>CAIIXF020000006.1:12510347-13110347 GCA_903813345.2 Owenia fusiformis | reverse complement strand
TTCCTCTTTTGACCCAGAGGAAAGCGACAATGGAAAATCTCGGTACAGGGACAATTTAGCTAGTATTATACAGGGTGTCAAATAAATATGTTCTCCCCCTCAATTTCAAGAAAATAAACAATGAGAATTGCAATGTGTTTATTATTACACAGAGCTTTGCAGTCATAATTGTAAATACTTGTATCTTATCTGGTACTCAGTTTTTACTAACCTTATTTATCATTTATATCCATTTCAGTATATAGTGTGAACAAATCTTTATCCTATTAATAAGGCAGTGTGCAAATATAACACTTGATATATGTAATTGATCATTGAAAAACTCTAATTTGATATATCCAGGGAACATCATTGACAATTTCTGATAAGGCTGCGACTGTGTGATTAACGTATACATAAAAATAACTTCTGAGACTTGAGAATTAGTATGCAATGTCACTCAAAATTGAAACTTCTGATTGGGTAAGGAGGTGAAGTCTCGTTTGCCAGAAAAATAGCCAAAGGCCGAACAAAACTAGGGGTTCCGGGGATATCCCCCTTGGAATATTTTTGATTTTAGACCTTAAATGGTGCGTTCTGAGCAATATCAGGCTGTGTAATGGGGTACTTCTACATCATTTAGGGTACGCAACTGTGTACCCTCGCGTATGCCTGGTTACGCGTCTGAACAAGCCTGACAGCAGCGGATCTAAAACTAACAAAGGGGCCCACATTTTAAGTCTGAAAAAATATTTTGGGAAAAATGTTTTTAAGATTCAAGGCCCTTTTTCTTGATACTTTGGCCTGAAATTAAAAGTAAGCCCCAAAAAGGTCCAGTGATGCCCCTAAATTTTCTGGGCAATCTCTAGATCCCCTTAAAGTGAATAATTAATGGATGGAATAAAACTACTGTATTGAAAATGGTATTATTGTATGTAATCTGATAATGGTTTGGTCCATAATCCCTAATGAACTTCCCATTAGGTCCCTAAGGATTAACTTAATAGAATCATCTCCCCAATATATGACATCACCACTCCAGTATGAAAAATGTCATGGTAGTTATGTTTTGAAATATAAAATAATGAGAAAGTTTGTGAAATCACAAAGGATTAAAGTAAACAGGCATTAAATTGTATAAAAATAACTGGAAAATCTGAATTTTAAAGGTGAAAATGGAGTCCAGTATAGATGTTACAGGTTGTCTTCTGTATGGGGATTCATAGGAGAGAGAGGTGGCATATTGGAATTGATAATTGCGTTTGCTGTCTCATCTCACTTTATCAACGCAATAAAACCTGACAGCATGGATATCACGCAATGTTTTTGTCGTTAGAATTCTCAGACACACATCATGTTACCAAGAAAGTAGGATCTAGAAAAACAATTAGAATCTGAAATCAGGCACGTTATCATCATAAGGTCTAATTGGGAATAAATTACAGTATATAGATTTCAAGATAAACCATAAAGAGTGCCTATTGATTGTATATTTTGAGAGGATTTTTCACTTATTTTATTGATAATCACAGAAAATGTGTGAAATTATGCCTTGGCCCTGTTTTGAACTTTTCTGCATGGGTAAAATCAATATTCCTTTAGGTAACCAAGTTTATTTTTTCTTAGTTATTGACCCAAAACCAACACATCTAAATGTCACACTTATTATGTGGCTATTCTATTGACCCACTGTTTTTCTACATTCTTGACTTGTCTTTAACTGATAAATCTACTTGTTCTACCTTCACAGAATGCTGGGTTTCTCATGTTTTAACCTTTAGCGTGCTGCCGGCGGACTCGTCCGCCGAGACTAAAATGTCTCTCACAACTGCCGGCGGACCCGTACGCCCGATTTCAAACTTTTAAAAACTTTACTTTTTCGCGCCATTCGTATTGTCCAATTAGATTGCCCGATTTATTCAGTGCCTAACATGACTTCCTGTTGACCTAGAAATGGCGATATTTCGAAAAATAATTCTCAATTCAACAATTTAAACAGTGTTTTAGTCGTTTTTAGTGAACGAATCGTACAAAATGGTGGACAAATACGATCACAACGAAAATGTGGAGGAAATGGATTACGATTTCGAGCTCTTTAGGCTCTTGGAAGCCGATAACGGTCATCGAAAATAGAAACTAGAATATTTTCTGAATTGAAAAATTGAACATTCGATCGCTGCAAATTCAGATTTGGATTCTGACCAGACGAAGAGGTGGAGCGGCGGATTCCGGAGGAGTATTCATGGTATATTTATGCCCAGTCGTGTTAATGTACGAAAAAATTCATGAGAACATTTTTTTCATGAGCCAGGCCACTGTATCTTCCCTTTGTGAAAATTTTATCCAGATTCATTCAGTAGTTATTGAGATATTAATTATTTAGTCCAGGTATATCATTTTTTGCACTCTTTGAAAAATAAGCCAGTTGCGTGGGATATATTTGCTGAAATAAGGCAGCATGGTAAAGGTTAAAATGTGAAGAATGGATGAATAATTCAGACAAGCACATTTAACTCTTCAAATAGAAGAGATGAATTATGATATGTATATCATGTCAGATACAATAAGGTTGTTAAGGATGCAGTACCAGGTCAGCGTAGAAAAAGTTCCAGACATTAGATTTTGCTCATATTTGTTACAATGTATCACTATGATGTTATCATCATCCAAGTGCAATATGAAGAGGATTGACCGTCTGGTAATTACAAAATAAAAAATTATTTTACCTACCCAAAATGAATCTTTTTACTTTTTTGAGTTTTCAATAGAGCGGGCACCTTTCGAACCCTGGTTTTCCTATCCACTAATTACCCAAATGCGAGTAGGTAGTTACCAGTTTCACCACCAGGTGGCTGATTCGGGTCAATTAACATGGCAGGTATATAAGAAAGTTCCCTTAAACTTGAATATTATCAATTTAAGCGGCTCGGTTTTCATATAACCCTTATGTGTCTGATACTTATACTAATGAAAATATGTCCAGTAAAGCAAAATATTATCTGTCCACTATTTCATTTTTTGTGATTTTATAGCATGGGGTCTATGGGGAATCTCCCCGAGCTAGAAGTCAGATTTTCAAAGAAAATTATTTTTTCAAAGTTGATAAACACTTTTTAAAACCACATTTCTAGATGTAATTTTACATGTAGATTTCAAATATGATATTACTTTGACTGAATTTTGAATTTTTAATGACGTAAATCAAGATTATTTCTACTCGCATCTGGGTTATTGCGACTCAAGAACAAGTTTTCCCATAAAAGTGAAAGGGATAAAATATGCTTGATAAAATGTTTGCAATTTAATTCTTTTCTGGAAACACCATTATCGAAATAAACTATTGAATAAGACTAAATGCGAAAATGAGGTTCTTGGGAGCTAGCTTTCTCAAAGCGTAAGTCAAACCTGCGCAAACAGACATGAAAACCGACCCGGTACTGCATCCTTAAGTCCAAGAGGGAAAATGTGGGAAATGAGCCTAACAACCATGACATTTTTTTCCTGAGTTTATTGAGTTGACTTTTAAATGATCAAATCATATTGTAGGCTTCAATAACTACCTATGCAGAGTTCTGGATTAAGAAAAATCAATGTTAGCCAAAATGGCTAATAATTTTTAAAATGAGTAGCCAATTTTTATTAATATATTATTAGCCACAATTTTCTGAATGGTCTGAGCGAAGCATCAAAATTTGTACATTATTGGCATTTCTGAGGCTCAATTTGAGCTATTTTGAAGCTTTGATTTCAAGGTTTTTATTTCAAGTTGTATTTCCTCAAGATTTCTAAAAAGATATTTCTCAACAATTCTTGTTAATTCAGAACTTTGAACCGATGACACACTTAGATTCATATTTAATGAGAATCCACTACAACCTGTAAATATGTTACATTGATTTTAATTAAAAAAAGATTAGTAAATTAAGATAAAGTCAATTCAATTTAATTCATCTTATGTAATATAAGATATATCTTGATGACTTCATTAATGTCAGGCACTTATGTAGTTATCATGATGAAGGAACTCCTTAGAGATTTTTCATATGACTTTGGGGTTTCTCGAGAATGGTCCATCTCTTGATACAGTAACACTGGGAAAAATGTATGATGATTGCTGCACAACATTTGACATGTAATACATTAAGTAATTTACCACCTACCTACTAATTTACCATTGTTAACACCTTTAATGCCCAGATTGATAGATATTTCAGTCACTAATAACATCCCATGTCATAGAATTTTGAATTCCACCAAGATTGGTTTCATTTGACATTTTTGTATACCTTAAACAGGTTATGTTCTAAAATTTGTGTAATGGGTCAATGATTACTAATTTTATGAAATCATTTATGAAATGACGAAAACTGGAAAAAATGAAAAATGCACTGATTTCAAACCCAGAACCTGTTTTTAAGGTGTAAATGAAACTGACTAAGCTTGTATTCCCGAATGCAACTAACGCCTGTCGGCTACCGAATTAACCCACTATTTTATTGGCAAGTCATTTAAATATGAATAGTACCTGCCACTATTCCATTCATATTTAAATGAGTTGGTCATAAAATAGTAGGTTAATCTGGTAGCCTCTAGCCATTTGTTGCAATCGCGAGTACAAGCTTAGAAAGTGTAAAACCCTTTTTCTTTTTAACTACCCCTTCACTTTTAACTCATTAATAATTGCAGAATTAATGCGAAATTTATCAGGCAGGGCTTAGACTTATATTTTGGGAATTTAAAACTTATTTATTTAAAATATATCGATATTGGTGAATTTTATTATTTCTGCCTTGGTGGCCTCCTTATAACAGTTCAAAGTAATACTCAACATTGAGGTTAATACCTGCTATCTAAACATTTGAGTTTACACATATCTCCAGTAAGTGTTTACATGGCTCTTATCAATAGCTTTTAAGTGTCATATCTCATAAACAATATGTTGATCTTGACAGTGTGCCAATTATATAGGTGTATTGATAGTAATTTTGAATATTTGATTAATATTTAATTAAGGACTATTTTGTTTACATGTATCAATTATCAATACATGTTATATACTCTAGCTTTGTGGACAATGTTCGGTATTGGGCAGTCAGGCATCTGTCACAAATGGCAGGTGGTGACATTTTGCAGTTAATGCCTTGTTTGTTTATATGTTCAACTATATCTGTACAAAACCCCTTAACCAGAGTTTGACAATGGGAGGAGGCACGGCTCTAATATTTCAATTTTCTGTTGAGATATTACTCTAGTGACTGTATACTGGAGTGTTTACTTGCGCAGAAGAAATTCAGGAACAGATCAGAAATGCACTGAGGTTTTCACAAAATTGATTGTCTATTCGACCACTTGGCGCTCACTTTTATTACAGAGTTGAGTTCAGTGCAATATTGAGACCTACCGATGACTTATAGGACCCCAGATTTCTACAGTTATTACATGATCGTACAATTTCCTGCTAAATACCTGTTAATCAATGTCTTAACTATAAATATTATATCAGGTATTGTTCTATTGTTACATGTATAGTAGCTGTAAATCAATCTACAGTAAAACCTGTCTTATCCGAATGGTACTGGGAACCAGCTTAAAGTGTCCACATTGGCAGGTACTCATATTTCAAGGTTTTTAAGATGGAGATCTTTGGCATATTTAAAAACAAGACTGAAAAAAGCGTTCACATTGAGAGTTGTTCAGATTTGAGAGGTGTTCAGTTTACAGATTTTTCTGTATTTGATATTCGAAATGGGATTATCTGATCTTACCATAATATAATCATACTGCTTCAATTGAGCATGCTATTACATCTGCAATATACAGTATACATACAGGCTCAGGGGTCAGAGTGGGTATAAACCAAGAGACAATAAGGCTCATGAAGGAGTACTGTATTCAAGAATTAATTTTCTGTCTGCCATCATGAAAACTGTAACATTTGTTTCTTTCATGTACTTTCAGGTGCTACTATAACAACGTGTATTAAACATTCCAAATATGGCTCCTCGGCATTTCTTCATCTCTACCATCCTGGCAGTTGTGGTTACCATAGCAATGGCTAAAATCCCAATTAATAAACATCTGAAAGTTGTCACTATAGAGGTGAGGAATCTTCTTATATTCTGTAATTTGGCTAATATCAGTTATAAAAATTTTGTAGTTCTCTCTTTACTTCTTGGTATTCATATCTTTATTGTATCCATATATATTTGACCCCAGTCTCCAGTCTTATTGTATCCATGTCTATACTCTTACATCTTCAATCTATGCATATCTTATTCAATGTATCCATATTTTTAATATCCAGATCTTCACATGTATCAATATCTGTATACATTTACTATATCTATATCCATATCTTCACTGTATCAGTATCTTTACTATATCCATATTTTCTCTATCCATATCTTCACTGTATCCATATCTTCCAGACTGAACCATGGATGATGATTGACCCCAACAAGACAGGTTTGGCTGCCTATTCTGGGTACATGGCTGACTATGTCAGAAGACTGAGTGATATAACTGGCTTTTCATATGAGTTCTACCCAGCTCCTGATGGTCGATATGGCAGTAAGAATGAAACAACTGGTGAATACGATGGCATGATTGGAGAAGTGATAAAAAAGGTGAGTGGATGTGAGGTGAAAATATCACATAAATATAAAACCAAAGCAAAGGAGTCTACATAAACATTTTCAAACAAATAGATATAATAAAGTAGAGTATAAAATACTGTCATTGCCATTGAATATTTAAGATTTAATTATGGTAACATTTTTCTTTCTTTCATAAAACAAATATACAATGAATGAATAAAACAATACTATAATGGTTAACTAATGCTTTGTCTTCGTGCTCATCCAGTCGCCATCTTTGACTAATTAGTGACTGGCAGTGAATCTCTTCAATGTTCTCATTATGAACAGAAATGTAATAATTGTGTTGCTTAGAAGGCGTAAATATATGTCTATTTGACGTTTCATAAAAAGTTTAAACGTATCTTTAGATGCGATATATCCCTGAATTTAACTGTGCAAAAATGATGAATCCCCATTCTTGTCCTTATAAAAATGATGAATCCCCATTCTTGTCCTTATAAAAATGATGTATCTCCAAACTGTCTATGTAAAAATGAAATATTCTTGAACCAATCTATGTGAAAATTATATATCTCAAAACTCGTCTTTGTAAAAATAATGTTATAACTTCCTCTTACAACACGTTTTCCTTTATTTCAGAATGCCCACTTTGCGGCTGGACCTATTTCCATAACATCACACAGAGAGATTGGTGTGAACTTTGTCCAACCCTTTGTCCATACTGGGAACACCATTTTAATACGTAAGCCCAGCAAGGCAGAGGTTGGAGCATCACGTTTGACTGGATTCACAGTTCTTCAACCATTCTCAACTGGACTTTGGTTGATATCAATTGCAGCATTTTTCCTTGTAAGACTCAGTTTCAAAAGTTTGTTACCAAGTTTAGGGGCTTCACTGTTCATTTATTTCAGTAAATTGTGCTTCCACTTAAAAGTGTGAAGCACATACAAGTCCCACCCCTTTCCTAGAGAGTATGTTATTGTTAAATAATAGAATCTTTGTAACAGAATCCCAAGAAACCTCTCATTTACTGGCTTAATTCTGTCAACAGGATGCTCAGCGGTATCATATATCAATTTTTGTACAAAATCACAAGAAACTGCTCAGCAAGCTCTTGTAAATATATGAATATATCACCTCAAGTTGAGTTAGTATTTGAAGCTGTGTAATAGACTGTACCATTTTCTTATATTTTGAACTGTAACTACAGTACTTGTAGTTTTTACTTTGTTTAAATTTATGTCTGCTATTCTAATAGCTACTGTGCAAGCACTTATTGCAAGAGTGTAACACTACGGTATTATGGTTGCATAATGTTATTTGGACAATGAATTATTTTCACTAAGTGTTTTATATTTATTTTAGACTGCTTTGTTTCTGTGGTTGTTGAACAATTACGACCCATATGAGTATGGTGTCCGTGCAACACTTGGTCACGCAACTGAAAGAGAGGCTGAAACGTTTGGAATCCAGGGCTCACTGTGGTATGCTTTCACCACATTACAATGGCAAGGTAAGATATCATTTCATGGTTGGTCATGTTTGAAAGAAATAGCAAGGGATTAAGTTAAAAGATCTGGAAAAAATGGATTTTAAGTCACCACCAAAAACATCATTGCAACAACATTTTTGAAAATCGTATTTAGACATATGTAGAAGCAAACTACACTTACTCTGTCTCTCCGTGTCGGTCCATTATTTGATAATTGAATTTTGCTCTTTGTCTTAGTCTAGCAAAGTATTCTACATGCAGGATAATCATTTCTGTTTACTTTTCAGGATTTGAACGATCACCCCATTCTGTCGCAGCTAAGGTTCTCTCTGGATTCTGGTTTGTGTATGTCACACTTACACTATTGACATACACAGGAAGTCTCGTCAACTGTCTATCAATCATTGGAGCAGCACCACCCCCTCAACGTCACCACATCATCAACAGCATAGAGGAGTTATTTTCCCAGAATCCACTTAAGGTTGATTTTGGATGGTTAAAAGGTGGAGCCACCGATAGTTATTTCCAGAATAAAAGGGGACCTATGTATGATGTAGTAAGAGCATATATCGATCAGACTAATAATACAGTCGCAACAGTTGAAGAGGGCTTAAAACGCGTCCGTGAGGAAAATTATGCTTTTATCGTGGAATTATCCTTTGCAAAGACATATATAAATCAGAAACCATGTAATTTGATAACTGTAGGAGACACATTCAGTAAAAGAGGATATGGCATTCCTATAGGGCATGAAATTAGTGATGAAATATTGGAACCATTCCATCAAGCCACATTGGGTGAGTGCATTAGTAGAATTTATCAAAGAGTTTTCAATAGTGAAATATAACTTGGAAATGATCGAATTAGAGTCAAGTAGCCTTGACTGACCTGGTAAATAGTCAATACTTCAAATGTCACACTTCAAGATTTTTCAAATTGAGCTGAGTCGAAAAATTGGGTTGATGCAAAAGTTTGTATCTGCACTACTGATTCTCATCAGGGAAATTAACAGTTTCCCCCAATACTAAAATAGCTAGCTGGTAAATATTCAGGTTGCTGTGTACTAAGATCATTTTAAAAACGGGTAACACAAATCACTACTGGTGGAAGTCACTGGTAGTTATCCTTTGAAGTCAGGGAGCAAATAATAACTTTGGCAATGATAGATTTTGCCCTGAATATAACATGGTCGTCTTTTAGTAATTTTGTGATTTGAGTTGTTCACCCTTATACCATGTAGGCTTTTAAATGTCTTTTATTTTCAGAAATGAATCAAAATGGTGAGTTTGACGCTCTAGAGAGGAAGTGGTTTGTCGATCGTGGCGATTGTTGGAGTGAAAATGCTAATGCTGAAGGAATGCTCAAACCTGCTGAGACAACCTGGTTCACCCAGGGTAAGGGAGCACAGGGTGTCATTCCGATCACTATACCCATGTTCTGGGGGCCACTCACAATTCTGTGTTGTGGAATGGTCATTGCAGCTGCCGCTTTCATTGGAGAAGTTCTATATTATAAATATAAAGGGAGAGTAAGTAATACACCTTTTTTCTGCTTTCATACTGCTTATTTTTTATTTGCATTTAGTGTTTAACTATAAAATAAATATATGAGTTTTGTTGTTGTTTTGTTTTTAATTACACACATTTATTGATTTTTCTGCATTTTTTCTGCATTTATATCTGTTAAAAGCTTATATTCTTACATTCTTGGCCATTAGCATTTCTTGAATCTAGTATTTCTGTACTTTAGTAAATAAATGGCTGTATATCATTGGACTTCTTATTTTCAATGGCACAATACAATAAAAAACACAAAGGGCAATATAAACCTCTGAAATTCAGTCAATCCTTAATCACTTAGAATGAAATGAAAATGTTCCAAATTAGTCTAAATGCCAGAAGTTGAATTGTTCAATATGCCATTTATTTACTGTACGCCTATTTATCTATTTCATATTTGTTGTTTAGAAAACATTACAAAGAATATATCAGATTATTTACAAAAAAAAATTACAAAATCTGGTAAATTTTTATCGTACCTAAAAGTAACAATATTGAAAGATATAATATTATCCTCAAATTTCATCAGACAATGATGACACGGTAAAGCTTGGTAAAGTAGCATTGGTCATTGTTGATTTTTAGGTATGATATTGTTCACTGTGTGCCACTAGGTCATATTTCATTATGTAGCATGTAATACAAACATGTTCTGAACATAAGGAGAAATGTCCTTTACAAATTGCACGTGTCATCATGTGAGTTTATGTGCATGTGTCTTTGTGTCTAGGACTATGAGAGAGCTAAACGTTTTAAGGGACTCCCCCAGCAAGACAGGTACTATTATCTCTTATATTCACTAAAATCCAAACTATGGTGCCAAAATATCAAAGTTCTTAAATGGTAATGGTAAAAGTATCAATGTCCGTCGTAAACTAATGAATTTTGATACTTTAAACCTTTTTGAACTAAAACCTAAATGTTGCTTTAAAAACAACTCTTTTGTTGCAACAATTCAAGGGAACCACAACAAAGTGTCTATTATCTCTCAGACCCCAACCAAATTAATGGAAATTCATATTTTGATTCAAATTTCTTAGCATAATTTTTCTTTCAATACTTTGAACCAAACAAAGCAAATTGTGAACATTGATACAAAATCCAGATCGTTTTCTCTCACTTTCTTCTCTATTAGATTAATATTATTTTCAGCTGATCATTAGCTTTTCTTTAGTTTAGTAATTAACTCACTTTACTTTTTTCTGCTTTATATTTCTTTTTGGTAAGGCTTTTAGTTTTTTTTCTTCATTGTATTTGTTTTTTTTCTAATCTAGAGTATCCTGTTAATGACAATGTGATTATAAAAGTATGTGAATATATGAAATTATATTGATATTAAGAATCTGCACTTTGATATGATTAACAATTCCATTTGATGATATTATAATGTGCATAATCTCAATGCGGTATTATATCTCATATACCTGTATGGGCAAAATGCTAAATAACACAATTATCCCAAAATTGTCTCTCATAAGTGAATTGAAACATTGAAGCTGGAAGTAGTATAGCCCTTAATTACATGTACTGTAAAGTATTATCATAGTTTGTTATTTGGGATTAGCTATTCTGTAGAATTGCAGTTTTCTTAAACTAAGTTAGTTATACATGGCAATAGATGGTTCCTTGCTATAGCACAGGAACAATGATTTAATGAGAAATGTATAATGAACATTTTAATATTAAATTATACACTTTATTGAAAAGTTATTTTTTTGTGTGTAAAATAGTACCCATACTTTGATGTAAGTCTGTCTGCATTATTTAAGACTTTACACCCACTTTTGCACCAAGATGCACACTTTACATTATTTGTATTTTATGCCCTTACATCCAAGAAAAGATTACTGTTTACCAGATAACTTTGAATATTGAATCACTCACAAAATAAAAATGTTTTTTTGAGGTGTTATATGAATTTAATGCCTATTACAATTAAAGACCTTATGTTGTACGATATGTTTACTGCTGATTTTATCTTAGAATGATCTGTGAGGCACAAGATGTTTATATCTTCGTTTATTCTTTCAGTATGACACCAGAGGGGGACCTAGAGATCAGTTAAATGATAATCTGACTGAGAATGACGACAATGACAAGATATAGAACATTCCTGAATATATCAACTCTGAGTTACAGCTGTTTAGAGGGGAGGTTGTATGGAGAATTTTTAGTATGGATAACTCATAGTATAATAGTGTTTAGTATTGCGCACATAGAACAGAAGTTGTTTGGAGTAGAAAATCAAATCTGTTTTGAAGTTCACATAATATGATATCGAAATATTATCAGGGATTATCTGACAATATAAGATGTAGTAAGCAGGATTGATATCTTTTTTGGTTTCCATTTTGAAGAATAATACAGTAAAACCTATACATGTATATAGTGAACAGCTATGGAGCCACAAAAAGTGTTCACTGTAGTGCTCACTAGAGAAAGGTAGGGGTCAAATGGTTCAAAATTCCAATGGTTCGGTTCGGTCACGGTTTTAAGGTCCACGGTTCTGTTCGCGGTTCTCGCGGGTCTCGTAAAGACAGCTCATAAAGAAACAGGTTTTAGCTTTCTATCTAGCCTTGCCCAAGTCGGTCACTTTCTATCCTGGTCCCACTATGCTTTTTTAAATTGACTTGACAAATTAAAGCAAAGTTTATCGGCCTAGTGGCCCACTTTAAATTTTAAATTTTAGATTTTTGTTTGTCCTTGATAAGATTTCTGTTAGATCTAGATAAGAGCAGTAACTTGAGGAAAAAATTTAGCCTAGGCTTAGAAAATATTTTTCTCACCGTGAAGATACTTCATGACCTCCCTACAGATTATGTATATTGATACATTGTCCTCTGATTTCCCATTTACAATAGGAAAACCTCAAAAATTCCAAACATTGCTTTTCTATTTCAACCTAGTCTGTCAAAGCAGCCATGCTGAATCAGCATAGATGGCGCTGCGATTGTGCGGGAGATTTAAACACAAATATGTTTCAAGTTTTTAACAAAGACATTAGTAATGTTATAATTTCTGTAATTGTAGTATTTTTTAAATAATATTGATTAAAAACTAACTCATTATAACAGACAAAACACCTCCACGAAGCAAAATTAATTGGACTATGAATAGCGTAATCTGGCGAGACCAACTTCCTGTCTATTTGTATGTCACAAAAATGTAAACAGTTACTTGTCTACCGATTTGTGAGCGATCTATTTCATATATGGGTAAGAATTGAATGTTTTCTATTGCTATAAACATGTTTTTAAGGAATATATACATGAAGAATAAGTTCATGTCGAACGAAAGAGAGAATACTGAAATCTTAAAATTTCATTTTTCAATTTTTCCTCGAACCGTGGATGAACCGAATCTCATATTTATGAACCGAAAATACCGTCCTAGCATCATATACCGCGGTAACCGCGTACCGCGGTTAACCGTTTGACCCCTAGAGAAAGGTGTTCACTTAGGCAGGTTTTACTGTACATAAACAGCTTTCTCCTTCAAGAGATGTTCTCCTTCAGGATCCAGTATATATATATATATATTGTGTATCCTGTCCTCATAATGGAGCAATGGACTATAGTTTGTCACATAATCGTGAACAGGGAAATTGGATCGCAATATCCAAGCTCTTTCTGGTAATTGGTCAAACTGATACCAGCCAGCCAATCAAAATCCTCCACTCTAAGATTTAAATGTCAATGCATTTTGCATAATGTAGTTTATAATATTAAAGGTAGATGTATATATCTGTGATATGATGTGGGAGTCTGGCATTATGAATGTAGAAATAAATTTTGCTTCAGAAATTATCTCCTTTAACAGCTCTGAATGCCTCTGATAGCTTTTTTCCTAAATATTTTGAATAAACAAACCCTGAACAATGTTTTCAATCTGCCACAACTTTTGATATGATAGTTAAATTTCTATATTGAGGTCAACTTTCTATATTGAGGTCAACTTTCTTTATGGAGGTTAACTCTATATATTTAGGTTAATATTTTAATATATTGTGGTCAACGTTCTATATGAAGATGAGGTGACCTTTCTATATGTAGGTTATATAAGCATATAGATAGTGTACATGTATTAGAAACGAGGGCACATATCCAGGGAAAGTCCAAGTGATATAAAATAGTATATCAGTGTATTTTAGCATCTTAATTGAATAACACTTGGTTAACTTGCTTCCTTCTTTACTAAATGCTGCTTAAATTGTAAACATGCTATAACTACAGGCTTTTTATCTGCACACTGAAAAAATGCTATATTGTGGTTGTCTTGTTTTATTTAAGTCACACACACTTGTTTTAGGTCTCTTATTTTAAGGAGCGTTATACTGATAGCTATGTACACGCATGTACTGATGGAGTGAAGCAAAGGCAAACAAAAGTTGCAAATAATGATTTGATATTAGAGTCCCCCTATGTATTCCTTGACCCAGATGTTATAAGGGGAGGGGGCTCAATGGCTTGATATAAGAATGTACATATCATATTACATGATACATATGTGTCATATGTGAAATCCCATTGAGAGCAAGTGTGGGTAACACTACTGTTTGTATATACAGGAACTCAGTCATAATAAGATAATTGTGATTTATAAACTAATATTCGAGGGTAAATGTACATGTATCTGTATATACTGCCGAAACCATATATGAGTGTGATATAAGTAATTGTGGAATCTACCTGTATTGTACGTTAAAACAAAGAATTGGTACATTATAATACAGAAACTGACAAAAATAAAGATCATAGAATTCAAGAGGTAATTCATCCAAATTGTACAAATGATAATGTTAAAGTATAGTTGTTGTATGCCACTGCTGTTATATTTTATGCCATATGCCTCCTGTAGGCAGTTTGCCATATTCCATATATATAGGTATAGTATGCCATATTCCACAAAACTTTAGTTAAGAAGTCATATTCCACGGTATTGTATTATGTTATGTCATATTCCATAATATTGTGGTTTAATACTTCATATTCCACAATATTGTGGTGTAATATGCCATATTCCACAATATTGTGGTGTAATATGTCATATTCCACAATATTGTGGTGTAATATGCCATACCCAACAATATTGTAGTATAGAATGCCATTCCACTGCACCATATGTCAATATGGAATGCCATACTCTACAAAACTACAGTGTAATATGCCAAACTCCAAACATGCTTTGCGTGAAGTAGAAATATTTTCTGATACAAGTAACATTCCCTCATCTGAAAAGTGATCTTAGTTTTTGTATGCTTATGTTTTAAGATATGAACTATAAGTGTCATATCTGGTCAGTTGTTATATATTTTGTTTCAATATTTTGAACATTCCTCCAATGCCTATTGTTGTTTTTAACTAACTAACCATGAATACCTTACCATATATATTGTATTATGAATTATAACATGACAAATACATATAGTCCTCCCATTGGAATAGATCAACTCTCACCGAGATAAAGGATTTAATAGACACACTGAAATAAAGTCAGTTAATTTCAAGTTTTTTTGTACAATTTCATTGAGTCATGTTATAATGATCATGTAGACCTCAGAATGGGGTGTATCTTAGTGAATATACCCCTCAATTGTCACCCAGCTGCAGGAATCATACACACACATGTCTGATGCAGTCATCGGGTATATTCATGAATATACACACGTCCTTTGGTCCTGTACCTTATACATTCCTTGTCCATATAACTGAAAGTTAGAGGAACATGAATGGAGGAAAATGTTTTTACATTCCATGTTTTGTCATTGTCACATTAATATTGAGAAGGAACCTTTACACCCTGTGCATGTATTTACATGTTAGGTTGAAGAATTTTTATTGTTATTTAAAATCATGTATGGTTGAAGCATTAACATTATAATTTAAATGTAGTATTTACATGTTAGGCTGGAAAATTTACATTGTAATTTAAAATTGGTATTTACATGTTAGGCTGGAAAATTTACATTGTAATTTAAAATTAGTATTTACATGTTAATCTGAAATATTAATATTGCGCTCATGGGTATATGTTAATTCCATTTTTATCCAACACCTTTGTATACGTAACCACACTGTTTGTACATTTACATGTACTCGAATGTACAAAATATGTATATACATAATATCATGTTAGGTTTTATATGTGCTTATTGAAAGTGAAAATTCACTGCAAGGCAATTTGATAATCTTTTCTATTTTTCTGATTATCTCAATGAAATGATTGAGGCTCGTATCAGTACATTTAGTTCTATCTACTCAATGCAGAACTGTAAAGATTCTATTTGTATGAATGGTTTTATGCACAACATTGTATTTTGATGATCCTGTTAACCTTATTTTTAGAGAAAAATTAGAAATTTTCCATTTTTGAATTGATGAACTCAAAATGTTCCAGATAACTCATGCATCATGTACTGAACTGTACTTTCATCATGAAAATAGTAGATGCTTTCAAGCTTTTATGTAAATAAGCATTGTTTCGCCAAAATGTATAAAATGAGTAACTTGATATGGCTTCTATTTCACTAGTTCTTCAAAGAGGCACTGTGTGTATTCCAAAATTACTAAATATCCATGCAAAGTATATGTACTATAGGGTTATACATGAAATGGGCAATAAACCAGTCTTTCCCTGGCAAATGTTTATAAAAGATCATCCTTTTAAAATCTTGAATCAGTCAATTGTTCAGGTAGAATAAGGATAGTTGAACAAGAGTCAATATTGACTCAGTTTTTATTACAAAATCAGATATTCATGACCCTAAATCAATTGGGAGATGGTTTTCATAACTGAACATACAACCTAAAAAACATATAAAAGCTCCTGAAATACCAGTAATGGTACATCTATTTGGTAGATAAAGATACAAACAGTGCCAAATTGTATTTCATTGCAGTGTTAAAAGATAATGCTTTAGATTAAATTTAGATATCATTTTTGTGTTCAGTTGAATCAGCGTAATATTGTACATATTGAATTTGTTTACATTATTTGATAATGCTTCGAGATGTTTGATTTGTAAAATTGATTACGCACAGTAAACCCTGTATAGGTGGAATACATTTGGGACCTCAAAAATGTGTCGCACTTGCAAAGGTTCATAAACCAAATCAGTGGAACTCTGGACTTTTTAAAACTGTTCAACTTGCAAGGTGTTCCATTTGCCAGTTTTTACTGTGTATCCAAGACTAAAATTATTGCAAATGGAATAATATAAGAAATGTTAACAAAAATATTATACAGAATTTGCTTCAGGTTTTTTCTTGAATTCAGAATATCATACATGCATTTTACAAATTTTAATATTAAAATAGTATTATATTTTATGGCATTTTTGTGAAATCATAACTGCTAAAATTAAAATTGTAATGTGTATAAAGCTTGGTCTTTCATTTGCTCATACTGTTAATGAAATATTCGACGCATATTAAAGCTTTTATTCATATCTATCAGTTTTTATATTGTAAATGCCTGCTTTTAATTTTGTGCAAAATATAGATACTGATATAAAACACATATGCTTTGTTTTGTTATGTGAAAGTTATAATCTAAATCAGTTTATTTGTACATGTGTACTGTTAAAGAAACATGATAGAGTTTAACAGAACATTGCATGTAATTTATTTTGGATACCAAAAAAATTTTCATTTTTGCCCAATTTGACTATTACATTGTATTTTGCACTTTTGACATGATCATTTTTGGTAAAATTTACTGACATAACTTTGTCAAAAGTTGATGACATCACTTTTTAAAATGATTAAATTCAATGTAAATTGTACGCATAAAGATGGAGTTAAATGGTATAAACAATACTGTGTTAACTTGATTTTTCCTGTCATATGGATTGTAGAAAACAATGTATTTCACAGTGTTAATGGTGTTGTATTCAATGGTCTAAAAATCTGAATTTTTTCTCTTTAAAATGGTGGTAAATTCAAGTTTTGCAGCGGTCCTTTAAATAAGTCACTGTGACCTTACCAGGGCAATATATTTCCTAAGTTTTTACTTGTCCATTCAAACATTTTCTAAAGAGCAGACATCGTGACCCCCTCAGGTAGAACGCATCATATCCAGCATAAACACATACATACCTGCAAATATAGCTCGCGTAAACATTTTTTAACACTTCCTGGTTCCATATAAAAGGGCATGTAATGATAAAAATTCAACCAAGAAAATAGGTATGTATGAAGATTAACTCTTGAATTTATTTAAATGTTTTGCATTTTAGTTAATTATCAGATTGCTTATACATGTATATTATTAAGTAGTAGTGTATGCATGTACTGTACATGTATATCTCTAGTTCCATTTTTGCATCTTTATTTACCCTTACCTATCTATATGACCCAATAATTCGCATTTAGATCTGTGCACAAATCTTTTTGCAGATGTGCTATGACCTGACCATATTTGGACCACTCTAAAGATGAATTCCTTGAATGTAATACAATTCCTGATGGCAGCTGTGGTTACCATAGCAACATCAAAGATTCAAACAAACAAGACATTGAAAATTTTGACGATAGAAGTAGGTTGATTAGCATCTTCATCTACATTTTAATTTGCAAGATACTACAACTACTAATAAGACCATTTGCACCAAAAATAACAATACTATAGTATAGGAACAGAATTTTATAATAAATAAAATGTGACATTGCCCAATCTAGAGAAGCACAGTCTCACAAAATGTTTCAACATGAGGTGTCCATTCATTTACATTGGCCGTATTACACTGAGCTATGCATGAGACTGTACTGCATTTTAATATTTCTAGCAATGCACTTGAAATAAGACTTCCTCAGATAAGACACCCTCAGATCCTCAGGAATAGTTTTTGCAAGAGTGAAATTAAGAAAAAGGTGCATATTTGTATCATTGCCTCGATCACATATATAATTATCATTTTTATTATTATTAATATTAAAACATAAATGAATACAAGTTTATCCATATCTTCTCCATATTTTCTATATCCATATCTTCATGTATGTATCAATATCTGTTTCAATCCATTTACTTTATCCATATTTTTAATATCCAGATCTTTACATGTATCAATATCTGTATACATTTACTATATCTATATCCATATCTCCACTGTATCAGTATCTTTACTATATCCATATTTTATCTATCCATGTCTCCACTGTATCCATATCTTACAGAATGAACCATGGATGATGATTGACCCCAACAAGACAGGTTTGGCTGCCTATTCTGGGTACATGGCTGACTATGTGCGAAAACTGAGTGATAAAACTGGCTTTTCATATGAGTTCTACTCTTCTGGTCTCGCAGATGTGATTCCAGGGAAACATGATGGGTTATTGAATGAGATGGTCACTATGGTAGGATATTATACAAATAGATAGAAGTTTTTACTGGTAGGGATCTTGCCCCTAAAATCTGGTCATACTATATGTAGTCAAAAAGTCACAATATGTACCAATATTCATTTCACATTTAAACTCCAACGAGGTCATGAAACCTCCATTTTAGATTATAAATTTTGATGTAAGCTGTAACATCAACAATGGATTGTGTGGCTATCTGATGCAAGTTCAGTATAGACCTGCTTCGTTTAAAGTTCTTGTTTCAGAGTGATTTGCTTATTTTTCAGAGTGCTTTTCTGATTGTTTCAGAGTACTTTACTGATTGTTTCAGAGTGCTTTACTGATTGTTTCAGAGTGCATTACTGATTGTATCAAAGTGCTTTACTGATTGTTTCAGAGTGCACTACTGATTGTTTCAGAGTACTTTACTGATTGTTTCAGAGTGCATTACTGATTGTATCAGGGTACTTTACTGATTGTTTCAGAGTGCTTTACTGGTTGTTTCAGAGTGCATTACTGATTGTTTCAGAGTACTTCACTGATTGTTTCAGAGTGCATTACTGATCGTTTCAGAGTACTTTACTGATTGTTTCAGAGTGCTTTACTGATTGTTTTAGGGTGCAGATGTGGTAGCAGCCCCAATACTCATAACTCCAGAAACATCAAAAGCTGCTTACTTTATCCATCCATTACAACAGACAGGGATCACAATTCTAATACGAAGACCATCAAAGACAGAAGTAGCAGCAGCCCAGCTAGCAGGATTCTCTGTCTTAAAACCTTTCTCAACTGGACTGTGGTTGATAACAATTGCTGCATTTTTGTTGGTGAGAATCTATTGAATCACAGATTCAGTTTATAGTACATACATCCTTTTCTTAAAGTTTGACATCTTTGACTTCTCATTGGATAAGTATGTTAAAGCCTAGTATTGTTTGATTTAGAGTTTTTCTAAATTTTTTTTTTTTTTTTTTTTCATAAAGCTGGAAGTTTATGCAATTTAATGATGTTAACACCGAACAAAAACAGGCTTTAACATGTGGTTCAATGTGAGAGTTAGTATTGCCAAACCTTTTGAGGGGAGTGTAGCATAAATTGTACACAGTGAGAGGAGGTGGGAGTCATGTCACTATATGAATATATCTGCCATATAGAAATCATTTATGTTGCAAAATCATCATTATACATTTATTTAGACGACTTTGTTACTATGGATATGCAACCATTATAACCCATATGAGTATGGAACTATGGCTGTACGAGGTCGCATAGACAGGAGAGAGGCTGAAGCTTTTACCTTTCAAGGATCTTTATGGTTTGTCTTCACTACTCTGCAATGGCAAGGTATACACCCCTCCAAAAGTTTGCCAACTGGATGCCCCCTTTTGGAGCATTTACTGTATTTAACTCTATGATATCTTGATTGAAGAATTCTTTGAGCTTATGTTAAATTTAGCATTCAAATTTGAAATTTCAAATTCAGGCATGTGGAAAATAAAGCTGTTCATTTTTTATTCATTTTATATACATATATTTTAGACTGAGATGTGTAATATGCATATCTCTATAATATAAAAACTATTATATTACATAATGTTCATTTTAGGTTTTGAAAGATCCCCACATTCCATAGCAGCCAAAATCCTCTCTAGTTTCTGGTTTGTTTTTGTCACACTGACATTGGTGACGTACATTGGAAGCCTCGTGAACTGCCTGTCAATCTCTGCTACAGCTCCACCCCCTCAACGACATCACATTATCAACAGCATAGAGGACTTATTTTCCCAGGATCCTGTCCTCGTGAATTTTGGATGGATTAGAGACTCAAGCACAGATGCATATTTCAAGAAAAGACATGGAATGATGTACCATTTGATGATAGCATACATAGACAAACAAGAAAAGAACATTGTGAATTCTCTTGAAGAGGGAATAGCCAAAGTACGAAATGAAAGTTATGCCCTTTTGGTTGAGAAATTATTGGTGAAGTCGTACATTAATCAGAAGCCCTGTGATTTAATATCTGTTGGTGAGCCATTACATACCAGGGGATATGGTATAGCTGTAGGGAAAAACATAAGTGAAGATATACTAGAACCATTTCATCAGGCAACTCTAGGTAATGTATTGTAACATGTATTTAGTGCTAATTGTTATGACTTCAGTTTATGAATTAATCGTCCCATGGTCTCGCTGTTTTAGATTGTGATAATGATTTCTGAATGGAGGAACTATGCTAGAATATTTTCTCTCCCTATATCTTGACACTGTTAGAGGATAGACCTGGAATTGAATTATTTTCCAACGAAAAATCTTATAAAAATCAAATCAGACTAAATCAGTGGATATCCTCATACTGTTATTCAGAAATGCAGGAACAGGGTGACCTTGATGACCTTGAGAGAATATGGTGGGGAGACTGCTATAGAGAGAACACAGTGGAGTCACCTACTCCAGCTACATGGCTCACCAAGGGCAAGGACGATTCTGGGATTATTCCTATCACTGTGCCAATGTTTGCAGCCCCCCTCATCATCCTGTTGTGTGGCATATGCATCACTGCCTTTGCTTTCTTGGGTGATGTTCTTCATTATAAATATTATGGAAGGGTAAGACATTAGGATTTTCATTACAATTCTATTTTCTTGTAATCTCCACTTAGACTATTAGATATAATAAACAGGGCAATGACCTGGTTAATCTTAATCTGAATATTTTTTACAAAATGTTTCTGTTCTTGTATTTCTTTGCTGTTTTCCACTAAAAGGCACAAGGACTTCTTCATATTATAGTTGTTCCCTTATATTTGTGTCACCTCTCAATTTCCCCTTAGATAACTACATTATGCCTTTAACTCAGTAGTCTACCATTGAGTGAATACTCAAGCAACTGACCTTGATGTCTGATCGTGAGTATACTCATACAACACACATGTTATCGAAAAATAGTGAACTTGAACCTCCTTTAAATCTGGACAATAAAGACATGCATTAGAATGTGATAGGTGCGAATCCAGACTGTTAGGAGTTAAGACCTCGAATATTTTCCAGTATGCAACACGTGGGGGTGCAATAGGCGGCCCAGTAGATGAG
The DNA here is from genome assembly GCA_903813345.2 of Owenia fusiformis. Classification (NCBI taxonomy): domain Eukaryota; kingdom Metazoa; phylum Annelida; class Polychaeta; order Sabellida; family Oweniidae; genus Owenia; species Owenia fusiformis. The sequence continues at coordinate 13,088,282 of CAIIXF020000006.1, read as the reverse complement.
ATGAATGACAACCTTACAGAACATCAGATCACGGAAGAATTAAAACAATATTAGTCTTCATTGCAAGACCTGCCTGTTTGTTTGGCAAAACATTATCTTGTAGAAAAGTGAATACTCATTAGAAACATATGTATTCAATAAAAATGGTGCTATTCTTGATGCTTCTAAAGCTGACAATATTATTATATCTATCTGGAAAAACAACTGAAAATATCAATATGGGGCCATGGTATTAAAAATCATACCACTTGTTTTGATTCAGAAACGCTGTCAGATTACTGTACATTTCCAAATCCATGGGAGTTACAGTTAATAGTATATCATTGTACATATTTAGCTTTTATAAATATTTTTGGAACATAATAATGGCTAAAAGGGATTGGTGATTCTGAATAACGCTTTAGATGCTAAATATGACGCATTTTATATGAATGGAGGCTATCTTACTTTTTTCAAGAGGATAGACGATGACGCAGAATGTCATTTGTAATTATTTTATATAGGAAATTGAATTGCTTTCAAGTTTTGTACAATATATTGCTTGATGAAATAATAAAAATAACAGAGTATCTGAATCAATATTGAAAATCATTTCTCACCTCTTATATTATTATTTCAATGAGGGAACTTTGAAAGATAAGTTTGACTTTGAGGAGTTCATTGATTGTGTCATCAAAGCTGAACATTTTGTGAGTGAGGAATGTGCAGAACTAAAAAAAAGTCAATTTAAATACTCATTAGAAAAATAAGCCTATTTTTGATTGGTTTTTGAATCAAAAATTCAAACATGAGTACCAATTAATGAAAAAGGTTTCGCAACTTTTGGGGGGAGTTCATTCATTCTGTCTCTCTAAATATTATTCTCGTATCAAGTCTCTGGACCCCATGTATTTCAGTGTAGGGGTGGGATTACAAGGGTTTGAAGCAAGACTATTACTGAATGCGTAATCAAAATGTAATGGCATATGTTATAGTTTTGAATATTTTATAGCAGTCTAAGAACCTAAAAGAAAAGTAAGACCTAATGGTAATATGAATGCCATTATGACAGGTCAAGTCCTTTGATTGGCAGGTGTTCACATTAAGTTTTGAACATAAAAGTCTCTAAGATTGAGGAAAGAAGTTACATTACGAGGTGTTCAGATCAGAGAGGTGTTTGTATATGCAGGTTTCGTATATGCACCGACTAACACATTCAGTAGGTTAATTGCTACATAAAATATATTCATAATGAATCAGTCATATACAAAACTGTACAATTATTAACAAATCATGTCTCACAACCATTTAAATACGAGTATGTACATTACATCTAACCAAATCTTTCAATTATGCTACTTAAACAGGTAACCTTGAAGATTCATTCAGGAAATGAGAAAACTAGCTACATTTTAAATTGAAGATTACTTACACTAACAAGTCTAAAATTTGTTCCACTGGGTTCACCTTAATCAATATATGTTCCTGGTTAAGGTAGGTGGGGTGGTATGAATTATGAGGTCAGATTTGCAGACGTTGATTGTCCTGAATTAATTTGTCATCTTATTAAATTACAAAATTGTGCAGTACTTTTTGTAAACTACAAATAAATGTATCAATATAAATCAATGATAGTTAAAAATTCTATTTCTGAATAGTATTTTGAATAGTAACCCGCCTGTAGTAGCAAAAGCAGCTGTTTTCTCTGCACAGAGATGCCATTTCTATTAGTTCTAGACTATATTGATCAAAAATCATATAGAATCTCGGCAGATTTCATGAAAATCTTTGAGATGCTATATGATTTTCTAATTGAAAGCCCATGGTATAGTCTAGAACTAATAGAAATAGCATCTCAACGTTTTTCACTACCCTTCCGTTCTCTTTGCTCTTTTAAACTTCAATTAGCTGACAATTTATGAGCAATTATTCTTCAATAAGACCAGCAACTATTTAACATAATATAATTCTACAGAAATTACAACATATAAAATTGATCGGTCAACATAATTCTGATAAAAACATTAGTTACTACACTTTTAATCAATGATAATTTTTATAGATGAGTTATGTACATGTAATCATATTATTCAATATAAATATTTTGTCAAGACTATGAATTATGTACATCATTTACTTTATATTGTATATACATCAATATATTGTATAAACATTGATACAATAAATTGAACTGACCGACGTCACAACAATGTTTAGAACACAAAATCTCTTCTTAAAGTGACAGCAAAAATAGAGAGTATAAATGTCACTGTGTCTCTTATACTTTTCAAAATTTGAAAAACATTTGTAAGTCCAACATCTAAATTCATTAGACAGGAGAAGAATGTCATTTTCAGAATTATTGCAATAATTTAAGGTTCAAACACTAATAATCAATGTATATTAATGATTCATCAAATATAGTTTCAGAAAATAGTCCTGAAAATATGTTCAGTTTGCAAAAACAAATTGTGACAATTTTCAAAATGTCACTCTTAATGCAAATCTTTGCTGCCTCTTTAACTTAGCCTTGCCCAAGTCGGTATTATTACCCCTTTGTACAATCCAATACATTTTCGCTGATGTTATGCTTAGTTATATAGAAATCAAGAAATCAAGATAAGTAAAAGAGACCGACTTGGGCAAGGCTATCTTTAACTATATTGCAAAGTATTTCAATCAATAATATAGACAGGTCTTACTTGAAGATGAGACCATAAAATAAATCTAGAATATCAGCTGTATATATTTATGCTTTTGGTAAAGAATATTAAATATCAAATCCTGGAGCTATTGAGCAAGTCAATGTATAATATCTAGTTATACAGAGTGGGTCATAAAATTGAAATCACATGTTTGAAAATATTACTACGAGTATGCAAACTGACAACTTTTTGACTCAACCTGTACAAATATAAACATATAATAATTATAACATCTATCATATTAATATTTTCATATTAACATCTCATGGGAAGCATTTTAATTGATTGTTCTTTTTATAATATCGTTCTAACTTATACAGAAATATAGAAAATAGAGCAAAAATTGTGTACAGTGAGCACATTAGCTACCCCACAAACATACTTTAAAATTGAGTAATTGAATCTTACAAATTAAAATGTACAATCAAAGGCCCACTTTTTGCCTCATAATAAAAAGACATGAACAAGTTTTACATGCAAATCCTCTTGGTAAGATTATAGGAATAGTGTGATTACATGAAAAGAGAACATGAAATTGTGGTTTTTAAAGGATTGTATCAACAGTTTTATCGCAATAGGAGAATAATTACCCCTATCTGGAATATTATCTTACTCTGATATATAATATGAGGTTATATAATGGTTCATTCTGTATATCGTGTTTATACTCGAGTGAGTATATATATATTCACAAGTGAGCGTAGCGAACGAGTGAATATATTATATTCTCACGAGAGTATAAAATGCACGATATTGAACCATTATATAATCTTATTATGCCACTCTAAGTTCAATTACAGTTGATTCAAACACAATCATAACAATTATTAAAACCATAAAAATATCCCGTAGCCAACTCAGTAATGCCGATGTTGATCTCGATCCATTTATGACGTCACTTGATTCTAGCAAATCATGTGGGAACCATTTATGACGTCACTTGATTCTAGGAAATCACGTGTAGCAAACCATACACCTCGTTCTTCGGTCAATATTCATTAGTTCCCAGAATGCACTTCTACAGTGGTATACGCTGGAGTGTATACGGTGGAGTGTATACGATGACGATATACCACTCTCCACTGTATATCGTTGTTATAGACCCATGTTATACAACTGTAATTGGACTTAGAGTGGTATAACATGTAGGACGCAACATAATATAACATGGATAGCAGAAATGGATAACATTACATTGAAAATAAAATGAGGATCACAATTAGATGACCTGATGTTTGAATACTGCTCCTGGCAAATGCAGAATGAAATATAGAATCTCCTATAGTACATCTCTTAACATATTAAACACAGCATTTACATGAGCCATATTTGCACATATGCTTTTGCTGTAATATACAGCTTATTCAGAATGCTTGCCTCATGTGATTTTTGGATAACATAAGCACTTTCATTGCAAACATCTGCATGTATCTCAATTTGTTAGGATTGATATATAATGTTTGATCAACGTGTGAATGGACAGGGTTTAAGTATTTAAAATACAGATTCCTGGCCCTATTCTAAGTATTTTAACAATATCAATAATGATCCTACTAAGATAATCCTTTAAATAATATATTAAAATTGTCAGATCATTACATGGAATGTTTCAAGGACTTCAGCTGATAGTAAAAGCATTTAGCACATAAAAATCATAATACATGTACTCGTATATTATCATTATTCTATGGATTATTTTGAAAATCTTGAATATTGAATTAATGCCATGGCACCATATTTCTAATGATTCATCATGGTTTGCTCTAAGAAATATATACTAGTAGCGCTATCTTTATCGGGATGTTACTAAGCAGTGTACTGGATGGCCTGCCTGCAGCCTGGGTATAACAGTACTTACTAGGTACATTAATAGGTCTAACACTGTGGGGCTTCATTACAGGGCCTTCACTGTGGTTTACCAGGTGTGGGGTCTATATATACACAATAAGTCCTTCACTATAACCACCACGAGGCCTTGATTATGAGGCCTACATTAGATTTATACAATGGAGTCTTCACTAAGGGGCCTTCACAAATGGGGTTCCTCAGATGAGGCATATACAATGAGGCCTTCATGCTGATATGTATCTTCCTGTAATATAGACTAGATTTGAGTCCTGATTTAGTCTTTCTTTTTGTCTTGGAACTTATTTTTCTTGCCGAGAATCTTCATAAGTTCTTTACTCATGTAGTATGGCTTCTCGGGAGACCCATCATGTCTCTCTATGTCTTCCACTGAAATATACAAACAAATAGCAAATGTAGCACAAGACACAGTTTATTTGGCGGGCATCTTATATTAAATTGTTTGCATAGGTTCCACTACTACAGCTGCAGTACATGTACCAAAAAATCATTCATATCAATCACTCAACATTCTACATAAAATACTTTAAATGTCTGTCATTCTTCATTTTGTTTTGTTCATTTTAGTAAATATTTTGTGTGACTCCCATATTGGATACGATATATGGAATTTTTGAATGTGATTGTCAATCAGTTTCCCTGAAAATGTTTTAGTTTATTTCAAACAATTAAGCCATTTCACTCGCAATTTGCCTGCCAGTACAGTATACACAGGGCTTTAAGTTCAACTGTGTAAGAGAACCAAGAGGCTTTAAAAATAGAATACTTACAAAAGCACATGAAGAGAGTATCAACCCCCATGCTGTAGACACTGAAGAAGCAGGATGCAATCACGTATGAGCCTATAGTGATGATCTGAAACATAACATACAGATTCTATTAAATCTGAAGATAGGGACAGACAATATGATCCACAAATCATGTAAAGATTGAGTATTTCTGGAAAACTTTTTCCGAAAGAATTGAAGAATAGAGTTTGCAATTAGAGTTTCTTCACACAAACCTGGGTACTATCATAACATTGCAAGAAGAAATAAATCCTTCCTTTAAATCTAAGTTAATGATACATAATATGATATGTTAACTTCAAGTCATTTGAACAGATGTCATATAAAACTCATCAACAAAAGTTCATTGATGAATGTGAGTTTTAAAAATGTTGGAACATTGATGAATGCAAACAGTCAATACAAGAAAACATGAAAAACATTTTAAAATGTTAAATAAAATATTGTATAACTAACAATAAGCCGACTGACGGCATAAGCAAACATACAGTGGAACTAGTTAAGTTGAACATCTATAAAAGGGTGTATCAAAATTGGGTACACACTGGGCCCAAAACAGATAATATTAGTGAACCAAAAAATATAATGTACATGTTTCTGGTTCAATAATTCATGATAACTCATTCATTTTTACAACATATAAAAATCATCCAGGGAATATCTGGTAAAAGTGTTTGTTCATCTTTAAATGTTCCACTGTACTGTATTCTATCTTGGTATCCTTATATAACTCACAATGACAGGTGTGAGGTAGTAATTGAGATCAGAGAGTATACTATGTATTGGTGTCTTGTCATATAGCACCCATGCTAAAGCTCCTACAGTATGTACAACAAAGCAAACATTGAAGTTCTTATGTTTTCTTGGCTATTTTAAAGAATTGTCTGAGGCTTATTGAGGTCCCGGTCAGATTAAGAATTCATCTTTTTCCAATGTTAACAGAAGTCTTTCCTAAGTATTACAGGGTTAATGCTGACATAAATGCAAAATCAAAAATGTTAGTGCATTGTGCATGGAACTTTACTGGAGCATGGAGTGATTAAAGCATTTCATAACAATTTTGAGTTATAATGCTAATGTTGTGATATTCATAGACGAGGAAGGTGAAGTGATGATTGAAGTGCTGAAACCTGTAAACCAAGCCAAAACCCAAATATTTTTTGAAGAAAAACAAGTCATTTGAGTAAATATAGTACGAGTAAAATATACTATCATTTGGCTAGAGAATTTAGAAAAAATATTTTTCAATGACATGTTTTCTTAAATTTTTCCATGCAAAATGACACAATAACATAAACAGTACAGTATATGGAAAAAGTGCATATGTTTATTAAAGAGGCATAGGTTCAATAGAGACTGAAATGGAAAAATATTAGTAAAGAAATCTACATGCACATGTGACACACGACAAAATGATGCCACCACCTGGATTCAATCTTAAAAGCATTAACAATTGTAAAAGATCACAGATTCTGTCCAGATTGTTTGAAGTAGTATCAGTGCCTCAGCAATAACTTATTGAGCTTCTGATACTACGACAAACCAATCTTGACACCATTGAAGATGTTATATGGAGACATAGGAACAGGGAAGCAGAAGCAGATTTAAGTAAGTCACCTTGTACATGTAAAGAGATAACAAGATAATAACTACAGTGTATGGAATAAAGGGTTAACACAAGATTATTTTATTATGTCATTGCTAGGCATTCCCTTGCTTCAGAATCAGTGAGTGAGGACTAATACACAGGGCAATACATAATTTATCAGTTCAAAAATTGAGGGTGTGTCAAATATTTTGATCAGAGTACCGGGATTCTAGCAATGATATAATCAAGGGTAGTACACAAGCTTAGGTTCATTGATTTGACTGAGACACCTTGTAATGTCACAACAGACTGAGGCACCCTGTAATATAACACTTACTATAACAGGGACCAAGTAAAAATTGAGTGTTGGGACATATGAGTTGAGAGCTTCAATGGGAATCTGGCCGGAGAAGAAAAAGAATCCGAGTACACCTGAAATAAAAAAGGAATAAAGAAAAAATCAATATTGTCTTAAATATCATTAATGAATACATCTTAAAAATAAACACACTGCATACACTAGATCCTCCGGAAAGTAGTCACATTCCATAAAAGGTAACTGTCAAGTACTAGATGTATATTGCATTAATATAATCTGAACCAAAAATGTAAATACTTGTAATATGTAACATTGTAATATTTGTTATTGCAACTGTTATTCTTTTAGCTGATTCAGTATAAACACATTGACATATGAATACTAGAAATTATTAAAATGATATGAAATAAAGAAAAATATCAATATATAATAGCATACCGAAAAAAACATGGACTTCTGGAATCACAATTTACATTTGATATTAGTGATATGTTTAAAAGGAAGAGATTTTCATATGATCCTGATCCTCTTACCTGTAGCTGCTACTACGACCAGCTTACTGATAAACAGAAGAAAGTCTGTCACTTTGTCAACCACAGCAACTCTATAATATAAGAGAAATACATCAATATAGCTTGACTTGACAAACTTTAAGTTAATATCCTATTTCTTAAATAGTGAGTCTTGACACAAGAGAAATCTACCAAACAGATAATAGACAAGGCAAAATCTTATGCAGAAATACTATTATTGTTTTCTAGTATTAACGTAGTATTAAAAAGATGCATATAATGTATATCGTACATCTTTTCAAAACATGGTTTCAATATGAATATTGCATGTATAAACTGAGACTCACCTTAAAATATTACGCATTATGAGGAAGAATGCGTTTTTAGCTGAAGTACAGAAATTCTCTCCATATACTGCAATCTGAAAATTAAGACATAAAAATGTGGAATTAAGTACATATTGTGAAACATTTAAAAAGGCAATCTAAGTACAGTAATGTAATGATTAACTGTTAGTTTATACTTATCCTAAAAAGGTGGGGGATACCTCATCACATCTCAAAACAAAATGTGAGTATTCTTAAGGATGTCTATAACAGCTCTCTAAACAACCATTTCAATTTCAATTAAATAAGCATTAAATGATTTAAAGTAGCATGCACTCCAAGATACATTGGTCCCTGACTCATTCACTCTGTACACAACTATTTTAGCTGGACCAAGACACATTCATTTTACACATTCCCTCTGCACAGACTTAGACAAAAAACACATTTGGCTGGTCCTACACACATTCACAAATTATAGAAAACCTACTATAACAAACAATGATACACTTACCAAAATGTATGCATTTTTGTTGAGGAACCTCATAAACTTTTCGAGACACCAGAAAAAACACTTTAGACACCTGAAAGATTAAGAAATATTTTTGTCAACATAAAAATATGACATGTAACAATCTAAGGAATTGGATTTAATTTATATTACCCATATAGATGTCAAATACGATGCACTAATTTTATTTCTAAACATGGTGTTTACTTTTGAATATAAACTAATTATCTAATTAATGTATTGGAATCTGAAAAGAGATTGGATGAAAGGAACCAATTTCTTCTTAAAAATCTTTAAACGGAGACTTTAATATTCCCAGCTACCCTTTAAATATAAAACGTTGTCTGCTTCTGTTATGTGCAAATGTGTTGTAATTTCAATGTGTATCATCATGAAATAAACTATAACTGTAACTGTAAACATACACATATTGACGAGGGATCCATCAAGAAAAGAGCCTTAAAAACATAATGTATAAGAAATACAGGGATCCTAGACATGATAGACCCCTCAGGCTCTAGGAATTACTGACTTACTTCATGAAAAACTTTGCTATTCTGTTTTCAGATCCCTTTAACTTAGCATCCAAGTATTCTAGAGCCACTCTAATCATCTGTATGATGGCGATCAATAGTGAACCAAATGCTAGCGAACCCAAGTGATACCTACAATATAATATAATAATCATGTTATACTGTGCCAACATGTGAATGAAAACAAAAACACATCACAGTATACTTATAATTACTTACTTTAACATCATAATAACCCAAGGCTTGAAATATAAATATGGAGAAATTCAAGTAATAATTAATTCAATAAAAATTTGAATGTAGACTGTGATCATAAAAATATTTTATCTAACCTTACAACAATTTTTTTGTTATTTGTTCAATGAGAACTATGATATACCTAATACTGCGCCATAATCCACCCGTGACTGGGAATGCTGGGATATCCTGTGGCTTAGTGAAAGCCCAATAATACGATGCGAAGGATCCAGCAAGTGTCATCTGTCCGAGAGCCACAATGAAATTCATGCACCAGAATAACATGAAAAGCATGAAGATCTGCAGATATATGGTGTACTCGTCTCCTCCATATTTTACGAATGAACAGATAGAACCAAGAGTGTCATTCTGAAAGTGAAAATGACAAAGTAAGAATGCTGTTGGTTGCTTATGGAGTAATGTTTATTTATTTTATTTATTTAAAATTTTAAACTCCGAGGAGTAGCAAATAACAACGGCTTTGTCTAAAAAACCTCCTACCTCATACCCACCTACGTGGGACATGATACAGTCTTTGAAGGGTTCAATTTTAAAGATCTTAGTTTATTAAATCTTAGTTTAGATTGTACTGTAAAATGCTTTTCATTTGAGTATAATAATAAATAATAAAATAATAATAAATTTCTGTTTTTCAACCCCCCCCATACATGACCCCTGGTCATGTATAACATAAAAAACGCAAGATCAAATCTTATATTGCATAAATTATTCCAAAAATACTAATAAAGAATCACAATCAGGAAGACTGAATATCAAAGTTTTAAAGATATAAAATCTGCATTTATCTGTTTATATTGATATTGACAAAAACAAGGACTTTACAAGGTGCAAGGTCCAGTTTAGTTTCAAAACTACTGATAATGAAATATGAACCTGCATCGACTGAAGTCTGCAATTCATGTATTTATGTCTACACTACATGTACTATACACTGTAAACATATGAAAGAGAAGTAAAGGAAATTGCCAAGTCTTTTCAACAAATTTAGGATTTATACAGAAGAGGGATGGAAGTAAAAATGGAATCTAAGAATCATTACTATAGCTCAATACTGACAAATCTTCCGAGAGTTATTACTAATAAAGGTGAAACCATTGTCATGGATCTGGCAGTCGTATCTGAGCTACCAAAATTATTTGAACTGTTCCAAAGTGCAATGAAAAATGGCCATGGGTATGGCATAGATGATTTCCAAAGCTACAATATGTTTAGAAACTTTTGCCTCCAAATGAACGTCATAACTGGAACAATAAAAACAGCATCTGGGGTTATCTGTGGAATCTATACCATTAACCCAAGTAGATTAGCAGGATGTCATGATACAGTATTAGCTGCTGGTCACATGGTTCTGGACCAGTCAATCAGAAATTATGGATTCCATACGCATATTGCAAAGGAATGTCTGATTTCAATGAAGCTATTAGGTATTTCCACTTTCCACTTTATTTCAACTACAGTATTTTAACTACAGTATTTGAATAGTCATTTTTAATATGTTTGGATTGCATTCCTATACATAAGGATTTTACACTACATTCAGGACATTTTTCACAGTTTTTTCATATTCACTTTTCATTGGTGCAGACTTGAAATAGGATATCATTTGACTATGTGTTTAAGAGTTTTGCAAAGCCCCGCCCCATGACCAAATTTAAAGAATTTCAAAAATTCACTTCACAATGGCAATGACATATTATATTTCTCCATTAAATCATTACTTTTCATAGGGTTTCATACTTATCTTGGAGAGAGCATTGTTGATACTGTTGTGACAAATAATGTTAAGAGCCTAGGAGCAAAGGTTGTGGGGAGAATACCAATGTGCCTAAATCTAGCCGAGAGGGGATGGAGAAACTCAACAATAATGCAGATTGATATGGTTGATGATTGTAAGGTAAATTAAACATATAAATACATAGTCTACTGCAGATTACACCTGCTATGGACAATTTTGATATACTTACATATTGTATATTTAAATGTCTTCTTTTGAATATCTATAATTTAATTTGGGTGTTATTTCTATATTTTACATAAATAATGATTAGATTGGTGCAGTAGACTGATGAACTTCATTCTCCAAACCGAGACTTTTTTTGAATGAAATGTAGTTGATCAAAAAATAATCATTAAGTAGCCATTGTCTCAATAATTGCAATTTTTCTTTAGGAGTCAAAGGTACTAAGAAGGACAAAGATGTTGTCCTTCAAACCTGATACAACTGGAATAACATTGAACAGTGTAGTGAAACTTCCGAACATGCCACATCATTGCAAACTCCAAGACAAAACTCCAATCAAAATTGATTATGCAAAATCAGATGAACTTATGACAATCTTTGAAATGTTCAGAGATGCTAAAGAAAATGGAAACCGGTATGATATCCATGATTTTGAAACGTATGACCATTTTGTACATAAATTCCAAAATGCCCACATATTCTTCGTCAAACATTCCAAGACTAACGCAGCATTAATGGCGTGTGTTATAACTCCTAGTCATATATGTAGGAGCCAAAATCCTATCCTATCAACTGGATACACAGCTTTTCCCAAATCTGAATCTACCCCTGAGAGAGACCATATATGGAATGCTATCAGGCTTCATTCAGAGCTATCTAAAGCACTGGGATATGTAGGAATGTTGACAGAGGTGTCAACCAGAGACACAGAAATGTTAGAAGCAACCATACAACACCCAGTGAGGCGAAATATGTTTAAAGTTGTTGCAGAGATCCCAAAGATGATGTTTGTGAAAGCGAGTGGTTATGTGACTGGACTGATTCTGTTCAGTAGAAATGCTGAGGAATCAAAGGTCTAAACTCTTGAAGTATGCAAAAAAGGCAGTGAGATGACAAAATATCATCATCACCTTTTTACATACTCGCAAATATCATAACCTTTTTTGTAAAGCCTCAGTCATATTTAATCTATGATGATTGTAGATCAAAATCAAGAGAAATATGCAGCATAAAACGTAGGGATAAGCCCTACGAGAGTTTGTACATTGTTTAGCTACAGCCACGATAGGGCCACTGTAGAGCAAATGTGACTGAGGCTTAAAGCACACAGGGTTTTGTGAACACTGAATTCTCCTTTCTGCATCATGGGTAATATTTTGTCCATATAAGGAAAAACTTCTGTGTCCCCTCGTAGAGCAAACTGCGAACAGGAGAATTCCAAACACCAGTGGCATAAATGGTGATTACAACAATATGACATCAGAATGAAAATTTACAAATTGTTCAACTTACCGTTGGCTCGCAGGGTACTCTGGACCATATTTCTTCACCAGTAGAATTGTCCACTGTGGCATTACTCTTATATTCTGGTGTACCAGATGATGCGAGAAAAAGTGCAGTTGCTCCCCAGTAGCCAAATAAGACAACTTGAAAGATGAATGGCAGTATTGGCCAGAACAGTGCAAACACCATGTTCCCTATAGCCCTGTAAATATATGAACATCATTTTTATTTTTATATCAGTTGAGCTGAATAATGGATTTCACTCTTTATAATCTGAACCATTTCACTTGATTTGAACCTGTTTCACGCTATTTTTCGAAAACATGTGATTTGGATGGCTATACCCGTCAGTAAACACCAGTGAAAAGGCAACAGCCTGATAAGAGTTAAATATTACATTATTATAGTACTCGAAGCAACAACATCGCAACAACATTAAAAACCAAACTTCTCATCAACCAAAACATACAAGGAATTTAGCTTTCAGAGTTTCCCATTGCACATTTTTGTTCAAAAACTAATGATTCAAAAATACTTTTTCCAGAATGATAAGTTATGTTAATTTTCCTTCAAATGTATATGAAGGGATCATGTATCTCAACATACATGTATATGATTATGTATCAGGTTATTAATAAGTATAAGTAATTATGTTGCGTTTTCCAATTGCTTTCATATCTGGGTTATTTCCCCATGATATTGACCTACCTGCTGGATTCCTTGATAAGAGAGATAGCAATGAGGATGCGGGTACGGAGGAAAATCAGGAGCAGCAATATGATGCCCAGCAGGGATGCAGCAATAATACCTGAAACAGCAATATTTATACATGAGTATAGTGCATATCTCTGGGTTTAACATTTGAGACACTGCCATATAATATAAACCCAAGAGAAGTATTCAAATCATATATTAATACATGTACTATTAATCTATTTATTAATTTGACATTTGTTTTAATAAAAACAACACTCTTTTCAAAAAGTGCATCAGTACAAACAATAATGCAAATAATATCTGCTTTTAAGTTCAATTATGTAAAACTGCAACAAGACTTTAAATTTCTTTTATTATGATATGAAAGTGATATGTTCCAAATGAATGCAACTGTCAATGCAATTATATGTAACAAATGTAACCGTTATATATAAATAAGAACATGTACATAAATACAGTTTTAATGAAATCATGTAAAAATGTTAGTAAGATGTATTTAAAACATAAAACATCAAACGTAAAACTAGAACACATTCTACTGAACCAACTCAAACATGCAGATACAAATATTTTTCACTCTAAGACAAAGGAACTGAATCAGGCAGTGCTTTTAGTGCAAATAATATCAAAATATATGCACATGCATTTTTTCTTTCAAAGAAATGCTTATATGCTTTCTCAATACATAATCCCTCCCTATTTTGGTTACCCTGACATAGAGTGAAAGTTACAGGAATTACATAACAATCATGGAACGATTCAAACTTTGGAATCCTTAAGAAAATGTTCCATTTGTTTTGTTGCGATATATCATATACTTGACATTGATACATTGACCATTTCCATGGGTATACATAATGTTAAAATTAAAACTCTTGAAATACAAAATGCCAAATGTAAGATAAGGCATGCTGATTACTTTAAATCAGAAAACTAAGTGATTTAAATGAAAAATGACTTAGTAAAAGATGAATTTTAGAAAATTTTACTCTTATATATAACTTTTATTGACATATTGATACAGCATCAGGATAATTTTGGCAATGATTGCAAATCACTGCAATGTAATGATAAATCGCAACAACAATGCCTTATATGGACATAAGTACCTTCACCTGTGCACACTTACTGAATATAAGCCAAGTTACAGACATTGAAGTATATTGAGAGATATCCTTAGTAAACTTGAACTTCACATTTTTGGGATCTGTGATCATTTTGGCAAATCTGAGACCACACATATAGGAAGCTGAGAGAGGATAGATAAAGCAGTTAAGCAAGAGAATATAGTCCTTAGTTAAGCAAGAGAATAAACTTCTTAGTTAAGCGAGAATAAAGTCCTTTATTAAGCAAGAGAATAAGTTCTTAAATAAGGGAAAGATCCTTTAATGTACTGTACACGTAGGATGTAGTCCTTTGATATGGGGAATTCTAAACTCTGAAATAAACTGTAGATTAACCAATCATTAGATAACTTATAAAGATGTCAGCATCAAAAATCATCATATTGTAATATCATCTGAAAAATCAGAGGATATGAGGCTAACTGATGGGTATTCTGGTTAGGAATTTATAACTAATGTTAAATCCAATGCTTACCATTAGGGAGAGGACTGTTCCAGGGTGTCAGGGAAAGGTTTAATGTAGGGACCTTCTGAGAAAATATTAACTATCGACTTGGTAAGACCTTGGAAAATGTGGAAAATTATTCTAAATCCAATGGGAGAAGTTTGATGGAAAGGTAGGGTATATGGTTGGGGACATTGGCATAGGAAACTCACCTATCGCAAGATTTCCATTTTGCCCATTTATGACAAAACATATACCTCCAACAGAAAATGCCAGAGCACAATCGGAAGAGGTTGAATTGGATGTTTCCGCAGTTCGTACTAACAAGTCTACGGCATTGTTACAAGTTTGGCTATAGAATGCAATTGCAGGTATAGCACTGCATGTGGGATTGTCTTTTTCTTTCATATACTGGTTTATGAATATAAATGACGCTGAAACGCCAAATGAAAATACAACACAAATTGAAATAAAAACATAAGGGGGTGGATATCTACAATCTGTTTGTTTAAATGGATGGATATATACAATTCCTCAGTACATTGGGAGAAGGATATTAGTACAGAGAATTATATATGCTGTTAGATTCTGAAAATTAGAAGAGAAAGCGATGAAATGACCATAGTAATAATAGCCCCATCTCAGATATTTTTACTGCACTTGTATTAGTTTGAATGATTCGGATTATACCTGCCATATGAGATATATGAAGCTCGTGAAAATGGATACACAACAAAATACATGTATGACTGAACAAACTGTGAGTAAAAGCCGCAACTCTAGAAACTTAAATCACCAGAGTAAAAGTAAAATCCAGAAAAGTCAAGCAAGACAACATAACATACATGTACAAGTGGTAAAGATGAGGATAATAGTGACAAAGCCATTTAATGACACGTCTATTTCAATGTGCAAATTGCCACCAATTGAGCATATTAAGAAGCTGGAGGGGCTTCTTATCTTACCAATTGTCAAATTTGTTGTCGACCCATTCATAACAACGCAAAGAGGACCAAGGGTAACAGTGATTGAACAATCAAGCCCTGTCCCAAAATTTGTTATGAAATCGACAACATTAGCTGAAGTATTGGATGAAGTTGGCATTGCTAGGCAACCAGTTGTTCGGAAATCAATTGCAGGAACAACCTGACAAGCCTCAGTGTCCTTTATGTCAAAATATTTTCTCAGAAAAATATATGCACCTGAAATAAATGTACCCATATGTGTGTGAGTTTCTGTGTGAGTAATACAATCATGCATTTCACATGCTATGATTTTTGTGTTAGGTCAAACATGTAATCTGACAGCCACATTGTCCTGTTATCTGTGTGAGATGCTAAAAATAAAACAAGAACATGACACAAAAATATATCTGTTAACACATGTTAAAATATGGTCGTGTCAGGCTCATGCGATAATCACTGTATTATTTCTTTAGAAACTCTCAATCTAAATGTAATCTAAATATCAAGGTAGTACGTTTTCATAATTATCAAATGTGAATTTCAAATTCTTGCCATTGTTACATTCAGAAATCTTGATGTTCAATATGTTCAAGAAACATGTTCATGAATATTCATGAACATTCATGAACATATTCATAAATTGAGACATAACGAAAATTTTATTCAGACATTTTTTCAACTGAAATTGATGTCTAATGGTACTTTCAAATCCCCATAACTTATATCTTCCTCCCCTATTTATATTTGCCAAGCCCAGTTTGTCACTTTTCCACATAGTTCTTCCAAGTTGTCACTTTTTCCGCAACACGACAGGGGAACATATTATTGACATGAATTACAAATATATCAAAATGTGATTGATTAGCTAGTTAAAGCACAGCACTCAACTAAAGGCTACATATACTATGAAGAGAACATAGTTCTTCCAAGTTGACTTGTAAACTCAACAGTGCAAGGTAAGTATACAACAACTAAGGTCTATTCAATTTCAATTTCTATACAAATGACAATGAAATTAAAATGAATAACTGAATCAAATTAGACAAGGTTCATTGAATAATACAATTGAAATTTTGAAATCTTTATTTTTTCAAGGTTACAGTTTTTCTCTGCATAATCCTAATTCATATAAATACAATATATTTATTATGTAGGGGTTATACTTATTTTTTGTCTCTCTACTAACAAACTGTTTCTTTGGCCTTTACATGAATGCAAAAGTACTGGGTTTAGAAGTCACTTGGAAAAACTATTTTTTGTTATAGGGTCTTACAATATTGCACATATTAGCAAGACATGCAACCAAATTGCACTGGCAACCAGTATTGCCACATGCAACAGACACTGTCAAAACCAACCACTGATGTGATGTCTTACCAAATGCCAACCAGGTGTTGGCCATATTGAGGTAGTAATCAAGATTTGTGGTGAAAATATAATTCCCTTGTGCTGCAGGATCATCTTTCATTGAGACATATTTGGAAAATGCATAATATGTGCCTATAAAATAACATATTCATATAATATGGGGTTGGTTCTCTGAGGTGAGCATTCAGAATTACATCCTTCTCTAGATTCTTGTATCATCAATGTGGACATAGGCTTTACTTGCATAGATGCAAATAATGCATAGAAAAGTCATACGAGAGAGGTATATGAACCTTCAGAACCATAAGCCTCAATTTAACATATTATTTCATTTTAATGCGCAATACTGTAAATATCATATTTTACATCCACTTTGCGTCCTAGAAAGTCTCTGAAACTGAATGCATAAGCATGAACACAATGCATGTACAGAAAAAATATGATATTATAAGCTACACTATTCAACATTATATTTAAATATAGACAGATTCTATATTCTAATTATTTCAAATATCTTTTACAAACTGAACATACAAACTAGATGTACTATAATGACATGGCTGTGAGCAAATGCTTTTTCATTAAGACTCAAAAGGGAGAAATAATACATAGATTATTATAATTTTTATTAAATTATCTATAAAATTATCTATACACTACAATACTATTTTTAAATGTAATTTACACATTTTTATAGTACACTGTATATTTCATATTAAAAAGATGTCTTCATCGCCCCTTAGTCCGTCAGGGAGATACAGATATATTCCCTGGGATAAACCCAAAATCCAAAACCTCCCAGTTCATAACCATTATACGTAATATATGCAATATTCATAAAGTACTTACCAAACCCAAATAAGCCGATGAAGAGAATAATGGTGATCCAGACGATGGGCCCAGCAATCCACCTCATGAGGATGATCCAGATGAAGGCAAGGATCATAGCGATCCCTAATCCTACGAGGATCAACCACCATGATCCAACCACATCTTGGTAGATCTTCATACCATACTCCTTGGCATTCAGGAACAGAGCCAACCAGCTGAAAACATAAAAATGCTTGCTTGTATTTTTGTGCCATAATTTCTCATTGAGTGTTTTCTATCATTGTCCTTTACAGAGCGCAGATTTTTTCTGAAAGGTCTTCAAGATTTGTTGAGCCCTCTGAGGGATTGTACACAAATGTTGACAGTTTTGGAAAAGTTAATTTTAATCTGGTCTTACTCCTTCCTTCCCCTTTATAGGAAAATCCTAATTGTTACAAAAAATCATCATTTTTCAATGGAGTAACTCTCATTCACCCCTCCCTTACAAAAGTTATTATCCCCAGGTGTTGACACTTAGACACTTTCCCTTATGAGGCATGTTACTCACTAGCTACCATCCTGTAGGTCCACGTCTGTCACTGTTGTATTGCTCTTATCCACTATTGTTGCATTACTTAGAGTGTCCACAAGCCCAGAGGCTGAGTCCAAGACCTTACTGAGGAAAGATGGCACACACCTTCCCACAACTACAAACAAATAACACAATTTATGTTATAATTTTCCATACATACTTTTGTTTTAATCAGGCAAATAAAAAAAACATTTATCATCTTGGAAATACAGAATGAATGATACCATGAGTAGTTTAAAGGACTGGATTTTTAGTTTTCCTTTCAACCATCAGAGAGTTCCAGAGAGCCATAGAAGTACATCACGTGACATGTACTTATATACAAACAATGATTGGCAATAAAAGACGAGGAGTTCGGATTTTATTATTGACAACATTAAGAATGTGACCCCCCTAATTTTTCTGAAGCAAAATTCATCACGTTTTTCTTTTTGCATCAATACTTCAATACTACAATACATTTTAGAGATGCCAAATGAGTTCAACTAAGCCAGGTTTACTGTACATTTTTGGGAACTAGTTGAAGAACATGGAAATATGAAAACAAACTTACTAGGTTGACTCTCCACATAATATGCAGCACAGTCATCATCTTCAATGAGCTGCATCACACTCTACAAGTAAATATATCAGTTAACATCTAGCTAAGTAATAACATTAACATGTAAAAATGTCAACACCACCAAAAGTACCATTCTGAATGCAAGTTAAAAACAAGAAAGTGAGACGCTGCCCGCTCGCCACCCGCCTGCCATCCAAGCTGACAACAATATTGTACCTTTTTTAGGTACAATAACAAAGACATGATTTCAAAGGTTTACCATGTGCCAAAAAGGATTACTGTAACAGTATGTGACAATTTCCTGGTGGTAACAGTATACAATTGTTGACCTCTCCAGAGGTCAACCGGCAAAATTGTATACCGAGACTGTAAACCGAGAAACTACTGTTGACAGAGACCGAAGGTCGAGGTCAACAGTGTTTCAAGGTTTACAGTCGAGGTATATGATTTCGACGGTTGACCGAATGGAGAGGTCTACAATTGTTTTGTTAGTCAGAAGAAACTAATAATACTCATATATATACGACAGTCATCACCTGCACGCCAGCAATAATTTTTAAGAAAATCTGAAGACAGTGGAAGCTAAACTCTCTGTTTTCGGCACATAACTGCGTACTCACTAGTAAATTAATGTTAATTTTGTGTTTCTATTTGTATTGTTGCTATACTCGTCGTGTAGAAAAGTCAAAATATCACTTTCATCAACGTGTACAAAATGTCCGACTACCATGTTTTTCTGTAAACATTGTGACGTCATATTTCCCATAATTCACAAGTGTAGTACAGTAACATACGCGGTCAATAATATGATATCCCATGATGCACAAGTGATGTACAGGCAAAAATGTTGACCGCTGATTGACCAATCAGATGCGAGTATTTACACTGAGGTACTAACAAAGTAAAATGTGTTGTGAAATGAACAATTTTGAGCAAACTTTACAATAGATAGGTACATTCAGAGAAATGGTATTCAATAGTGGCATGTGTTCACTAAAACAGACTTTATTGTATCTTAAGATGTTTAATAATTCTAGAAACATGTGTACACTATGTATGAACAATAACTTAATATTCTATCTATTGAAGTTAATTTCTATGAAAATATAACATTGATTATAAAACTTAATCGGAATACTAGCACAATTTTATACAGCTTTACAATTATTAAAATATAGCTGTTTGTATAAATCTAAACAATGAACATATAACAAACTTGAAACACTTACATACCAAACACAAGAACTGATCTTTATCCTCTAAATATGGGGAGGGGGTCTACTGAGTACAAACTTCCTCAACCTTCCACAAGACAATCAGGGTTCTCAGATTGACCCCCATATAGGAGGGACTTAATAAACTTATCTACTGGCCTACCTTAGGGGAGGTTACAGGGTTCACTTTATACTTGCAGATCAAGCGTTGTCTCCTTACTATATCAGGTAGAGGGACAGCCATAGAGAAGCTAGAGTTGGGACAGGTTTTGATGCAGATCTGTAGATAGGGATTGAAGAGAAGATCAAGTCAAGCAGGGATTAAATGTTATATGGGGTAAGGATAAAATGTAAGACCAAGTAGGGATTAAAGGTTATATGGGGTAAGGATCAAAGGAAAGGTCAGGTCGGGATCAAAGGAAAGATCAGGTAAAGATCAGAGGAATGACTAGGCATCCTAGAAATATATCAAAAATAGATAGATCAAAAATAAGGTATGGGAGGGATCAAAAAAGATCCAGGTAGGGATTAAAGGTAAGATCAGGTAAGGATAAGTAAAACTGGGTAGGGATGAAAGTTATGACCTGGTTACATCTCTAAAGGAGTTAAACAACTGATTATGTGAAATTTTGTGAAAACAAAAAAGAAGAACAGGTACATAGTCTGATGGGGTTAGGTAAAAAAAGAATAAGTAAAACTGCCTAATTACTCAAAAACTACTTATAAATGTTTCAAATAAAAGTAAGTGGAATGGATACCAAGGGATATTTTTATATTAATTGACATTTTATGCATGATATATTATTTCAAAATTATGGGACACAAAAAGATAGCAAAACTGAGAGAGCGAATCATGAAAACAAGAAAAAGATGACAAGGAAGCAGCTTCAGCCAAAGGGAAGGGACCCAATACCTTTTAGGGGATTCAGCGAGGGGAGGAGGCTAGTATCATGGGCTCTATCAGATCAGATCAGGTGGTAGAGCCCATGCTAGTATACAGGGGTTTGTTTTTGGTATGATTGTAACTTACGATTCCGAGAAAAGTATTGTTTACTTTATGACAAACAATGACCAAGTTGTAAGTTACGACGGATCCAAAAAACGGACCCCTGTTTAGTGCACAACAAAATTTAGAGCTCTTGGGGCAACATTGATGTGTACTATAGAAGCAATCTCCATGCAGGGTTCCTCAATATTAATAGTAGTCTACCTTTTGTGTAGTTTTTGGGTTAACATTGTATTTACAGATCATGTTCTGTCTAGTAAGGGAGGTGGTTGGAGTCCATGTAAAAAACGTAGTTGGACACTTTTCTATGCAAATCTACAGTGTGATATGGAAACATAAATGAAATTAAAACAGAAGAGAGCAGATTTAGATAGGCAATAGAAAACACAAACAATGATATGAAAGGATGACTATCTGATGGTGCATACACTGTAGTAGCAGCTATGAACATGGACTGTACAACACTCAGCAGCTAAAAGAGAAAAAGTAATGAAGCTAGAGCTGAAAGAGAATCTTAGAAAAAAGAAATCTGCCACTCATCAATTCCAACTTGAAGATTGAACTCTGGAATTCCCCCTTCTGATAGGTAAAGAGAAAGACAGGGAGGAGTTGAATTACTTGATTTGGGCAATACTGGTAGACAAGTCTCTCAGTCAATCTATGAGAATAACAGATTATGGGGAAATTGAAAATGGCAGATTGAAATAAAAGAATTGGATTTAAATGTCCATGATTAAGGGAAAACATGGGGAAAACAATTATAAGAAAGAAATAATGAAAAATGTTCAAATGATTGAATGAACATAAATCCTTATCTCACCTTGACTCATGTTCAGACTTCAATGGTGCTAAAAGCTGACATTATAAGCAAGCTCACAACAAAATCATATGACATCATGCAAGCTACACATGACATCATAACCAACCTTGGATGTTGTTTCTGGGTTGACACTATACTGACATAACATGTTACTTCGACCTGATCGTGAACCCACTGGATTTGCCAGTTCCAAGGCATACTGTGGGTACCAAGACCAATAAGTAGATGGACAACTCTCGACACATATCTAAAAATTCCACATTAGTTGCTTGAGACATCACCAAAGATTTATGTTTCTGAAGAATTGTTACACTGCAGCATTGACAAACTGTTGACTTTTGCTTCTTTTCCAACAGGGATCTAAAAGCTGACTTACTAAGCATTGAGATGTATATAAGAATATACACTGCAGCATTGACAAACTGTTGACTTTTGCTTCTCCAACAGGGTTCTAAAAGCTGACTTACTAAGCATTGAGATGTATAAAAGAATATACACTGCAGCATTGACAAACCTTTGATTCTTTGCTTCTTGTCTACCTGGGATCTAAAAGCTGACTTTCTAAGCACTAAAATACATGTTATCACACAAACAAACCTTTGATGATGTCAATGGGTTGACGTCATAGTTACAAATCATATCACTACGTCCTCCTATAACAGTGCTTATGAGGTTGCTAGGGGTTACTGATTCAAGATAATATTGAGGATACCACGTCCAATACGTCCTAGGACATTCAGCAACACACACCTAAAAGTTGGAGAAATCATGCAAATCTTGAAACCATGCAACATATAAATAGTACGAATTAATGCATATATAATATTAAAATATAAAATATGAAAAATGAATAAAAATGAATATATAAGTTAATATTTATTGTGTTATATATTGTTTTCATTACTTAACTAATCCAAATCTTTTATCTATTTCAATCTAACAATCAAGATAGAACATAAACTGCAAAAATTCTAGTTAATTAGCAAAACAAAGGACTTAATAAAAAAACAGTGAATGTAAAAGCAAATGAAGTAATATTTAGCAACTTTGATACTTCATACCTTTTAAAAAAATAAACAATGGACTGATATATGGATGCACCACATTCATTACTACAATCACATAATGTAAGCTATTTGGTAAGCGTTAACATATTAGCTACAGGGTTCTCACTAGGCTTTTAGTTCTCCAGAGTCTAAAGTATTTTTTCCGGAGTCACATTATTTGTGGTAAAGAGAAAATACATAAAACTGGATACAAACAAGGAATAGGAAGTCCAAAACCTTTTAGAAATGTATATTTTGATTAAAATAGGAAGATAATCCTAAGTAGTATTTTGAAAAGTATACTCATAGAATATCTCAGAACTCATATGAGGGAGGAGTAGTCGCGATGCCGTGAAAACTCCGGAGTCTAAATTTCCTGGTGAGAACCCTGAACTATGATATTAGCGTAAATATTAGTAAAATAGTAGCAAAAATATTAACAACAAACACAGGTTGTTCAATAAATCAGAGAAAAATGCAATTACTATTTCATAATTTTGTCATATTTATTGAACCCCTATATCAGCGTAAATATTAGCGTGTAATTAGCGTGTAGCATACCTGAGGGGTAGGGCACCCTGCAATGGCCACACCAGGCCCCATGCGTGCACACGTCATGAGGTCGAAGAACATAAGGTTAGGTTTACTCCTAATAAAGTGAACACACAGTGAAAGCAAAATGCTACAGCAAAATTAAAAACTAACCAAGAAAAATATGTTTCTCAAACATAATAAAGTTCAAGATTTTTGAAATCCTGTATATGAAAGCCATAATTTTGACTTCATATGTGATGCTACATGTTTTCTAGGTTAGTTTTTACAGATACTGAGTGAGTGCGTTAAACAGAGGGATTATATGTATTGTAACAGTGAAGTCTCTAAATTCAGCTGCTCTTGGAAATGTTTGTTAATGTCACATTGATACTCACATTGTGTCAAATGTGTGAGTGTCAAAGAATAGTGACTTGTGTGCGAATGCAAGTGCACTGTTTTTGGGATAATATGAAATTATTACTACTTCCGGGTTACTACTTAGTACACTTTAGTTAGATAAACATGACACAATCAGACATTTCACACTGACGCAGATGAATTTGGAGGAAGAATTGCTGAATTTATATATTAGACAACAAAGGTGTTTTTTGTTGCCTATCCAGCAATTTGTTAGGTTGCCAGACACAGACAAAATTCAAGCAAGGCTAGGTTACAGAATGTTATACAGTGAAAATATAAACCATGCATAAGTAGCATTGGTGTTTGTTGTCTTGGATAAAGCCCCTGTCTTCCCCTTCAATTACCTCATTGGATAATTGTATAATAATGGGAGAGGTAGAGATTTTATACAACACTAATTTCTATTGAGCAAATCAAGCCAACATGTAAATAAAGGTATTTTCATCAATATCATTAATTACTACATGCATGTTTGTTGTTTATTAACAAGTTGAAAAATCATATTTCTGGAAATCAGTGCTCCAAAACTGTCTTTCCTGAATCACTGCATTCGATTATATCAATAACATGCAAGAGCTGCCATTACTGTACTAGAATTAAACACCACATATTTGCCTCGGAATTGAATATAAAATACTCAAACTAAAATGCATCATACATATTATATATTTCAGTTTTTGACTAGCCTAAATTTATCTTTTCAGAAGCATTTCCTTTCTTTCAAGAGCTCGGATACCAAAAACATATTTTTCTGCTGGCCTTATACTTTGTACAATGTGATTATGAATCACCATGGCAAATAAATTAGCATTGTTAAATCAATCAATGATTAAATGGATTTTTGCAGGATGATTGCTACCATTACTTATAAATCATTGTTGCACAAATTAAACAGTTGCCATGGAAACCATCAAAATCTGATGGAAATTTAATATCAGAGCATATAAATAATTTATTTTTCCAATTGAACAAAAGCTTTTAGATAACCATGAACCATCCTTTCTGTATTCACAATAACTCAATGAAGGTAGCGACACCTGTTTAGATGATGAATTTCATTACATCAAGCTTATAACTGAACTAAAACCTGACATCCAATAACATACATCAACCATAAACTCTATTTTTTTTATAATAATTTCTCAAGATCTTTCTTTTGATACAATTTTGTCATCTTGGACATATTTTTTCTTGTACCACTCATTAGAAAGTAAATGGATTGGCTTCTTATATAAGCCATTTCTAAACTGTCACATAGTCATTGTTGACATGAGATGTAATGCTAAATATCTCTTCAAGTAAGAACAAACTTCAGTGAATCAGCCATAGCTTTGAAGTATTAATTTAGAAAAATGATAAATAGCAATCAACTAATGTGTCTATACCATTAGTGGAGCCAGGTTTGCATGAAACAATAAATGAAAGCCAACAAAAACCTGATGTATTATAATTATTTGATACTTGTCATACATAGAAGATCCTAACATCAGCAAAATGTTGTTCAATTCTGCTCTGAACAAACCAATATATCTCCAGGGAAAATGCATGAAAGAATTAGATTCTGGCTGTTTGTGGTTGTGTTATTTGCTTGTTTGTTTGTTAATTTGTTTGTTTATTAAAGGGGACAAGACCGTGTAACTTAACTAGACAGGTGCACAGAGTCATATCAATATCTCCCATTATCTCCTGCAGGAGAAACTGGTGTGTCTCGTACAATAAGTGGTGCTGAACATATATACTGACAAGCTTGCACAGAAAAATGACAAAATAAGCATAACAAGAAAAACGCTGCTAACTTATACGCATAAGCAAATTATATAAAAAATCAATTATTTGTGCGAAATCTTATAAACTACAGACCCTAATGGATACATCATAAGCAAAATGACTACATTGTAAATTGCATGAAATAATAGCAAGATACATTACTGAAGCGAGGTTGAAATGTGTTCAAACCTGTGGGGTGGGACATCCATTTATGACGACCCCGACACCCATTCGGGCGCACATTGTAAGATCAAAGAACATGAGGTTCTTTTTGTCTCTGTAAATATATATCCAAAATCTTAATATCCTAAAAATTGAATCTGATTTCATCGGGCTATCATCTCACATGGGAGAACCTTATTCGAAGCTCATCTCCTATGAGAGAAAATTGTTATAAGCTCATGGGAGAGAGTTCATTTCTTATGGGAGTACCTTGTTGGAGCTAATCTCCAGAGAACATTATTGGAGCTCATCTCCCATGGGAAAGGGAAAACCTTGTTGGAGCTCATCTCCCATGGGAAAACCTTGTTGAAGCATTGGAAACTTATTTCCTAAAGGAAAACATTGGTATAAGCTCATCTTCTGCTAAAGAAATTGTTGTGACCTCACCTCTTAGATGAGAACATTGATGCAAGTTATTTCCTAATAACTAATTTAAGATCTATATTACATACATGTACTAGCTAATAGATATAGACAGGGTTAGAGTAGTTTTTTAATAATGGCTTTCCATCTGTGAAATAAAGTTACCATATTCAGTGTCACCAGACTTACCACTGATATGTTAAATGAATTGAGTTACCTATCCCTTGAATTATTTCATTCTACAAATTAACTTCTTGCAGCTATTCTGTTTTAACTTTTGGTATCAATTGTTAAGATAAACATAGATTCAGTCAATGTACACAGTATAAAACATCTCTGATTGAAAACTGCATTCATGTCATCTTTCAACAATTCTTTCTACACTATGTTGTAAATGTCAATCAACTATGCTAGGCTCCACCCCTTCATGGTTGGGCGTGGTAGGCCCCACCCCCAAGAAATGGGGCTGAATACTTTATACCTGAGGTGTTGGGCAACCATTCACCACAGCCCCTACACCCATTCTCGCACATGTAACCAAGTCAAAGAAAAATAAATTCTTTTTGCCCCTGAAATGAGAACCCCATAATAATTAAAACACTAACAATGTTCTCAATAATCAGGTTTTGATGTTTTTTTCAAATATTAAGCACCACTCTGAAATATACACCTTTAATAAGCTGTAAAATAAGAATGGTGTGTTAGAAACAAGACGACATCAAACAAAATGTATATTATGTAGGGGTTAGATAACATGCGGTGAGTAAGGTTAAACATATATTTTGCTTTTATATTGACAACATATACAGTGAGAGGTTACAGAGCCACCTATTGAGGTACCTGAGGAGTGGGGCATCCATTAATAACTGCCCCAACGTTAAGTCTAGCACACACCAACAAGTCAAAGAACACTAAGTTAGGTTTTTGGCTGTAAAACATCAGACAAAGATTCAGATAAAAGAGCTTCAGCAAAAAATCAGTGATTTAGTCGATCATTAGACTTGCATCAAAACATTTTGTTTCCTTCAATTCTTAAGCTTCAAATATCACACCGCTGGGTAACTCTTTGATTTGCGGATGTTTAAAGGGGCCCATAACGTTGTTTATTTTTTCGTGAAGCCACTCAGTAAAATTACAATTTCTCTGCACCATGATGTCCAATCAAGATCATCCGAGTCTTTATATATTCTTGAGACGTTTGGGCATCTGGGAATGACAATGTCTACCCCAGGTACGCACCCTATATTGATGTTATTTATGACTGAATTCGAAGCTTCAGTGAAAATAATCTTGATGCAAGAGTACACATTCGATATAACAGTATAAAGGTGAACTAAAGAGATTTATGGGCATCTTCTTTAAAACAAGGCATAAGATTAGAATGGAGGTTGTCATGATAACCCAAAATATACTTCAACAAGCTGGTAATCTTCAGTACAATATACATTACAATATAACTGTTTGAACCTTACATTAGCCTGAACCCCCTCCTATTACCCCCTCCCACTCCTCTCTGAGGAAGTTGACCTTGGGCAGGGGCCTCACTTAACATAATTTTATTGAATATTTCCCATTTTCTTCTCATAGATTAATTTCTGCCACCGTATTGATGCACAATATACTCAAATATCAAAACTATATTTGTAAGTGACAAAAAAAGAACATCATGGGCAAAACCACAGCAAGAAAACATATCAGATCAGAAGTTAAAAACCTCCAGTGAAAAGAAAAATCAGTGTTGGGCCAAGTGTTGCTTTCCAACCACACGTGGATGATTAAAATTTCAACCAAATCGTGTGGTGCCATTGCTACTCCAAAAGGGAGAGCCACTATACCTGTGGGGTTGGGCATCCACTTAATACAACTCCTACGTTCATTTTGGCACATATTATGAGATCATAGAAGAACAAGTTTGGTTTATCCCTGTTAAAAAGATTATTCAACATCAGGACATATAATAATAGATAAGCGGAATGATCTAAAGGATTGGACGATAAAAGAGGGCACAATTATTTTGTTTCAACGCTTGAGGGGTAAAGAGACATGCTTGTACAGTAAAACATGTAAAGACCTTTTTGGAAAATTGTTTTTTTACAATTTCAATTCATTCTGTGAGCACTTCTATAAAGTGAGTACCTCAATATGTGAACACTTCAGTTAAAGATGTCCTATTGATTCTCAAATTCACTGGTCAACAGCTCATTTCAATTTGAACATGAATTGATGGGAATCCTCAATCTGGTCCAAGCAATGTTCACTTTATACAAGTTTTACTGTACCAACATAATAAAGGTCTAAAAGTCTCTTAGAAGAACAAACTATATTTACTATCTACGTTCAATCATAGGTATGTTATATTAAGAAAAAGAGCCACATTTGGTAGTTCATCCAGCACACTTAACCTTTATAGCAAAAGATTTAAACATTTTAAAAATAGAGTCCTATGTTAATTTGAGGGTCGGTGGTGAATAGCTCAGATTGTAGTATCAGTATACTGCAATAGAAATCAATGTATTAATTCACTCCAGAGCTGTCATCATGTGACCTCCTTTACCTGAGCAGTCGGGCAACCAGATACAACTACCCCAACATTCATGCGGGCACATGTCAGAAGGTCAAAAAAGAAAAGATTTGGTTTACCCCTAAAAAATAAAAATAATTCAATTTCATTATTGAAAATTTTATCTTACTTATTAAGAAAACCTCAGGGTAAAATAGAATTCATAATTATTCTGTGACATGCCAATAATGTAGCTCTCTCAAAATGATTTCTTGGCTGAATAACAAAGTCATTTTGATTTGATCTCTACCATGGCAACACCTATTCTTAACATAACGGTTCATTAATAAGGGTTAATATGCAATAACATGCTAGACCAAGCATGGCAATTAAAATGTGCAACATGCATATATCTAATGCAAAACTTGATCCCAGAGTTTTCTTCAAGTCACTTATTTTAATCAAAGTCTCACAATAGTTTTACAATTTGAGATAGTCATCACAATTTCTCTGAATTCACAATCTTTATAGTAGAAATTTGAGCAATTTAAGACAAACTACAGATCATTTGAACAGGAATAACATATTATATACACTGATTCATCCCTAAATTGTAAAATAAAAAATATCACGGTATTTTTCTAGAGAGAACAATTTAAGCTATATGGGCTAGTTTTGGAAATATACATTCATCACAATTATTTATTATGTGCCCAAAATGAATATATATAAAAAATGAATATATATAAAAAATATAATAAGATTCTGTTTTAACACCTGTGCATATATGTTCTTGACATTTTGTTTTATAAATAGCTTATTTTCTTTTCCTGGAAAAGCAAGGTGACCCAAAAGTATTGGAATGTAGAATGTATATTCTAGGTATGAAAAACATGATATCTATCATATATATTTGTACAATATGAAAACACTTCCTGATTATATGTCAGTATGACACACTAACACAAAGCACCATGAAATGCCTAGACTAGACTTAGATCCCTATCATAATTTATTTTGAACAATTTACTATTTGTTAGTTTTCTTGTCATGCACTAACTGCGTTCAACAGTTTCAGTTTTATTCTATATATTATCATGTGATATTCAACAGAAGCGCATCCGACTGAAGCCCCTATGTACCACATGGGAACTATAACATGGATATCCCTTGGTTGAATCTACATGTCTGGTACAATG
The DNA here is from genome assembly GCA_903813345.2 of Owenia fusiformis. Classification (NCBI taxonomy): domain Eukaryota; kingdom Metazoa; phylum Annelida; class Polychaeta; order Sabellida; family Oweniidae; genus Owenia; species Owenia fusiformis. The sequence continues at coordinate 13,057,979 of CAIIXF020000006.1, read as the reverse complement.
CCATTTGGTTCAATGAGCTTTGATATATCACATGAAGCTATATATATGTTTACATGTAAAAAAATACAGAAATGTTACTTACGCGAAGTCACCATACCCGCACATGTTGCCAGCTGTATCAGTGGGGTAAAGTAATTTACTGGGGTCACCCCGGGAATATGCTGTAATATGAAAATATGAAATGTAGAATTTACCAGGATTTGATCTTAACCATGAATCTTGAACAATTCTAAGGATAAATAGGTATTAACATGGAAATTGTCACCACATGCCATTTGTTACAGATGTCAACTGCCAAACACCCTCCGCTGACCACTGAACACCACAGTGTTGGTGACATAAAAATCGTAGGTTTATTCCCTTGTAAGATTCTCAACATAGCTCGGTGGATTTTGATATTTCATGAAACATTTTTGCATTTTAATGATATGAATATAGTCTACATTCCATGTCATTTTATGAACAATTAATTTTATTCAATTATTGAATGCAAAAATATTGAATGATGCAGAACAATGTGAATGCAGTGTATATGCTAATGACAAATGTTTACAACAGCAGGTTTTATTATATAGTATGTAAAGTATTACACTAAACTTACCAAAATATCCCACCACTCCCATTCCTAAGATACATATGATAAATAGGAGGCAACATATTATATCAGTGCAGCCCCTGAAACAAAAAAATACTCAGTTTATGTTGTTTGACCTTTTCTGTATCAATCAAAAGCTAATATCAATTAAATTATTGATTTAACAATTCAAAATGTATCTCATTGAATCTAAAATAACAAAAGCAACCATGGGTGATTAGAAAATGTAAGTTTTTTTTAAATTCTTTTGACAATATTTTCTCCATTTTACAAATATCTTTTAATATATTATACAATATACATATGAGCTATTAATCAATTGTCCTGGTCTGACTTTCAGTCTTTCCTGACTGCAAATGGCAAATCAAAATCACGGGGGTAAAGCCACGATGATACCATGAGCACATGCTTTGAGGATCTGCGTTGTTTGAACCTACCGCCGAGCTCACTTATACATAAAGACCCGTTACACAGTCATGATACCGCCGAGCAAGCTCATTGCATCATCGGGTCTGCTTTACCCCCGTGAAAATGCTGGATTTTCACAAATATAAAAGTTATTTTTAACCATCATATTATTGAATAGTGCAATTGGGTATTGTCATCCTCAGAGATTAAGAGCATTGAAGAGAAATTGATGCATTTGGAGGATGATAACATGAACATTTTTTACTTACCTATTTGCTATAGGGCCATTGAAGTTTGGATCATATTTATTAGCCTCTCCTGAAAATAAAAGGAACAGTGTTATGTTGGGATATGATACTGATTGTTTCATTCAAGACAAGAAAAATATGTTACTGAAAAAGATGCAGATATTCCATTAGATTTGAATAATGACTCAGCTAGTAGGTCTTTTGGTATTGTTTGTTTTATCAGTCTTCCTGATTTAAAATATTGATGGAAACTTGGTTTTACTGCAAGATTTCCCCATTTTCACTTAATGACCTCTGTAAACTCCTTGCTATTTTGGAGTTGAGTCTCTTTTTGCTGTCCGATTTACTCCTTTTTTCAAAACTCCTCAATATGAACACCTTTTAATATGAATACTTTTAGCTGGTCTGAACTATATTCAGATTAGGCACTTGTAGACAAGTGAAACATTGTCCATGAGGATAAAGAAGAGGACCACCCTAAATATACAATAAAAACAATGGTGATGGGCTTTTTGGCATTTTCATTTACCATATTCTCCTTTCTCAATCAACCTTTCTAACTCATCTTCTTCAATCACGGCATATTTATTTCTTATCCTACGATTAGTAACCATAACTTTATGATCAAGAAAATCAATTTTTCTCCTCGCAATAATTTTTGTACGCTCCAAAAGTTAGTTTTCCATAATTCTTATGACGTGTAACTTTTGAAAAATCCTACGCATATTGTTAAACTTTTAAATTGATGATTTCTATTGATTATTCTATAATCCACATATGAGTCATTGTTAATAAAGTTCACTTTTAATTACAATGTACAGTATTAACCAAAATAATATTTTAAATATCACAAGGATTTAGTTTCTATTGTTTTCAATTATGATCTGGTAAGATAGAGAATAGTTTATACATTCCTTTATAAAAATCAAAAATAAAGAAAACATTTTCGAATTCTAGCTAAGGGGACAAATGTATCTAACAAACTGCTATAAACATCCTTTGGATAAAATAAAACTTAATATTTTTAAAAGTGAAATCTCAACTCTATCTGCAATGAATAAAGCAAAAAGGTAAGTACGGAAAAGTTAAATAATAAAGAAATGCTTGAGGGTATAACTGATCATTAAAATATTCGAAAGAAATGTCATGAAATCAATTGAAAAGGGAGATGTTTTAAGAATGAGATTCAGTGAAATGTCAGACACCAATATATCCTATTGTTGTAACAGGTTTGTTTGATAGCCATGGTGATGTCATCAAAACAAAATAGTCCTGACCTTCCCTTGCAATGTATTCACGATGCATTTCAGAGGTGCAGCCAGGACCTAGAATTAGGTTCAAGGCAAATACCGCTAGGTGAGGTAAATATAGCTAGGTATCTAAGGTATGGTATACTCGACTCAAATGACTTATAATAAACCTGTTTTAGCAAACACTTCTCTCTGGTGAACACCTGTCTATGTATATTGAACAAATGTTCAATATATCTGTACATAGGTTTTACTGTTCTAAATGTTAAATCATAGTTTCAACTTGCAAAGGCAATTGCTTCATGTTGCTCCATTTGCAATTGCTTCACCTGCCTCATTTCTAGCTTAGTCCATACCTTTGATTCAAATATACTGTCCTATCTATTGGCAGGAATAGCTCCAACTACCTGCTATTATCTTCTGACCTGGCCCCCCCAGATTCCATTTATTTGAACAAAATGTGAACCATATTAGAACAAATTACAAGACTTTGGGTTTATATGAAGAGATTTACCCCTCTGATGGTAATAAGTCAAAGTATAACACACATGAGCACTGCATTTTTTAGATTCATGCACTTGAAATGTTTGAGGAATATTAGATTTTTGAATTTAGAAAACAAACATGAAGTGAAATATACAAGTATTGTTGAACTTTTTGACAGTTTTATCAATAGAACATGTGCTCTTGAAAATCAAATATAAAACTGACATGAAATATTTGTTTGAAGGATTTTGTAGAAATTCGCTTTTGAATACTGTAAAATCAGACATTTTTGTGTTTAGCTTAATTTCATATAAACAACACCAATAGTGCAACATAGCCTTAAGGAACTTACTTAAATGAGATTAAAAGAGATTTCTCTCCTAAGCCCAATCTAAGGAAATATTATGAGGCAAAATTATTGTAAAAAATTATATAAACATACAATGTTCATATTAAAACTGATAACATGACAGGGTTTTCATATACAAGACAAATGTATTTACAGTTTAAGCTTTCTAAAAGAAACCTCTGTTTATGAAATGGTTTTAAAAGAACCCTCTCAGCAAGGAACACCTTTCTACAAGGAACAATTCTGGCCAGTACTGCGAGTGTTCGTTCCATATAAACAGATTTTACATTGCTCATAACATGTCTTCAATATTCCTTTAGCATGTCAAAGTTACCTTACCTAAGAAATTCCAAGCAATTAGTCCATGAATATCAATAAAGACAGCTAAGTACCCTTTACAAAGAGTTTTACTCTACATCTCTAAAAGAGACTTTCATCTGCACTCTTTCAACTAAAAATAATCATTTATTCTAGCTTTTTTTATCAGAAGCAAGTTAAAACTCTAACAAAGTACTAATGCAATGCCAAAAGTGCACTTTTATTGAATATCTGCAGAGGATAACATTTGAATGCTAGCTTATTTGTGCTAGGGTAGAGGGTAATGTAACACAACTCATTATGGTAAAGAGGTAAATCAATATCTTGTTTTCATAATTTATAAGGCTTTGGATGAAATGCTATGATCAAGGTAAAGTGCTGATAAAGAAGACTGGAAACCTGAAACAGGAGACTGAGTATGGAAAATGGGAACAATGGGCAACATTTTGAAAACAAGAATTGAAGAATAAGAAGGGTTTATCATTAGAAACTGAAGTTACAACCACAGTGAGCATTCTAGTTGAAAGTCCATTTTAAAATATTTTCTCCAGTTACTTTGTGCTAAGTGTTGGTTGTTCAATATCCTAGTGAAACTCCTGAATGCTGTACAAATGATAGGAATGGTCAGAGCCCTCTGGCAGGGGACTGACAACATGATTTTCATGGGATCCATTTTTTAAATGGAACGCATTATTTTTGAATTGTTGGGACCTAAGAATTTCGTTTAATTTTTGGCATCCGCCTAATGTATACCACTTACTTTTTATTGATTCTTTCATAAGTTTCATCATAAACTCAGTTTGACCAGAAGTATCTTTGTTGCCGCTCGATGTCCCTTTTCTAATCACCCGGATGTGCGGCTTACTTGGACTCACCCAAAACGAGGGGTGTCAAATGCAAGATGGTAGAGATGCAGACATGTCGCCACTCTCAGAGAATCTTTTCCATAATTTCAACATTACTACGCGGTTTTACAAGCGAAAAGGATAAGGGCAGGTTGTATATAGGACTGGACAAGATGAAAATAAATATTCTAAATAGATAACACCCCTTTCGAAATAAGATGAACTGAACCTATCAAGTCACTGATTTCTTAGAAGAAATTACGTCAGAAAAACAAAAGCTCCGTAGAGAATTTTCCCTTGAAATGTTGAAAATGAGCCCAGTTTTCTATGGGAATACAGTGTATACTGTAATTAATAGTTACGTGTACAATATTACCGAGTTCAATGGTGCATAAGTTAGGTGGTGGATCATTTTGTAAGTACGACAATGTGAATTCATGCGACTGTTACTTTTTGGAAGGTTTTTTGCAAAAAAGTCAAGTGACTGAAAATCTTAACAAAGGACATTGCAAATGATAGCACTGCTTATCTCAAAAGATATGCAAAAATACTGAAAAATCATAATAGACCCTCCTCGAAGATCGGGACACAAAGTACATGTAATTATAATATGGTATATTGTTCACTGCTGACAGAAATGTGTTATTGGCACCCTGATGTGATTCATTTAATGGAACAATGGTAGATATTAAAGGTATTCATAATGCAAAACATGTGAATCACAAAGTCATACCAAACAAATCTCAACACAAAATAATGTTAAGTTCATTTGTACCAATCATATTATGTATATAATCCTTAACCCTGTTCTAATTCAAACTGAATCAATATATTGATTCAGCACTTCACAAATAGGGACATACATAAGTAACAATAACATGAGACATTCCTTACTCTGTTAAATTCTCTTTCAGAAAAGTGTACATGTACTGTACATAAAGGTGGGATGGTTAAAAGTGTAAATATTAAAGCCAGCAAGATGTTTATAGCGAGGTATTGATTGATAAGGTGGTATTGTTCCCTGTTGTAGCAGGTAGCCAAAACACTGCTAAGCTCTACAACATATGGAGAAATCCCTTGAAAAAAATATCAAATAGATGTTTTGAAATACAAATAAGACAATTTAAAAAAGTGGAATCTACAATGAAAAAAGGAAAAAACATAAACTTGACATTTCAAATTATATAAAAATGACAGAAAATTAGATATATCATCTTAATCGAAAAGAGAAATAGAAAATAATCATCTAATACATGATTGCCATGAGATTTTTGACATAGGTAAAAGCATTAAATCATGAGTTTAATGACTGCATTTGGTTAATGATCAATTTTTCAATATCTTACAAATGATACTTTGTTAATTCACCTGGCTGCTGCTGTAGTTACAGATTGTCACACCCCAAAACATGACAAAACAAAATATACAATGTTTATCACATTTTTCATCATTGTGAGTTAAATGCCCCACGAAAAATATAAACCACTTTGATTTTATTGGAGTCTTACCAAATAATATCAAAAACTGACACCCAAAATAATAAATTTAGGGACTAAAATCTGCTTCTCCCGACATAATCTAGGCAATTTTGGTAACAAACTGGCGTTACTGACTGGGCATTATCTTTTTAATTCTGGGGCTCCAAGCTTTATATAATAAAGAGGGACTCTGATAAATCAGATAATAGTATCCCATCCAGGCATTCATTATATCTGACTTTATACTTATACCACATGTACGAAGAGATATATTTCTTAAACACCTAATTGGAGAGTGGAGAAGAATGGTTCTCCCTCTGAAGATATCAATGGGATGTGTATGTGAAATCTGGCGCTGATGAAAAGTTTGAATCGGAGTTAAACTGAGATTTTTAATTATTTTATGATGAGGCTAACATTGGCAATCAAAAACATCGCTGGCTAAAATCAGCTGTATTATTTGCCGTGAATATTTCAAAGTACTTTTAAAGCATAACTTTACTTCATCAACAAGTACTTGTCTGGATAAGATATGAACTCTGGACTCAAGGTATGAGAATTGAGAAAAACTTGTTTTTGAATTTGAAGCAAACCAAACCCCCTTATAGTGAGATATTCAAGGGTAGTAATGCTAATTTTATCATCATTCTAAAATGAACAACATTTTGTTTATTTTGTCTATGGACTCCTCCTTGACACCAAACTACTAGTCACGCGCACTTTTTAACCAGATCTGAAGTCAACAAATATGTTTAGTGTTATTTTCAATTTCATGGTCATTTATAAGTATAAATACCCTCAAAGATACTCTTATCAATAGTTTAATTTTGTTATTTAAAAGACAGCTTCAGCTGCCAATTAGCCTTCTGGGCTTTGGCGGTAATAACAAGAGATATAAAAACCAATGGTTGAAACTCAAACATTTCATAACGTAGTAAAATACACACTGGGAACATAAAAACCCCCTCACCAAGCTCAAACCATCGAGCAGAAAATCATAAAAAGTCCCCCTCTTGCCTTTTCCCCTGCCCCCCCCCCCCTTCCCTTACTCTTTTTATCAAAACTACTATGCTAAATAAGGCTAATATTATATATAAATACGATATTATAGCATATGCAACTACTGTATGTTTTCTTTCTACAATATTGTATTTGTACAACTTTTTATACAGAATAAAAAAAAAAAAAAAAAAAAAAAAAAAGAGATATAAAAACTTGAAGATTGAACAGAACCAAAGAAAGAATGTTTCTAAAGGTTAAACATTTTGCTGTCTAAATTCTGAGAAAATTTGGAAGATAAAATATGTTAATTTTTCATGATTTATCTTATTTTCAAGTTGGTGGACTGAGTTTTCAGATGGATGTAAGTTTTTTAAGCCGAAGTTGGTGGTGTTCCCGTTTTGCTACTGTTGTGCACTTTCAATATGTATATAGATAATGCATATTCAAACTTATTTCTCTTATGATAATAGATTATCAATTAAAAAATGAGAGTCTGATTTGTAAAACAGGTTTCTAAAATTACCTTTTTATCTTTAAGTTTGACAAAGTTCAACAAGAACATGGGAAGGTAGAAAATCAGAATCTGCTTCCTTTCTTCCGAGAAAAGATATTATTATTTGACCTGGTTACTGAAATAGGGCAAGAATTGTGTCTTTTTATATCACCATAAAAATTGCTGTTTAAAATTATGATTTGATAATATTTCAATAGATATTAACTCACTGGTACTAACAGTTCCTATTTTCGTCGTTATCATGTTTTCGCAAATTATAATATTTTCTTGGGCAGGGGGTTCAACATGTCAAAAAGCTATGTGAATTTAGTGCTTTAACTGATAATAGTTCAACTTTATAGTTGTGAAATACCTGATCTGACCTTATAAAAATTCCACTTGATAGTACCACATGCACAGACATTATCAATGAATCTGTAGTGGTCAGTGTAGTACGAGATTTTAGCACATTGTGACAAGGTAACCATAATTGACCAGGGGTCAGTTCACCAATATATCACACCCTTTTCCTGAAAAATTAAAAAGGGGCCATAATCTTGATTGTAAAACTGAATGGGTGCCAATATCTCAACTGTTTTGTTTACTGGTTGCCATTACGTGATGATAAATGGTATGAACTTTTGAAATATTGACATCTGTACCCATCCTCCATTCTCAGCAAGATTAGCTAAACATTGATAATAAATATCAATTTGGTTTGAGGCCTTTGATAGAATCCTAAGAGTATAAGTTATATCCAATAGCTGGCTTTGTGGATCTTAATTATTTATAGAAATCAGAAAAATGTTCAAAACAACATAGAAGTCAAGTTATTTTTGTCACAAAAATATATTTGCACTTGAAAAGCTAGGCTCAGTTCCTATTTATAATCTTATAAAACATTCTTTCATATATTAGTTGAAAAACTTTTACAAACCTTGAAATTTTCAAGAAAGAAATATATTTAACAGAAGGGTATTAATATTGCAAATTGCATGCTACACGGAATAAAAATAGAGTATTTTAGAGTCAAGGCTTTTTAGATTCTGTTATTTTTATATTTTCAGCTGTTTTTCAAAAATAAAAGGTTTAAATCTTCTAATATCTAATTACAATGATATAAAAATATTCTGTTTTATACAGCTGGCCAATGGTCAATGGTCAGTGATATGTCATTGACCTGCAGTATAGTACAATAGTAAAAACTTTTATATGTTTCGAATACATGTAAATAGACATGTAAAAAACATTCTATTACATTCACTAATTAGAAAATAAGGAGAGGCAGGAAGTGAAAAGTTGTCAAAGAGATTGGTTTATAAACTTTATTATTTTAAACTTTTTACAATTTCGTAACACAACATGTGCATTCAAGGACAACTCATTTTTTTATCTTTCAATCATCATTAATGACAGAGTACAAACTAATCAAGTTCAACAAAAAACTTGTGACGTTAAATCTATAGTAGCCAATCATACCAGCGAAAATCTACCAGCAATCTGATACAAGATGAGGACTGAAAATTGATAAAATATAGATATAAAAATTCACCTTGAAACAAAAGTTTTATTTATTTTAACACTTCGACTGAATCATAGACAGGTAAATCACGACTCTCTATTTAATTTAGCACTTCAACTTTTTTACAGATAAATATGCAATGTTTTAAATTTTCTTAAATGACTAATCTCATTTCTGCTTAAATTATACATTTTTCTAGGTTTGCTTGTTCACTCTGCTGTGACATGACATGGAAATTTTTATTATTAGCATAACAGCTAATATACTATATATAACTACAATGCAATTATATGCAGTACACGTACATATCTGTTTCTTGGTATTTACAATGAAGAGCAAAAATATACACTACTACAGGTTCACCTTAACATTATCTTATGAATCTATAAGTAGCCTTGTTAGTTTAACAAATACATATAGGTGCACTGTCAGCCGGATTTAATATTCAGCTGAACAAGGAAGCTATTTAAGCAAAATTCGAAGAATATCCCTGTCATCATTCCATTGCTTTATTAGATGTATATTTGTAAACAATTTTAGGAATCATGAATGATTAAAACTTAAAATGATTGACAAAACTTAAAAATGTAACTTGAAAATTTAAGATAGCAGAGACAACTTATACAAAATTACAATTACAGGTACCCTGCATATACTATAGCAAAGGCTTTCTTTAAGTCAGCTCAGTAAAATAAGATAATGAAACCATTAGTAAGTGATCAGATTTCTAAGAAACATAATTATGAGAATCCTGCTATAGTAACACCAGACATTTGATATCTTATTAATCATAACATATAACTATTGCACTGTGTGACTATTCTATTTTACGAGGTCTATTATATCAAACTACTATTAAATGAGCTTTGATTTTTTAATAGTAGTGACATCTGCTGCTTTGAAACAAATTAAACTATTAAAGGTTTTGTTTTGAAAATCAAGTTTACGAGTGTATAAAATCTAGAATTGTAATTGAGAGATATGAAAGATCACATCAGGTTATCTCTATATTTATAAAAATGATGATAATAGGAGATAATAAGAAAGTGTATCCAAGGACATAATATCTAATATGATCAATCGAGCAACTGTGTCTCAATAATAATTACTATTTAACACTCTCAGCAAATAATAAGATGGTGTAAGTGACAATAGATATTAAAATTATGTTATTCTAAATTGAGTCTGAAGTACTATACTGGCAAATACATGTGCACATGATGACTTATAAACAATGCAAGATAAATTCTGGAAATTTATAAAAATCAAATCTATTCGATAGAAAAGGGAAAAATTGATTAAAATAAGTCATGTGTTAATTAATCTTATCATGATGTCATTGATTATTTTTATATTGAAGTCAGTTTTCAAAACAACAAATCACTCAAATTGCAAAACACAATAGCTTTAAGCTACCTGACTGAGATGGTTGTTTTTCAATATGTCAGCTACATGTGTGTAAAGTATAAAACACTCTACGAATCGTGACATTATGATTGTTTTATGTCAATATGGTATATGTACATGCTAACTTTGATTGCCTACTTGACACGACTTCTAAGTAAAGAACATGATTTTCTTCTCCAGAAACATGATCATCCCTAAAAGTCTCAGATGTTAGGGTTGACTCCAATCATATTCTTGTTCTGAAACAATTGAGCAACTGACTTGACTCTTAACTATCTGATACAAGGATCGGTAGCTAAGCAACTGACCCACTTCTAACCGATGATAAAACGTATTTGTCATTACACAAAAGCTGTTCCTCATAACCGTCTATTGAAGCAGCTTATTCACTTCATTCTACATTAGAATATAAAAGAGCTACGCTTGGATTTGTTGAATTTCATACTCTCAGTCTCTTCAGCTCTTGCTGCCTTGGCTTGCGCAGCAAGTTCATAGGGCATAGGCTAGCGGTTTAGTTGGAGAGTTTAGGTCCAGCCAAAACTATATATCAGAATTGTAGTAACCATATATTATTCTTAATAGAAAATTCTAAAAGCATAACTTGATTTCTGCAACATACTCACTCTGATTATACTCAATTTAAAATTCATCACACCTGAGCTGAACAGGTGGTTGAAAAGTTGTCATTTTCTTTCAGTTTTCTTCATACTGTTTAGTAATTTTCTACAATAAAGTGAGATAGCTTACCATATTTCTTTGTGTCTTGTTTTTCGTTGGACTCTTCATTATCTTTAGGATCCGAATCTTCTACCTTTTTCCCCATATTTATCTAGTTATCCAGTGAAACGTTGGAGAATAATTTCTAATTTTTCTATTTCTTGTTTGTAATCTTGTAGTCACGTGACAAATATCTGGGAAACGATTGGTCACTAGGTCAACTCTGACGTCATTTTCATGAGTCGTGACGACCTTGCGGTACAAATCTGGCGATAACTTTTGTTTTATCAATCCTAAGTATGATACGCAATAAAGAGAAGCAAACATACTATTTTTAATATAAATAGGTCATATCTTTACTTTGAAGCAATTGACTATTGTCATATACGTTTGAATTATATTTCGCCAAAAGATCTACCGCAGAGACGCCCTTACTTTAACCGGAAGCTGTGATCCGAGGGGTAAACTTTTGTTTTTCTCACAAAAACTGCTTATATCTAATAGTCTCATATCATAATTGTCACGGGCATATATGTATCTATTAAGATTTTTTATTGTGTATCAGGTCAATGTGATTTGAAGTTCTACGTGAATGCCATTCGTGCAATAATTGAATATAAATTTTTTATTGTGTAACTTTAAAAAACCTCCAGTCAATCGTGTATTCAAATGATAAACTTCACTTCCCAGCTTCACTAGCCTTGAAGAAGGCTTTAGCATTTGTTGATTTTTAAAATTTGGATTTAAAAATCAACAAATGCTAAAGCCTTCTTCAAGGCTACAGCTTCACTATCTTATTTCTTCACTGGTGATCTGCTCGATTAACAAAATGTTGGAACCTCGAAGGTTTTTCTTTTTCCTTATTCCACACGTTGTAGGCAAAATTCACATGACATTTTTATAACAGATAACAAGCATGTATCACTATCAGTATCGTATGTCTCAAAAATTGTACATGTTTACTGCATTTCTAATTCTAACCGATTCCGTTTACGTAACTTAATCGTACCTTCATAACCAGCGTAATTGCGTGGATCACCGGTGTTCTTATCTTCACTGACTGAGTGACTCTGAGAGCTATTTACAGTTACACTTTTCATATGGTGTATTATATATAGTGTAACGACCTTTGATAGTAAGTTGCTACTACAGTCCAGGTGTAGTGGCTTAAGGTGCCATGATACTTAACAGGAAATGACAAAACAGGAAGTGACAAAACATTTTGCATCATTTTTAGACATTTTTTGAACAAAGATAACAGAGTTCTGTTTTGACCTCCAGTCAATTCAACCAAGGGCGAAAGTAATACCTGGAACGTTCGCAGATTGGTTCGGTTTTTTACCGCATCCGATTTGAATTAGCCAATAAACAAATAGGGGTGTGATAACTTGAAATTTTTTCTGACGATGTGTCTTACCCCCCTAGCTCCTACTTTTAGCTATTTTTCAGTCACATTTTCACAGTAGGATCACACAATCACATTAAATGTTAATAAAACAAACATGTCAGTCTAAAATAGGACTGAAATGTTGCTAAAATTTCAAAGTGTTTGTACAAAACCTAAATTGAGAAGATCTAATGATTTGTTTCAGAAGATGAAACTGAGCCAAATAGCACGAGTAGGCCTGCGGGCCATGTCTACCTCTGCAAAGCCAGCACCTTCAGCCGGGGTAGCATCCACACAGGGCTACAACTTTAGCAAGTATTTTCAGTAAAGTACAATCTCAGTAGGTCAATCTTTATCTGTCATGCATTGTTTTTATTGTATAATGACCTTTGATAGCAAGTCGCTACTACAGTCTCGTCTGAAATGGCTTAAAGTGTGCGCCAAAATTTAAAACTGCGCAGGCGCAGCGCTCTCGCTAACCTATATAAAGAGATTACAGGGTACAGGCTTCAGAGGTAAGCCAGGAAGGTGTACAACTATCGTTCCGTGTTGATTTCCCGTATAATCGTAACCAGGCAAGTTTCAACATTTGAATTGAAAATAGCTATTAGATATACTTTGTAGATGTTTTATATGAAGGTATTAAGTGTATGCATCAATCAAATGGCTCATTTTGAACATATAAAAAGTATTTGTGTTTTGTTTCCCAGGGAATTGTATGCCCATGTAGTACACACATAAATAGTGTACATTATGTTGTACTTGAATAGCCTGGCTTATATAATATTGAAGGGCATGCTAATTGTACACACGAGTACATGCATGAAGGCCTAATATTGATATTGCTTGCATACCTAAGAAAAAAATAAACTCTTCTAATCCCCTAATCTAAACACGGCGGTATACGTAACCCGATTTATCGTGGGCTTTAAGCCTTTTAGCTTAATCGGTAGAGCATCAGGCTCGAGAGCGGAAGGTCCTGGGTACGGTCCCCGTACTGGGCATTGAATTTGGCACACTCCCTTTCGGGTCTAGTATCTGGGCCATTACATTACAGCTCCCCGACGGACATACCCAAGTTTCGTTACAATAATTGTATTCAAAAAGTTACCATTGTCATTAGCTTTAAAGGTAAAATCAGATAAAAGTTATTTGAACCATTTCTACCTAAATTGAGTTAATGAATCAATTGTTTGGAAAATAATTAAGAAATGCTTGATTTGATTCACATCAGTTGGAAATAATAGTATTTGTTTACAAAATTTGAATTATTGGTGAGAGAAAACAATTTATCTTCCTAATGTTATCATACTCCAGGTCCTTCCACAAATGGAAAAAACAGAAAAACTAAGATAGGCTAACTTAGATTTCTTGTATTTCCAGCCCTTACAGAGGAACAAAAAGAGTTTCAACAAATGGCAAGAAAATTTGCAAGGGAAGAGATATTACCCAAAGCTGCCTACCATGACAAAACAGGAGAGGTAATTATTCAGGGAAGGGGGTCAGAAATTGTAATAAACAAGTGATTCCTTTTGGACAAATGTTTGGAAGACCAGCAGTATTAACCAGTACTAATTATCTACACAATTGGTGAATAATCTAGTCTTGTTAATAGCCCCATGGTTTGGGATAGGGGAGTTCAGAGATGCAGGACTACATCATATAGGTCTAGAGGAATTCATATTTTTAAAATGTTCATTTTCTTCATTTCAATATTCATTTTGTACCTTATAATGTTTGGAACATTACCAAAACATTATAAGGCACAAAATGAATATTTTGTCAACTGACACTTTGAGTGGTGTCTGAAAGTCCAGGTTTGGACCAGGTCTGATTAAAAATTTTGGCATTTTGGGAATCTTTGGTGATAAAATGACATTATGAAAATTACAAGGTACTGTTTCTTATTTCAGTATCCTGCAGAGATCTTAGACAAAGCTTGGAACCTTGGTTTGTTAAACACACATATACCAGCAGAATATGGTAATTATATTTTATGTTGAGAATTATACAATTTTTGCTTGTCCTGTGAAAAATCACTGCTGTATTTATTACTTCATGATGACTGAATCTATAAGTGACCACTATCTCAGGAATTTGTTTGGATTCATGTCATGAAACTTAATTAATAGAGAATTCAGTCACTTGCAAAATGAATTGATCTTCCTTTGTATTTAACTGTATTTTAAGTGACTTTATACTGCTTCAATAATGTTTTTTTTATAATTTTAGGTGGGTTAGGTCTAGGGACATTTGATGGCTGCATGTTAGCAGAAGAATTAGCATATGCCTGTACTGGAATAGCAACTGCAATAGAGGCCAATACTCTTGGTGTAGGTTTAAAACTATTTTGATGTTTAATGAAAATAGAAAATCAGATCTTTTATCTCACTTAAAATGTTATTGATCATCATATAATCATACTACAATTTCTAGAGTAAGGTTTTTAACCAGTTAGAAAATGGAAAAAATATTGATGTAGGAATTATCCTTGGGGAAAATATACACATGCCACACTCATTCTTGTGGTCCCTTTGGTGATGCATAATCTTCCCTCAATACAGGATAAATACCATATGCAAAGTCTCACATTACATAACCCTCATATATCCATGTTTCTATGTAATGGTAGGAAATGCCTGTTATCCTTGCTGGAACTGATGCTCAAAAGAAGAAATATCTCGGGAGAATGTTAGAAGAGCGTCTTATGTGTGTAAGTTGAAATATGTTTTTGCTAAATGTATATCTGCAGTTGCTATTCTGTCACTTGGGAGTAATTGTTCATTGAATTTTTGAATCTGATTCATCCAGATGAAAATATAATTTTGGAAACTACATAGATCTACCATGTCTACACAATGATAACCTAAATATTTTTGAAATTTATTCCAGGCATATGGTGTAACTGAACCAGGTGCTGGCTCTGACGTAGCAGGAATCAAAACCAGAGCTGTGAAAAAAGGTGATGAATACATCCTTAATGGACAGAAAATGTGGATAACAAATGGTGGAGTTGCCAACTGGTATTTTGTCTTAGCTAGAACAGATAATGATCCCAAATGCCCAGCTGGTAAGGCGTTCACCGGGTTCATAGTTGATGCTGACTCACCAGGGGTCACAAAAGGCCGAAAGGTGAGAAGGGAACTAAATTCCGGGTATCGATATTGCAATATTTTTTCAAAAACATCTTAATTAACTTTTCAAATCCTAAAAAGTAGTGCATAATTGTATGTGAATAAAAACTACATGTAACTTTCTTAAAATGTTCATGAGACAAAACAGATTTTCCTTTCTTACATCAACTTAAAATTATATTGTCTCTAAGCTTATAACGTAATATACTGAGTTCATATGTTCTTACAAAGGGGTCTGTAATGCTATGCTTTGTTTTGTTTCAATTAAAAAATGTATATCCATATTTACATTGTAATAATGTTAACAGAATATTATGGGTTCATTTCACTAAAAATTGATATCTACTTTTGGACCTATAATAATAACAGAATATGGGTTTTATTTTATTAAAAAAATGATATCCATTTAACTTTCTACATGTAATGTTTACAGGAGATTAATATGGGTCAGAGAGCCTCAGACACAAGGGGTATCACATTTGAAGATGTAGTGGTCCCAGCTGAGGTATGTATATGAAATGCATGAAAAAATGCATGAAATGCATGAGTGCCATGCGCTCATTAGTGACATGTTTTAATTGAAAATTGTTAAATTAATGGGGTCTTGTGCCATATCCTCGATGAGTATTTTTATACATACAAATAGTACAAAATTCTTAACTAATTTTTAATTCTATTTTATAAGATATTTTGTACAAATCGACCCAAAAATACTTTGTAATACACTGTAATACTCAGTGGTAGAATTGCACTTGTGGTCATTCACATTTAACGGTTATTGATTTTGTTGTTTATGCCAAAATATTTGTTTTCCTAGAATGTCCTGGGTCAGGAAGGAATGGGCTTCAAGATAGCTATGGGTGCATTTGACAAGACACGACCCCCTGTAGCTGCTGGTGCTGTAGGACTTGCGCAAAGGTGTCTAGATGAAGCTACCAAATACTCAATGGAGAGGAAAACCATGGGCAAATACATTTGCGAGGTATGTTAAAGCAAGCAGGTCGTCCAAAGGCACAATTAGAGTAACCCCTCTGGTATTTTCGTGTTATATTATGTAAAACAAGTATTCATATCGACTTACCAATGTTGGGGCTTCAGACAATTCGTTAACGGTATCATTTTGATGATTGTTCTCAGCCATAAATTCATCCTGCATCAACTTTTATTCGACAAATGTTCGAAATAAAATTGAAATAGCCCATTTCAATGTGCTCCGTTCTGTGATTGGCTTCCTGGGCTCAATATCCGGCAACCGATTGTATTTGCCAAGACCGAGGACGGAAAGTTTGATGCTCAATAAAACATCGTCATTTATTAAATCTGATGAAAAAACCTTAAAAAAAACATACATTTCAACAATAACAGTCGTATATATTGATCATTTTGAAATAAAAGAAGCGCACTTATATTACTTTTTTTTCAATTATTTATATTGTTGTAAAATTTGACAAACTTACATGCAGTGATCCTGTGGCGCAGTAGGTAGCGCAGTAGGTAGCGCGTCGGACTTCTTTCCCTATATTTTGTCCAAAAGGTTGGGGTTCGATTCCTGGCTTGGCCAATCTTTTTCTTTTTTTTATCACAACCTATTTTTATCCTTTGGGAATATTATTTTAATAAATAAAAAGGGTTTTACAATATAAATTCATCTAAAAAAACTGTATGTTGTTTTAGACTTATTGTGTTCTAGACATTTGGTTGTTCTTTGGTTGTCCTGTTGATTTTCTCAATATATTGGTAAAACTGTGCTCAAAATATATCTAAGGCATATATGATAGATGTTATATGAGCAGTTATATTAGGACATATTGTTTTCCGGGAGAGAAATCTGGACGATCCGATCCCTTTAAGCTTGGAGGAAATGTAGAATGTTACTCGACTTTTTGGTGATTTTGAAGTCAATGATTGTCTTCACTTCACAATTCAAAATCATCTTCCTGCAGTAATTTGACACCACCTTCTAATTCGCCTCAATTTGTTTCTCAAAACTTATTCTCTCAAAATCAGAAAATTAGGGTGATGAAAATTTTTTTAAGGAATTTCAGTCACAAAAAATAACGAGTGGCAACTTACACCTCCTCTGAAGTATAGAAATTTAGTGAAGAGGCTCGTCTTGCTTTCTAAATGTTGGAAGATTTATTTGTGGAAATGTTTGAAAATGGAATTTGGAATTGAAAATGGAATTAAATGGAACATAATTTGTGATTATTATATAGATTACTGTGACTAATAATTACAATTAAACATTAAATTGTTTGAATTGTATTGCATCATGTAAAATGAAATCTACCACTATTAATGCTAGAAAATTGAAAAAAAAAATTGATCAGTGATTGATCAGTGAAAAACCATGTATTCCATTGAGTCCAGGGTCTTGAAGCAAGACTACATTGATTTATTTACTCATCAAATTGTTTGATTGAATAAATGATTGTTTAATTGAATTATATAAAATATAATTAGAGTGGATGAAGCTTTTCATATCTTAAACCATGCATTTTTATGTCACCACCACAAGTTGGGACATATTGGTATAGTCTCCAACTTTTTTGTGGATGGTGTTTGCTGTTGGGCAATCAGCGTTTGGCATTTGTTATAAATGGCAGGTGGTGACATTTTGCATGTTAATGCCTTGTGAGAAATCTGAAATAAAATGGCTATACATGTAGCGTAATATCATGTAATTTACTTGTAGCATCAAGCTGTTGCATTCATGCTAGCTGACATGGCAATAGGCATTGAATCCACAAGGCTTGTGATGCAGAGATCCGCCTGGGAAGTGGACCAGGGACGTCGTAATACATACTACGCTTCAATTGGAAAGTGTCTTGGAGGTGATGTTGCCAATAAATGTGCAACTGATGCAGTGCAGATATTTGGAGGCAATGGGTTCAACACTGAATACCCAGTTGAGAAACTTATGAGAGATGCAAAAATATACCAGGTTTGTTGAAGTTAATCATTTTCTCTCCCTGTAGACTAGAGGTACCATGTCATGTTCCCTTTTACTCCAGTGTCACATTTGAATGGATGTGATGCACATTTACATAGTATATGGGGATACACTTACCAAGACTTACGTTTGAGTGTCACCTTGAGGTCAATGGTTGATTCATTATTCAAAATACGAGTAAATTTATTGACTATGATACCATTTGCTAATGTAAGTGTGTTGTTGATTACATTTTCATGATATTATGAACCTTACCTGTGAAAAACAAATTTAGAAATTGTCTTATTTATATGTGATTTAGGACAAGAAGATTTTGTGTAAAAATATATGCCAGAGGTTTCATGTTTTTTATTTTTAATTGTTAAATGGTAGCACTTGTAGTAATTTCAACCAGGTGATGACATTTTGTCCAATTCTGACTTGTATTTTGATGTTGTTATTCTGGAATTATTATATATTAATGAAAAAATATGCAAACAAATGATTATTTGCTGTTCTTTCAGATTTATGAAGGAACTGCCCAGATTCAGCGAATGATCGTATCAAGAGAAATCCTAGCCACAGCCAAGCAAATGGCTGGCTATTGATAAAACCAGGAAACATGGGAACTCAACACCTCCATTGGTTATTACAGAAGAATAAACAACAGACATTCCACTCAGCCTCAAAATGGAAAATTCACTAGATACACTCAGCCAGTTTTTTTACACCCAGACAGTTGTAATAAGCACATATTCTTTGTGGAACTTCAATTTCAAGGACAAAGAAGGATATCAAATTATCAAAACTGAACAGTAATTTTATGCTTCACATTTGCAATTTTCACCTTACATCCTCTATAGCAGAGACTCACTTTTAAGTTCTTGTGTATTAATCAATGTAGTGTGGTGCAAAGTATTATACAAGTCTCTCAATAGGTTTGTAGAAATGATATTATAATTATATTTGGGGAAATTCTATATTTCTAACTATACTGTTTAGTAGATTACAATTAAAAGCGATTGTAAATATTTATAATCTTTTTGTTAATAGCTGCCTATATTTATTCATAACATATGATTTTCATAATTGTTGTTTAGGTTTACAGCTATACTAATTGCAAAGAACAATGCAACTGTTTTGTTTTGTAAATGTATACACTTACCATATTACAGTATTATGCCTCAGTCACATTTGATCTATTAGGCAACCATAACATAGCCATAGCTTCCGTAGCATAAAATATATGGATAAGGGATATTATGTAGATTTTCTATATCAATTTTGTGAAGCTATTGGCCTCCATAGAGCAAATGTGACCAAAGCTTAATGTTATGTTCATCTTGCATATAACCCATGAACCGAGTTTCATAAAATGACGACATTAATTGTTAATTTTATTACCTGGGCTTCAGATTATGGACAATATGTAATTGTGAACTCATATTTTGGTGCAATTTCCATGACATCTTTGCATAATTTTGTAAATCTATATTTTCTGTCTTCCTCCCTGTCATTATGTCCCTCTCTGCTTCCTCTAAATAATATAGGAGTGGGGTAGGGAGAGCAAAGTCAGGACACACCAGGCTGATTTTGGCACAATGCACTTTAGTCAAATTCACATTTACAAGAAAAGTTTATCTGCCATCTCATAGAAGAGTTTTCTATATCACGCGATACTAACTTCGTCCGTTAATTTGAATTTTTGACATACCGGATGTTTGAAAATCAAGGATTGCGAGTCTCATACTGCACCGTTTTTCTTTAAACTTATACCATTAAAAGCAAAACAAAATTGCCTTTCTGTCGGTGCATTACTTTATTGTAAAGAGTTCCTCGTTCTAGCAGCATTTTGGTCCCCAGCTGTTAGAAGGTGTTCTTACAGCTGTGGACCAAAATGCCGCTGGAATTAGGGACTCTGTTTAGAAGAATAATGTACCAACAGAGAGGGATTTTTGTTATGCTTTGAATGGAACAAGTTTGAAGAAAAACGGTGCATTATTGAGACTCGTAATCCTTGATTTTCAAACATCCGGTAGGTCAAAAATTCAAATTAACGGTCGAAGTTAGTACCGCGTGTAAATGACATTTTGGTTCTTTTATTTTAGACAGTTTTATCAGAAATAAAAATAGATTTGGACAAGAAATAAAAGGTGCATTCATGGACATGTAAATACATTTTATATGTCTCTTGTTAATTGTAGATGTGCCATGTACACTATAAATAATCAAAATCTGTTACCTTTGTCTTTAACTGTAAATATGTACTGGAATATGATTATACACAATACAGTGAAATATTATGATTGAAAAAAAAATTGTTGTGATGTTGTATTGGGTATGGGAGTCTTAACAGTTTCAGATTTCTTGTTGCCTTTTTGGTTTTAACGCATACTGCATGATGTCATTGTATAACTGGTTCCAAAATTAACATGGCATAGATATGCTTTTATCACATGGAGAGGTATGCTTATATTATGAGTATGTCAATTTAAATCTAACTACAATATTCTATTACAAATGCAGAATACAAAATGTGAGTGGTATATGCTATTTTCCATTACAAAATAATGCAATAAGTTGTAAAATGCTTTAAAATCAAATCCTATGGAGTGAGAGCCATCTATATAACATTTGCAACACTCAAATGGCCAGATTGGACCTCTGTGGTAGTCTTGGCTCAAGCCTCTGTGAATGTGACTTCACCTCCACACGATTTTTAGATGATGGGGGAGAGGGCCAGAAAACTTGATGCAAGACTATACCAGAATTTATTACCATGCGTCACAGTGGCATAGTCAGGAAGAAAAACCAAAAAGGTTAAAATATTTCCAAACCTGTTAAAAAAGTGATGAGGAAAGTGCCTCCACTCCCTTATCCTAGCTACGCTACTTACGTGTGGCTTCATCATGGAGAAACCAACTTGTGAGATACATTTGCATATTTCCAAAATCGATAAAGTTATACAATTAATTTACAACCATGCAGTCCTAACTTCGACCGTTAATTTGAATTTTTGACCTACCGGATGTTTGAAAACAAGGATTATGAGTCTCATACTGCACCGTTTTTCTTCAAACTTATTCCATTCAAAGCATAACACAAATCCCTTTCTGATGGTACATCATTCTCTTCAACAGAGTCCCTACTTCCAGCGGCATTTTGGTCCCCAGCTGTAAGAAGGCCTTCTAACAGCTGGGGACCAAAACGCTGCTAGAACGAGGGACTCTTTACAATAAAGCAATGCACCGACAGAAAGGCAATTTTGTTCTGCTTTTAATGGTATAAGTTTGAAGAAAAACGGTGCAGTATGAGACTCGCAATCCTTGATTTTCAAGCACCTGGTGGGTCAAAAATTCAAATTAATGGTCAAAGTTAGGACCGCGTGACAACATTGATAGAGGAATATTTCTAAAAATATGTTCAAAAGTGATGTGGCAAGCTCCTCGTCTGCTTCATCATGGCTATGCTACAGCATCAGATACATTTCAATTTTGTTATACAGGGTGTCCAAAAAAACAGGACTAAGAAAGTTGAATAACTCGGTCAATTTTGCATATTTTGCCTTGAAATTTCAGAATTATTTAGTTCATTCAATGTGAATTTAGTTGTAAAAGTTTGATAATAATCTACTAATTGAGTCAAAAACTGCAGCTCCTTAAAAACATGCCCCAAATGTGCACCTCTCCTCTCTATGCACAATTCTATCAGGCGAACAAAGTTGTTGATGATCCTCCTACACACATGAAGTGTTGCAGCATCCATTGCATTCTGAACAATGCACTGCCTGGGTGTCAATGAGGAAACATGGAATCATCAGTCCTTTTTGGTTCGAAGGTGACTGGGGACATGCTATCACCATGAACAAGGACCAGTAAGTTGTTCACTAAGTTTTGGTGGTCACTTAAGCACCAAAAGGGATATCTTAGGAGATAAGCAGTGGTTTCAACAAGCCAATACCACCCCAACACTGCAAATGATATGCTGAAATGGTTTAGGCAATGCTTTGATGGTCAGCTCATCAGTTGCAGAACACAAACCATATGGGCAGCTCATTCGCCAGATCTAAATCCCCCAAATTTTCATCTTTGAGGATTTCTCAAAGCCAATGTGTATACTGACAGGCCCCTAACAATCTTAAGAGGGCAATAACTACCCCAATATTTGCCATCCACATTAATGTGTATAGGTCAGGGTCATTAACAACTTTGTTTGCAGGATTCGTTAGTGCATGGAGAGGAGAGGTGCCCACTTTGAGCATGTTTTGTAAAGTACTGTAGTTTTTGACACAATAAACAGATTATCATCAAACTTTCAGAACATAATTCACATTGAATGAACAAAATTGATCGAGTTATTTAACTTTCTTACGGTCCTGTTTTTTTGGACACCCTGTATATAGCTGTCAGATGATGATTGCCTTTGAAAAGCCTGAATTATCGAATTCTAAGATTGCCAATTTGAATTTTTTAATTCTCAATGTCACTAGGATATTACTTGATAATTATGTAAATCTAGATTGGAACAAGTGGAGTGTATTGTTATGTATTAAGCATTGTTATCTTGTTAAGAATTTATTCTCAATGTTCAGATACTCTGCAAATGGAAAGGACTTAAATTAAATAATATTAAAGTATGTATATAACTATCAAGGGCTTAGAAAACAACAAAAATAAGTTTTTTGAAGAATATCATCAATTAGATTCATTTATATCAATTAAATGCAATAAATACGCTTTCGCTATATAATTAAATGTGAAAGTGCTCTAATAACGAAAGTGAAAGTATTTGGCTGTTGTTAGGAATTCCCCAAAACAAATGTCACAATGAGTGTCTCCATATCATCCAACGATTCGTAGCCCGCTCTTGTGAAAAACCGATGAAATGTGACGTCATTTCCGTAACAATGATAGATTTGGAGAAATCCCCAAACTGTTAGGGGATTCCCCAAATTATTTCACATTTATATACAACCTTTAAGTTTTTCTCGCTGTTAGTTTAAAAGATGGCAGTACCTTATGATGTATCGTAGTAAATTGTTTGCCTTTTTTGAACATTTCCATGGATAGTTGGTAAAGTCATCTCTATATATTAACGACGTTCAATCGACATTATCACGAGTAAGATTACTGCAATTTGATGGACAAAAAAGTGTGATATAAATATCAATCATAATTGTTACGAAAACTAATTGAAATTTGGAGGTTCCTATAGTGGGTTTTGTTCAAAGATGATACATTGTCCAATTAATCAGAAAACATGTTCCAAGAATATGGATGTAAGTCATATTGGACATAATAAATAGTAAATAGAATAGTCTCCAAGATCTCAATGGATTCTGACTGATTTATTCTAGGAAAATGAATGTTTATTTTTCCTGACCAGTCTATGAAAAATATTTGAAAAATCTCCATTCATTAAAATTTGAGGGGCATCTTGATCTTGATTTACGTCATTAAATATTCAAAATTCAATTCAAAACTTTTGAAAATGTGACTTCAGTTCGAAGAGATTCCCCATAGACCCCAAGTTACAAAATCAGAAGAAGTGAAATGTCTTTTTTGTATTGACAGATAACATTTTCTCTTTTACTGGACATATATTAATTTGCATAACTTTTAGACACAAAAAAAGGCGATATGAAAATTGAACCACTAAAACAGATGTTGTTTAAGTTAAAAGGAACTTTTTACTCCACCGCCATGCTTTCGGACCCGAACAAGGCACCTGATGGTGAAACTGGTAACTACCAACTCGGATTTGCGTTATTGGAAATGTTCCATGGGCAATTATTATATATTGTGTTAGAGATATTCCATAGAGATATCCTTTACTCTGAGTTTCTCAAAGCAGTAGGCATCTGAGCCACATGAAGGGTGTTGGAGTTTGAGGCATTTTAATATCGATTTAATCTTTGTCAGTATCTTTAGCAGTGATATTTTGTCTCAAAACCCCCTCCAAAATAGGCCTTGTCAAGTAGGTCATTTCCCCATGTCATTTGTTAAGGTCAATGTTGTATGGGAGAGAACATAGTACATAGTTTTATTTTAATGGTTGACCCCAATCACTTTCCATTACTCATTACAGCAAATGAACAAAAAATAATCTAATTTAAAATTCTAATCCATATATTTCTTTGATAAAATTTAATATCATTTTATTCAGTGTTTTAGCACCAATATGGTGTAGTTATGTTATCATGCACTTCCTTTTGGAAACAATATCACAATAGTGTGTGTATAGAAGCATACACCTAATGCCTTGGTCACATTTGCTCCAATTTTCACTACAGCGCCCTGGACGATTGAGTATTTTGTTCAAAATTGAATACAATATTGAAACAAAACACTCAATTGGCCGGGTGCCGGCTGATGGATCAGAGCAACTGTGACCCAGGCATTACCAAATACAAGTCAAAATTGACTTTTTACCCATCTTCATATGCTCCAGGTCTTCTTGCACTTCACTTAGAAAGAACTGAACCAAATGAAGATAGTTTAATGTGCATATAATAATATATTCTTTGTGCACTGTATAAAGTTCCATTTAGGTTAGTTTCATCTTATACTGTTTTCATGTTACAAATAATGAGATTACAGGTGTTCTTAATATATGAAAAACACATATGTGCTTCATCTGTATGACATAATAATATAAAAGACCCAATAACGATGAGTTCAATGGACACAACTTACACTAATACAACAATGTCACATTCCATGAAAGTCTAAAGCCAGGAAAGCTGAGAAAATACTTTCCTGGGTTTAAACATTATTCACTCAAGAAAATACACTTTCTTTTTTTGATGTTCTTCAAAAAATATTGATAGCGCAAAACACAGGTGTAAAAAACATAAATTTCATGATACCAAATATGTGTAATATAATATCAAAAGATTTTTAGACTTTTCCCCTGCCTATGGTCATCTTAGTCTGTATTAAGGAAATAAGACTAAATTCTGCTGTTAGATGACATGGAAACATGAAAAACATAAAATGTACATATAAATAAATGAATATGCTGTGTGAAGATTAATGATATTTTTTTCTTTTTTGATCTAGGATTGTACCTCTGCCTGCATTTAGTATAGTGTATTTGTTTTTCAATGTTCAATATTGTGCTTTAAATAAATTATTTGGTTCTTAGTATGCTGTTTAGATGCGACTAATGGCAAATGCATTTACCTATTTTAAACAAGAGATCATAAAACACGATCATTTTAAAATTGTCTTACTTGAACTTGCCATTTAAAAAAATGTTGTTGCATATTGCCATTTTGCATGTAAAAAGGTTTACATATTACAAAAAATTAAAACATAAATGCCAGATTACTTGATTAGATTTTGAGGTTATAGCCAGATAATTGAAATCTTTTTTTGGAATTACCCAATTATCCCTCCGCCTAATTCATCACCGGGCAACAAACCTCACTGATTTTAAAAGCCATAAATTTTAGAATTATGGGGACACATCTTCCGAGCCCCAAGGTACATTACATTAAAGATTTAACTCCTTGCTCCAAAGTTTAGAAGATATCATTTCGCTATTTAATTGTCTTCATAAAAATATTATAACACTAAAAGACTATTTTTTCAATTATTTGCTCTTGTTATAGTTCACCGAGAATTGTTGTACGACACATTAATTCGGTCACTGTGTATGGGTCACAATTTGAAGATGGTCTTCTGTCCTCAAAATATCCTTTGCCATCTTCCCCAACTTGACGGGGGATTCTGATACTTGAGCCGCGGTTTGCGACGCCAGCAGAAAAGTCAGTCATACTAGATGTTTCATGTAAACCTGTAAGACGGCGTTTGTTGTCTTCACCATCATTAGGATCATATGCCTTGATATGCTTCATATGGCATTTGGAGAGTTTCTCTATTGCTTCTTCAATAACCCTGAAAGTACAGTAAATGTAGGAATTTAGTGATCAATTATTATCGCATTATCTGGAGTAAATTGTCTCTATCCCTTTACTTCCTAGTAAGAAAACAAAAGATATAGGATTTGTTAACTTCGGTAACTTTCTCAATTCAGTACAATCACTTAGAAATCGAACTAAACACAAAAGCCACTGAATAAACAAAAATAATATAATATTTACATTTAATTCATTTTCCATTTTATAGATGGCGGTCTAGCATTACCTCTACCATACACAACATGATCTAAATTGGCAAACCCTGCATGGACTGTAACATCAATTGAATGGGGAATAAGTGTAAATGATGAAATACCTAACTTTCCATTCCTAGTACAAACTTTCCATTCCTAGTACAAAATTAATCAAAATAAACTGATGTAAAACAGGAAATTACTTCTTTGTTTTTCAACAACAAAAACACTTATTAGCTAAACAACATATTTACTGATAGATAACACATTCAGTACAAAGTCAAATGAAAAATAATGCAGAATGTTGAATTGTCCACCAAAAAATGAACTGATAGCAAATAGGTTACAGTGCAATAATAGTACAAAGACATGAGCTCAACATGCTAAATTCATTCTTGAATCACATTTCCTACACCATAAAAATCCACTGTGACAAGGTTACACGTCTGCACATTTTTTCTGGCTTTAAGTGAAGGTCACTGCATGCATTGAAAATATACTATTTGCTTTATCTTTATCCAGTTAGGTGTATTAAAGTTATAGTATTGGAGCTGTTCATGATCATGCCTCATGTTCATGATCAGTTTATAACTATGAGTGACAGCTTTAATATATGAATGGAACAGGGGGCGGAATGCTTGAAATATACTTAATGCTCTTATACAACGAACACTGATTGCAGGATATTGTGAGAGAAGTGGTAATTACAAGATAACAACAATGCTCTTACTTCAAAAAATAGCAAGGCATTTTATGTTATCAGGCCAATTTGAGTTTTATCTGTCTGCGAGTACAGGGAAGCAAATGTCATCTTCATTCACCTGAATGTCTCTACCTCGAGTGCTAGAGCCTAGGACACACACCTCAGTATTAAATGTTTTAAAATTCAAAGTCATGTTTTTTGTGTTATAATATCAATAATGTTCAACATCTTTCTGTTTCGCAAGAATGAATGCGAAGACTTATTGTCAGAAATATCAGTATTAATCATGATGAGTAAAAAAGTACATTTACTTGAACTTGCAAGTTCTTCTTATAGTAATGTGGAGGGGGGGGGGTAAATCAACAGCTGATATTGGATATTTAAGCAGTTAATCTATTGAAACCCATTTCTAGAGTTCAAGGTCCAATGGTCACTCTCCAGGTAGTTTAAAACTATTTATTAGTAGCCAATCTGAACATTCTAATGCTTTCATACCTATGGCTAGCTGACTCCAATAGGTTACCTCCATCCAGCCTTTGATTGAATTTTAATTGATTTTTGACAATAATTACCTCAAGGAGAACGGACAGGTGTAATTTGGTACTCAATATTTAATATTTCACATGTTTGTATAAAACTATTAAAATAAGGTAGTGGTGTTCAAAGAAACATGCATTAGAAGTGGGCTAACTTATATATTAATATAATTATAATACCATTCACATCTGGCATTTAATTATAATAATGAGCAAGAAATTAATAATATAGGGGTAGCATGATTGTTACTATTGCAAAACAACTTTATGGAAGACGTCAATGTATGAAGAAAAAACTTTCATAGGAGGTACTTCAAACTGAAAAATGTAATATTTGATGCAAAACTCAAATTTTCTATTGGAAAAACTCAAATTTTTTGAACTTTTCACACATGATATTTATAGATAATGAAAAAACATTAAATATGAGCAAGTAGCAAATTGTAGCTGAAATGACTCAAAAGTCACCTTGATATCAGTGTCACTTTGACCCTAATAACAAGTACATCTAGTATCGAGATTCCAGACATTGGAGTACATTGTATTTCAGATCATAATTCAGAATAAATTATTGAACTTTGAGTCTTGACTTTGCACTGGAACAATCAGTGAACTTGCACTGATGAAATGAACTTCACATCAATACCTCCTCATTTCCAAATGAAAATCTTTTTTTACAAAATCTTGCATCATGATTTGTCTTTGACCTATGTATCAACCATTTCACATTTTATGACATGCATCAAATTTTTTTCACTCAGATCAGCATATTTAGCTGTATATTGACATTGTTTTAAACATTAATGAGGTGAAAACACTGAACTTTCTTCCGAGTTGGCATGAGGAAATCGTATATCTTGTTATTGCATATATGATGTTGGTAAGTTGATAATGTAACTTATCAATGCTTAAGAATGATCACCTTTTATGATTTACATATTTTAATTCTCAATATTTAAATGCTTTTGTTATACAAAAGCTATTGGTAATAATGTATAATATGTTCTTAAAAATATTTACTGTAAATCAAACTCAACCCCTGTATTCAAATCCTATGTTCTGGGTGACATGACCTGTTTTCCCAGGGTATTAGATAGTATTAGGCAATATGACTTACATTTGATGAAATAATTATGTGACTTATCTAACTTTGTCAAGGTCTTTAAATTTGTAGACTTAATTCTTTGGTCAAAATTGGATACTCTTGATATTTCCCAATTCCAATATACAGATAGAGGTTATTGTGGTAAAAATGAATATACTGTACTGTACAATCAATGTAAAGTAAAAACCTTAATATTTATTATCTTTTGCGCTGCTTGTTAGCTCATGATCGATGACCTATTCAATGTAGTACACAAATATACGCTTAGTTCTCAACATTTCATTTACTTACCTAAGTCATTTTATTGCAAAAGTTGTAGACATAAAGATATTATGAAATTCATTTTGGTTACTAACTACTGGTCAGTCACATAAAAATGTTTGCTTTTATGGGAAATGTCAATTTCACCTGGATCAACATACTTTGGAAAGTGGCCCTTCAAATAGACATTATAAAGCCCTCCAAATATCCAATTCAATGAAACAAAGTTTGCAATTACCTGACCACGTTTACAAACTAAAGTGTGCATATTTACAAACCTTTTGTAGGAATAATAGAAATAATAGCCACACAGAATCAACATTTATGTAACCATCTGTAAACTTCCTTTATCCAACACAAAACCTGATTAACAATACATCAAGACCAGTAGAAATGTAATTGGGATCTATTGTTGGCCTCTTTAACTAGAATAAAGTCTTATGAACCCTCAAGAAATGATTCAAAGACTCAAAATACTCAATGCTCATAGGTTAGCAGTAACAACCTCCTGGGAACAATCTTCCCTCGATGAAGCTTTTTTATTGATATCTGAACTTTAACAAATGGTAGTTCATGCAGAACTTAATGCACAGTGGATTTCTAATGCCTAACTAAAGTGTACCAATGAACCTGTCCTGGGCCTCTCATAAATGGTATATTATCAGACAATTATCATGTATACTTGATAATACATGCAATATAAATTCTTAACATTATGAGAGGTATGCAATCTACATTTCAAATCTAGGCATTGATAACTCAGTACACCATTACAAAAATTAGCACAACCTCAAACTACTTCATAATCAGCTCTCCAAGTATATTCTAGGATCATTTTAAGGGCATATATACTACACTGATTTGAACCTAAATCCACCAAATAATTTTCACAAACACAGCATTACTTGTTATTATGTAATTATTTGCATGCAGTTATTTGCATATTTCCAACCAACCATGACAGAACATTCTTCCACTCAGTCCAACTCTTGTGAAAAGATATGTACGAAGGCAAAAACAATTTATTGCAACTTACTTGATTCCATTGTCTTTCCTCATATTTTCAGTACTGTAGTTTGTGTGACAGCCAGCTCCGTTCCAATCTCCCTGCATTGGCTTGGGGTCTAGGGACATGATGACGCCAAAGTCTTCAGCAACACGATGGAGGAGAAACCTAGCAATCCAGAGATCATCTCCCATGGTGATACCTTCACAGGGTCCAACTTGGAACTCCCACTAAAACAAACAAAACAGGTTCCAATTAGTATGGGACTAGATTGTAATTGTAACATACAAATATCCGAAAAATTGATGTCCATATAAGACTGGGCAATGGATTGGATTTGGACTTTAGGGTCTCATTGAAAGATATAACAAATAAAAACACAAGGTTTGAAATGACCCAAAGTATATTTATTATTTATTAGAAAATTGGGATAATGTGAGCATTAACATTGATGTTTTTGTAAGTTATAACCAGATGTCCTGATTTAACATGAGAAGTAAAACACAATGGTGACTAAGCCATACAAGGCCTGGGGGTGACACTAAACAGTGAATCAGAAAAATGCATCAAAACTACCTTTACTTTTTAATCACCCCTTTAAGTTAATAATGCCAAGAAACTTCATCCTCCCACCCATCCCCTCTGATGTTTTTAATCAGAAATTTGAAAAATCATTGATCTGATTTTCAAGCAAAAATTCAAGAATTGGAATACCTTTGAGACCGAGGTTAAACAAGGTTGAAATATGGTTTAATTGGAAGTGTCCTTAAACCTCTCAAACACTGCTATCAGCCATTAAATTAAAAATTGCACATACCTGAGCAGGCATTACTTCAGCATTTGTTCCTGCAATTTTGACACCAGCGTACAGACAAGCACGATAGTGAGCCTCTACTATAGATCTTCCATATACTTTATCTGCTCCAACACCACAATAGTAAGGTCCTGTGAGATAAAAAAAAAACAAGTGATGTTCAGTGACATTTGGAAATGATGCAATTTAATTCTTCACATGCTACATATTTAAATCTAATTACTGTTTCTGATATAAACTAGCAAGGATGGTCAGCTAGTAGTTGAATAGAATCAGCACAACCAACATAATGGAACAATCAGCACAACCAACACAATGGGACAATTAGCACAACCAACACAATGGGACAATTAGCACAACCAACACAATGATCATACCTTGTGGTCCTGGGAATCCATTCTTTGGCCAGCCAAATGGATGATTGTCTTGGTCTAACATAGTGTATTCCTGCTCCATACCAAACCAAGGCTTCTGATCCTTGACCTGTTCCATGATTTTCTTACAAGTTGCACGCTTGTTTGTCTCTGCAAAATAAGATTTTCATTTTTTTTCAATCCATGGAATTGGTTTCAAAAATTAAGATTTAAATACTGGTATCATGTTTCAGTGAGGTGTTTTGTGGAATACTCTGAATACACAAATCAGGGATATCAAGACAAAAGTTTCAATATATTAAAAAATAACAATAATACTATTACTTCTGATTTAAGTATTCATCTACAAACAAATATATTACCTGTGGGAGTTTTGTTGTATTTGTAGGTTTCACATAATAGAAGTTTGTTTTTGCCCATTCTGAAGGGGTCCTTATAAAGGGCAGCAGGGTAGAGGTATACATCAGAGTTAGAGCCCTCTGCCTGTCCCGTGCTAGAACCATCAAAGTTCCAAATGGGGCAATCTACAAATAAATAAAATCTCAAATAAACAGTTTTTTCAAGTCTACTGCCAAAAGCAAAATATGATTGCCAAATGGCAATGATTCAACCTGGGGAGAGGGTCTCAACTGCTATTGGTTGGTTACTCATGCAAGTAATAACATATTGAAGATATAACATGTGTATATCACATGCACAGCTGTACATATATACTGTGCATGGGCAGCAGACAACACCCACACATATGACCAACTTATTATTAGTATTTGTGAACCAGGTGGTATTTTTAATTTCCTTACACAAGATCAATCAATTTCATTATAGTCTATCATATACATGGGCATTCATGTATTCAGGAAATGGTCAGTATTCATGCAATCCGAGACCTGACCCATATAATTAATATAATAAGATTACATATTTTTTATCCAGCTTCAGGGAATATTTATTCTGATTGAGAGTGGGGAGGGCATTTTATCCAACCCGAGGGAGTGAAATTGATTTTATCTTACTTGAAGGAAGTTGGGGGGGGGGGGGGGGGTTGTTAGTTTGGTTGTAATGGCACTTTAATTTGTGATTGAACACCACAATTGTATGTAGTCTCTACAACTTCTACTATCTAACAAGAGGCAGGGTAGGAATGGAATGAAGTCAAGAGAAACAGGTAACATGAGAATTGGAAGAAGGCCCACTGCATTGATATATGATATATAGAGTCCTCGCCTTCATAAGAATGAATGATAAAGTTGCAATTATCATCTAGGCACACACTGTGTTAATAGATGCCAATGCCATATATAACTAGTTTAACAAACAGCTGATTCCGCAAGGGAAATCAATAGAACACTTTACTTGCAACTGGCCTAGATTACTGTTTATTAATACCTAGGCTGAAGAAAATATTTACAGCTCTCGTGATCAATACACATGCTGATGTCATAGATTTGGTAATAATTTAAGTAAAAGCCCACGTCTATGTTCCCGAGATTCATTTATAGCCTATCGAGACCAAGTGACATGTGATGATATGATGTCATATGATTTGGTAATAATTTAAGTAAAAGCCCACATATATGTTTCTGAGATTCATTTATAGCCTATCGAGACCAAGTGACATGTGATGATATGATGTCATATGATTACATTGGCAAAACAAGCCAGAAGCTATAAACAACATTTGCTCTGACTTAACTAACATGAGTCAGCCACCTATTTATTTACACCAGCTCCTGTTTTTCAAGACCTGATAATAAATAACAAATAACAAAGGATGGTGTTCCTAAACCGTTTCCTGTGATGTTAACTATTGAACTAGAAAAATGATTCTGAAATGCCGCTATGATTCATTGATAAGTTCACCTAGACTTTGGCTGTATTTCCTTCTCTAAATAGAAATTGAGGGCGAAGAAAGGCACCAGGGGCTTGGGCAACCCCTCCTCTCATTCCAAACAGATATTGATTTTCTAAATATTGTATGAATGAGATATTGTGCAACTGCGGTAGGTATGTAGCTACACACCCCTCTGATATGAGCGACCATTGGTCAGAGTTCAATTTAAAATGGCGGTCAAGAATTTAGTTCAATATTTACCATGGGTTATGTTTCAGTTAAGCCTTGAAGTTAGTCAATACAAATGTATGGTCAATAAATGCCAGTGTATACTTTTCTCTATACAGGTATGATGTTGCTATGACGATAGTGAACTTATAATAGCCTGTGGTACATGCAGGTTTTAAAACATGTTCAATGGCTATATAATGTCCTGGGAGAGTTTCCAATCTTGAAGTCACTTTTTGCAAAAAAATTGTATGATCTTCTTAGTCGCATATGAGGGATGCATTTGCATCTTAACTTTTGCAACCCTTCTGTGATGTATTTATTGTAACCAACCTCTATGCCATAAACATGCCTTCAAACCTATTATATATGATGTAACTATACTAGGGTCCAATCCAGCATATACCTATGACCCCAGTTATACCGATTTGTAGACCATTTCTTATCATAATTTAAAGCTTGAAGTTTGAAATTCTTGGCTAAAAACTAGGACAGAAATTATGGTATGGTTTGAAAGAAAAACAAAACAAGGCAACTGAGGTTATCCTCAAAGACAGCATTAACAGCATGAACACTTCCCTGGATAACCTAGTTACCTTAGTAATTGGTACCTAGGCGATCAGCTGATTCTGACAAATTGTAAACATAACATTAAACTCTAAAAAGGCATGGTAACATCAGATACCAGCTGATATTTAGCTATACATCATAGGCAAGGCCTATTCTAGAATGTTATCTGCTTACCCAGCTAGGGATTGAATTGTTTTCAGGAAATGAAGCCAAGGATATAATTAGAATGAAGTATTCAATTAGAACCAGGACTTCAATAAATATACTTAAAGTTTACTAACTACCCTGGACATACGGACTAGGGTATGAAGCAATTAAGTGCAAAAAGTAATAAGTGCAAAAACCAGTATTATAATAGTAATGAAACTCAAAGATGTGAAAGGTTAGCTACACTGCTTCAGTCCCATGCTGTTAACTAGTACAAGGAGAATGACCGATAATTGATACAGCTTTTTTCTTTCTTTATGGCATTTTACAGGAAAACAACTAAAAAACACTACCTAATAGAAAACAACCTGCTGAAATTGTAATTTTTTCATTTTTTATATTTTACTTGTATTTAGTACTATTTACTAACAACTGTCTTGATTAGAAACAGGCCAGTGTTGGGTGTTATTGGGTGCTACATGTTTAAAGGTCTGTAATTAACGGTTGCGTGTTAATATTTTGTTGTATTTTTAACATTTAATTCTCCATGCAAACTCATAAACAACCTGAGATAAACATATCTAAAAAATTATACTATCATAAAATTATTACTTATCATATGAATGATAAATAATGATGTCATAAATAAAAGAAGGTTGTTCTCAATCATGAGTAATAACTGAGGTCATGATAACCTGATGCAAATAAAAAACAAGAGAGACAAATAAACTTGGTTGATATCTTATTCGTAATGCTAGCTTTAATTAAAACAGGATGATGCAATAGTCTATATTATTAAGATGGGGGTTATAACAGAAACTAATGGTTTTATTCCAAAGATACTGGAAGACACTAAGATTATAAGAAGGAACTTTCCTATATTATCCAGATCTTGTTATGTTATTTTAAGTGAGTCTTTTTAAGTGAAGGGGGGGTTGTAATGTTGTTATTAAAGCTCAGTGGAATTGGCCAGGGGGGGGGGGATTCCAAAATCACATGATTGATAAAATAACACTTGGAAGGGAACAAAGGATTCTGTGAATTCTTAACTGGAGATTTAGACATGTTAGAGTATTTCTTGATTTAATACCAGGTAATTGTACCAGTGTTCGCGCTAGCCATTTAAATTTCTGAGTCCCAGGGACGCAACACATTTGAAAAATGTGAGTCCCGTCTAATATTTTTTGCGTCCCTCATATTTTGTTATTATTAAAGTGAAAGTAAAGTGGGCGATAATAGAGTGCTTCCGCTAAAACCGGATAAAATGACATGTATTGTAATTCTATGCATTCTCCCGATAAATATCTATCATTTGGTCCTTTTCACACAATTCTTTACTAATGCTATACCAAAATTCTCCGAAATGAATGAAAGAAATATTCAAATTAAGAGTTGTTTTCACATTTTAGCAACCAGCGATCTTCAAGGTCGTGTCAAGGTCGTGAACTTTTTGTTTCTTTTTATAACATTTCTCCTTTCTCTGACGACTTTTAGATGCAAAACGTTGATCTATCATTAAATAATTATATTGATGTATAACATTAGATCGATATCTAACGGTTCCTAGTGGAAGTAATGAGGTTATCGTGAAAAACAAGTCTCAATTCTCAATTTTGAAACTAATGTTTGCGTACAACAGATTATCCAGCTTCGGTATACTCTGGAATGACTCGGAGGGCACCATAGCCAATCAAATGCTGCGTTTCAGACTAGAAACCCCGCGAATATACCGAGACACTTCGTAGCCAATCAGATTTGCCGACATAAACATTATCGAGATCAAGGAAGTAGACGATCTGAAAATTCTTCAGAAAATCATGTTTTATCACTTCTACGCTGCAGTAAAAGTTACCTGATGGTGGTGTAGAATGTTTGCGTCCCAAGGACGTAAGTTATTTCTGATTTTTCCGTCCAACCTCTTGAAATTTCCGTAAAAACGAGAAAAAACGGCGTCAACGCGAACACTGTGTACTACAGTACAACATGTACTATGTATTTGGTTAGGTAATTTTGCTTATTTGTTGACCTACTGTCTGATTCTAAACACTGAGTATTGTTATCAATATAGACATTTCTTACCATCTGGTTTTTTGGGCTCTTCATCCATTGTTTTAGTTTTACATCTAAGGCCTTCTCCAGTTCCATCGATCCATATATACATGACCTGTGTCTTGTCACCAGGGATAGGGATGTTCATATACTGCTTCAGAACATTCTGGTCTAATTTTGCTGAGTGTGGCATTTTGAGCTTGAAATACAAGAATGATTGAATAATTAATTACTTCTAATTTAAATGAATTTTCTAATCAATTGCTATTCTGGCAGCAATCCCTAGAGCATCAGCCATGTACCTGTATGGTAGCCATGAGTGGCTGAAACTAATGCCCAATTTCCTATACCTAACTAACTTCAGTTTCAGCACATCAACCCTGAAGACCAAATCCTTGTTCAATGACAGTAAATTGCATCAATGACCTCATTTTCAAAGCCGGGCCTGGTGAAAAGCAGAAGCAAGCAATCCCCTTAGATGACAGATCATTGTTCATTCAAATGCCTCAAAGTCAAGTTCTCTGTTGGGAATAAGAATGTATAGTCTTCATCATCATAGGAACAATAGGATACCAAAGAGCGTAGCGCCCGGTACGCCTGGTACGCACAGGCATACTTGACATTAAAAATGCAACCTAACTTTATGTGCAGGGAAAACCTCCCATGGCGTCCTCTAAAAATTTAGAGAAAAGTTGATCATTTATATTGAAGTGCAGGGAAAACCTCCCATGGCGTCCTCTAAAAATTTAGAGAAAAGTTGATCATTTATATTGAATTGCCCTAAACTTTAAAAATACTATCATTAGTCCATATTAGTCCCAATTTCGTATCTTAAACACTCCAGAATGCTTTTGGAGGAATTACTTTAAATGGTCAATAATTCACATTTTATTAGTCCATATTAGTCGTAATTTCGTATTTTAAAATGTCCCAGGATGTTTCAAATGCAATTCATTTCCAAACCCCATCAAAGCTTGTTCTCTTTGATCACACATGGCTTACATTCACAAAATATACGCTAGGCCACTGACTAGTATTCCTGTGACGGTGTATTATAATAGAATGGGCATAGCGCCCGGTATGCACGGGCATACTTAGATAGCTGCAAATATACTCAAAATACAACCAAATTTCCAAATTTTCTGAATGCTCATTTCTCGGGGTTTGGCTTTCCCCTACTTGTGTTCCCCTTGTGGCGTACTTCTCATAATAAAAGAAAAATTGCGCTACGCCCATGGCTACTCATAAAAAATTAGCGTATGCCCATGGATACAGTCTAGGCCTAGGGCCGCTGCCCCCTAGGGGATAGGCTCAAAAAGCGGGTGGATTCAAGTCTGGAAGTATCAGCTATTACCATTTAGATTTAACCAAAGCAGTTTGGCCCACTCCAGTCCAAACGTCATCAGGATTAGATTAGATAACTTGGCCAGGTTACAAACTGTGCGAGCTAAGCAGTTTCGTATGAGCTGTAGATCTATTCAAATGTTGACGCTTGTCAGGTAAATTATTACAAAAAATAGCAAATTGTTTGTATACTCACTTTTTGTCGTCTCTTGCGATATTAAACGTACAAAGGGTAGCGTTACGATTTTCTTCTATCCTTCTTCCCGATCACGTCAACTCCGAATGAAGTTATACAATATTTGCCGCAATATTTATATGTAGGGTTCAATACCTGGCACGTGTTGATCACGTTTATTTTGAGAGAGCACTCTGATTGGTCAGAAATAAGAGCTCACGGCACCTTTGATGCCACTCATCTCGCAGGGTTTGTTAAAAATCAATGCTCAGAATGGGATGACAAAAATAGAAATACACAGCTGGTGCTGTGGGATGAAAATGTTTTTGCTTTGTAAACATTGTAACTTCCAGAAACAATTGCATGAATGAGGTGATAGATATTACTGTGGATGCATGTAATTAAGCCATATAGGAATGTGATCCCACAACAATTATGCAATGAAACTGGAAAGGAGGGGAGACTAGAGAAGAGATACAGTATTGCAATGAGAGATCACATCTTACACTCCCCTCCATAAGTTTGAAAATCAGAAGTTATTCAAGAAATATAGACCGAAAAGCAGGGGTTATATCGTTGAATACACCCTGCAGGGCTAGGCACAAACGTTTTCTGTACCGGCCGAACGACTGAAGGGAGTGAGGGGTTCGAAAGCTTTTGTGCCTAGCCCCAAGGGGTGTATTCGACGATATTACCCCTGCTCTGAGGTCTATATTACGATTCGAACATGAAAACTCACCAAATTGTTTCGAATATTCATCATGGTCCGCCATTACTACGACCCACCGTTATGACGTCACACATTACACGTATTAACTGGGTTATTGATCTCGAATATAACCCAGCTGAAGCATTGACTTTGTTTACAATTTAAAGAAGGCGTGAATACAGTCATGTTCGAATAATTGATAACATATAAACCCCGTCGATATCTTTGTCTCGCTATAAGGCTCTGGATGTCCCCTTATCTACTTCGCTACTTCGAGGTTTGTGGGGGGGGGGGGGTGGTTATAAGGGCTTGGCGCAAGTTAAAACAGGCTTTAAATTATTCAAAAGGGGATTGATAGAGGGAGTGCAAAACTTAGTTTGTAATAGGCCTAGACCTTTCCACTATTTATTTCAGGCCCTAAATGGAGTATCAGGGGTAGTATAGTCAGAGGACTTTTTAAACTTCGTTTCAGAAAAAAAGTTAAAACAAATAAAGTAATTGGAGAAATTGTAATTTTATAAATGTATATTATCCAAATATTCGATTTGAATTATTTCCATAACAGGTAAATATTCCCCAAAAATGTAAGAAATGTGCATTTCATCAATTATTGGTTTATTGGTAACTATAATGATCATGAAAATTACATAAATACACATGTGATACTTGTAAGTACTATTCTTCATTCTTAAGAGTGTCAAAAAGTAGATGTAATGTGGTCTTTACGAGAGAGTATTTTTAATTTTGGGGATAGTGCAAGCAGGTATGCCAAGACTGTTTATCATTTGCATGTTCACATTTTTTTCTAGAAAGTGTTACAATATTTACTTAATAGTTTGATTTATTTGTGCACCGGGATGGGGGGGGGGGGGGGCTTGGGAAGAAGTATTTTTTATTTAGGAGCAACAGCAAAATCGAACTTTTGGAAATGGTATTAGTATACACCTGCAGTCATAAAATCTTAAATACCAGCATGGACTTACCTGCTTACAGGAAGGGGAGTCTACATGAATATAATTACATGTACACTTACCAAGTTAGCCTTCCATTTTTTAATTTTTGGAGTAGTGCAGGCAGGTGTGCAAAGATCAGATGAATCTCTCTTTTAAAAGTGTCTTATGAAGTGTCAATTCTGTGCATTTATCCTGATCATAGGCCAA
Source organism: Owenia fusiformis (assembly GCA_903813345.2). Classification (NCBI taxonomy): domain Eukaryota; kingdom Metazoa; phylum Annelida; class Polychaeta; order Sabellida; family Oweniidae; genus Owenia; species Owenia fusiformis. The sequence goes on along the minus strand of CAIIXF020000006.1, from coordinate 13,018,278 downwards.
GAGAAAAGTAGCATTATCAAACTCAATACAGAATGTCTTCTACTAGTATATTGAATTTATACTAGTTTACTCTTGGCCTATGATCCTAATGTAGATAAATGTATTTCATACCTCCATTAGAATATCAACATACATTTGTTCAGTTTGTTGTATTGATCCTGTGTTTTGCATTCGAAGTGCTTGTTGTTTGGGCATGAGGGCACCATTGCATAATACTTTACTAAACCCATTGTTATAATCCAGGTTGAAGAGCAGAAAATGAGGAAAGAAAAATCCTTCTTTTCTTATCCCTTTTTTCACCCAGTCATGCCACATCGTGCCCTACATGAACGCAGATTTGGATTTTTTCACATTGTAACTTTGAATAAAACATTTTGGATATATATCAAAATCATCCTACAACTTATACAATTACCCTAATCAAAAATATATCTAATAAAAACCTGCAGTGTCTATTGCCCATTAGTTTTTCATTATTTTCCTTAATTATTTTTTCAAATGAATGCTTTCCTGATATCATTGTTTTACCCAGTAATATTCTCCCAGGAGTTGTTACAAAATAGTATGCTAAATAAAAAAGCAAAAGTTTGCAATCCCAAATAAAAAATTAATGATTTTAATGTCCAGTGCCACATCAAGCCAATTTTATCAGACACTTTAAGGTGGAGCTTTATATTTGAATGTTTTCAGTCTGAAATTGCAATAGTTCCTGAAGTGGACAATATGGTTCACTCATGTTTTCATACTTTATTTTAAACCTAAAAATAACAGAGTCTTTTAGGCAGACTTTTAGTATGAAGGATTTGAAAGGGTATATTCCAAGTTGGGGTGTTGGGTGATATAACAGTATATTATACTAAAGTTTAATTGTTTGAGTTATTTGCCAATTCAGTTCTTACTTTTCTTGATTTCCAGTTCTAAATATCACCTGTTCGGTTGATCTAATGAAATTATTGTAGGCCTACTAAGTTTTTATGCTGGTATAACTCATATACAACATTTACTCATGTACTGCTGCAGTATCACTGGGTTTGAAAATCATTTAGTTTTGCATCATGTCTCTGGACTTCCCTATATTCTTCACCTTCAATGATGTGGAGGTGTCCTGTGTATGTGTGTGTTTGTGGAGGGGGGGAGCTTGAAGCAAAACTAAAATGGATGTTGACTTTTGGCTTGCAACCGAAGATACCTCAAGAAAAGCTGGATACTGCCAAAGATTTTCTTTGCAAACGAAGTTGGCCGAGGTTACCACGAATGTGAAGAGGACGTCTCTAATTGGTCAAAAAGAGAGGCTCGGCATTCTCCGTCAGATTGAATCAGCAAAATTTGGTTGTATGGCTTACATTCGTCTGCATGGCCCAACCTCAATTGAATGGCCCAACCTCGATTGAATGGAAAAGATGCTGTCCCAAACTAAAATAAGAGGTTTGACACTAGAGCCATCTATCTTAAACATAGAACCAAATTTTTGTTGTTATTTTAATTTCATTTTGGGTTTTCATTTGAAATTCTATTGATCTGTCTGTAGTATACAATAAGTGTATGCTACTGTATGCATTATATACATATGGCTTATTAGGGCAGATTTATCATATATTGGCCCCAGAATTATCAATTTCATGAACCAGTTATAGGATAATCTGTTTATCCTATTACATGTACTACTCCTGTGTTGTTTTTACAGTATACACTTCAAGAATTTTTGGAAGTGACTGACTCAGATTATGCTTTAAATTCAAATAATTTCTAAATAAAACAGAGTTGATAGAATTGTATATTATATTTGGTTACATTTTATTTACTTATTTTTACATCTTAGATGACATTAATCAATCAATCAATCAATCAATCAATCAATCAATCAATCAATCAATCAATGGGTCAAGAGTGAGTCAATTGTTTACATCATATTATCTAAAAATACAACAGGAGAGAATACCTGTGATGTTGCCATATTTTTTTATGGCATATAGATGCCATTTCATGTTTTCATATATATTACACTAGTTCAATACCAATTTGACACATCATATTTCATTTTAACAAGTTACTAAACATGGTTGCTCACTTGAGCTGTAACCAACTTTTTCTTTTATCGTATCCTGATTATATTTATAATTTATACATTTGAATGTTCATTTATAATGAGTGGGTCTTGAATTATACGTACTGTATTCTCTCATGAGTGCACAGAGCATTCCCCAAATTAAAATTTAAAAGAGTAAGACATTGAGAGATTCCAATAAGAGCACATACCCAAAAATTACCAAAAATTATCGCTGTGAATCTTTAATAGTTGTTATCACTAATGTTCACATACTCTACAGCTCCTGTATTTCTTTCTCAGCATTAAATATAATCATCAATCAATATATTTTTGTGGTGTAAATAATCAAAACAAATGCATGAAACTTTGTGTTTTCTCGAGAACATATTCAGCATATGTGCTCTCTGGAACTATGCGCTCATTAAAGAGAATAGGGTATCTGATTGTGGATGCCTCCATGACATTATTGTAACTCAGACTATGTACTGTACAATCAAAAGACATTTTAAATGTAGGTATTTTAGACAAGGAATTATTTAAAATTGTAAAAATTATCATTTGGAAATGTGAACTCCCTTAAACATGAAAATAAAGTTGCTGCTGTTGTAGTGTGACATCTATTTAAAAATCTCCAGGTTCGTTGTCATGGACTCAGACATCTGAGCTGTGTCATACAAAGGACGACAAAATGTATCTGGATATTCTGTCACTCAGCAGTGAATTCATCACTGGATTGTGCCCAAATTGCATAACATAATTTCCATTTTCCATTTTTATTTTCCAGTCTTTTTTGGTGATTTCTTGTCTTGAAACTTCTTCAAGTCAGCACTGAACAAAACCTTGAAAAGAATTAAAAAAGTTTAAGCTAAGCTTTCTGGTTTTGATAATTGAATTTCAAAACATGACTTTATCATTTGAATTCTTGATGAATTTAAATATCGAATTAAAAATATTATCTCAAGAAAAAATTCAAACTGTTACAAAGTCAATACTTTTCATTGCTAATAACAATAAAATTCCTGAAGTAAATAAATAAGATCAACTTTTGACCCATTCTGTACTTGTATTGAAATTTACCTATACATGTACTTACAGAGTGTGCCCAGCCTGCATAAGGGCCCCAGAGTTCCCTAAAGTGGTCACCAATCTCCTTATAAACTTTATCAGTGAGAGTCTTTCCCTGTTTGAGGCCCTTCATGTAGTCTCTGCTAGCAATCTGCCATACATGGGTGTCTACTGGGATGGCCCCTATTTTGTCTAGGGACATCAGACATACACAGTCAGCCACCTGGTTTAGTAAAATAGAATTTATGTCAAATTAAAGTGGCAATGAAGGTTATATATGAGTTAAAAGTGATGCTCTTTTTTATGTTCTTATGTCACGATTGCATTGTTGACTGCTCATAAGATTTTTCATCATGTCTATTTTTCACCAACAGTACTGACTTTATATCATCATACATAATGTTTTGAATTTTAAAATAACTTAACATTAATTCTGATAAATCAATCTGAATCTGAAGATTTCTGCATCTCAATAACTTCCATATTTATCAGATATCTATAAAATCAGGATTGTCAGGGAACATTGGGTTGGTTTGACAGATATTTTGCCACTGCCACTTGTTTGAGAGTGCCTTTAGCCAAAAATTCTTTCAAAATCATGCACTTTTTCACAATTCTGAGCTCTTTTCAAGTGATTTTGGGCCAAAGTTGTCAAAAGTCAACCCTCCTGGAATTTTTGGAAAAGTGAACCCCTTTGGCAAAAACTGGCTACAGGCCTGTCCCTTCCTACAAATGTGACCTCTCTTGAGCAAGGGGAAGTCCAGTGACTTGATACAATACTATAGTGAGTTTTACCTTTGCTCCAACACCATGTAGTTTAACTAGCTGTGCCTTTGACTCATCATATGGTACATCCCTGAGAGAATAAAGCCACTCCTCACTGTGGTTTTTCACTATATACTTGGCAGTCTCACTTATATACTTAGCCCTGTATCCAAATCCTGGAATATATTGAAGATGGTTAATAATTCAGTTTAGGTCCTACCTGAGACTACATAAGTTTAGTATATTCATACCAGGTCCTGCCCAGGTATAACGTTTTAACACTCAGTCAAAATACATTTTTCTCTGGAAAAACGGGTTTCTCTAAAATTGATAAAGAAAAGTTCAACCAAAACTAATTTTAGATAAAGGAACTAGGCCTAGGCTAACGTTAAATATTTCCTCATTGAATTTATTTTTAATCCTTTGGCATTATTATTTGTATCTTGAAGTGAACTTGCTATTTTCCCCTTAAAAACTACAGCCTAACTTACCTAGTTCTCTTAACTTCTGTTCCACATTATTCCCTGCTAAGGATTTTACATCAGGAAATGCATAATACATCACCCCATCGACCTCTGTAATTGGTTTCCCATATGTTTCACACAATCTCTCCACCATACCGCTTATCCTTGATATATGGTTATTCGAGGAGCAGATAAAAGAAAAGAGATTTTCAACTGGATTTTGTCTTAACATCCGTATACCTGAGAAATCAACTGAAACTTTCTTGAAGTTTTTATCAGCTTTGCTCCATTGAGTATATAGTTGCTGTAGATCAACATCAAGTTGAAAGTAGTCATGTAAAATACTGTTGTAAAAGTTACCTAAATCATTACATGTAGGTTCAGTTTTTATCTCATTTTTAACTGAATCTCCACCTCCTATTTCAACCTCCTGTTTGATACTAGTCAACAACTTTGGTTGCTTGGCATCAGGGTGATCATTTTGTTCCTCTTTAATATCCTTAGATCTTTTACGATGATTTTGTTTCCCTGGTTTCTTAACAGAAGTATATGATGCAGTTTTCCTTTTATCGGATTGTTCATAAACTTTATATAAAATGGAATCATCAGTCTGGGAAAGTGTCCATACATAACCAGATAACGCCCCAGTCCATTCTCCTGGATGTGTCTCATGCCATCTGAAAGTGAGAAAATAATACTACTAAGCTTCATTCTATGGCCAAATTCAAGTGAATTAAAGTAATGATGAGTTTTCATATATTGTAGTATATAAAATACGTAAAGGCTAGAGTACCGACAATTGTCGGTACTCTAGACTCTGATGTGGTCGCACGCTAGAGGACCGACAAATAAATTGTCGGTACGGCAGATATGCTGTGTTTACACGCTAGAGGACCGACAAATATTGATTTTCGCATTTCGCATTTTCTGGCGCATGCGCAATGGGCGGGGGATATTTCAGATATCATACGGATATTTTGGGAACAAGTGCAAAACCCGGGGAGGGCATTAGCCCCGGTTACCCAGTCAGTCAGTAACAGACAGGATATTTCTCCTGAGTCGATCAGGCGTAGAAAGGGGCGTTTGCTACCCATCAGATAGAAGAAAATACTAGTAGCTAGAATGTTTTTTATTTGAAGCTTATCGTATGGTATGAGGTTCCATATCCATCCGCCAATATAGTCCGCCTATATAGTCCATTTAAAAACCTGTGGTATCGTTCTAAATAACCCATAGTTGGCTTCTAGGGTACCTAGTATGCCACTATTTGGTATCAAAATAAAGAGGAGTTCAACTTTCATTTGAATTACGAAAATAGCGATGTAGGTCAAAATAGTTCCGAACGTGAGCATGTTTACTACGCATTTGCCCGTAATATCAGAATTGAGGAAGTGGTAGCAAACGCGAGTTACAATAAACGGACGCTGATATCTCAAAAGTAACCTGACTCCCTATAATTTGATGTAGGTCAATCGAACCCCTATATGGACAGGTGCATTTTGATATATAACACTATGGGGGGTAAGCGTTTTATAGTTGGTCACGAACGCCATATGTGCAAAGTATTGTTATGAATTTTCGAATTTGGTGTTGGATTACGGTACCCATACCTTATAGCACAATTTTTGATGGAAGTTGCATTTGGCTCCCTTAGTTAATGGCCACGATTCAATCTCGCATGAGAGAGCTACAGTACCAAACGCAAAGTAAACAGTGATATATTCCAAATGAGATATTTCTCCTGTGCCATGGCGTATAGTAAGGGTAGAGGTCGACGGGGGCGAAAGCATCCCCTCCCCTAACTGTATATATCGACCCATTAGATAGAACAAGAAAATAGCTTTAAAATGTTTTTAATTGAAGCTTGTAGGACAATTTTGATGGAAGTTGAATCAATTTTTGTCGAAATAAATTATGGCTCACTACAAGTTAATGCCTGTACGATTCCATACTGCAAAAGAAGCACTATGCCCCCCCCCTCAAAAGAAAAAAGTTGGTCCTGCCGGGATCCGAACTCGGGACCGAGTGTGTGCGAGTCGTACTCGCTAACCACTAGACTGCAAGTGATGAGGTTATTTCCAAGAGTAAAAGTAGTGTATTTATTTATGAAATTGTCGGCTCTCTAGCAAAAACACGTAGCAGCCACTTGCGTACCGACAATTGTCGGTTCTCTATCTGGCACTACTAGGTGACGATAGAGTGCCGACAATTGTCGGTACCCCAGCAAATACCCCTGGACAGTCTCCAGTACCGACAATTGTCGGTCCTGGAGCCACTCCGTATAAAATATGTATTCCGAGTCCCATTTGGAATGTTCTGGGGGCATTCCCCCCCCCCTTTAGTGGGCTCAGAATTTTTTTTTAGTTATTGGGTCCCAAAATTTTAATGGGCTTTTTTGGGCATAATTTGTCCTTCATAGAGCTTTTTTGTCCAATTTATCAAAAATGGTCCTTAATTTTCATCACAAAACAGACTTGCTTGACAGTTTTTACAAAATTAGCCTTTTTGACCAATCAGATTGCAGCAATTTGAACCGCACATACTTTTTGCTTTTTTTGTAGGTACGGAATATTTCAAGGAATATTTTTGCTTGACAATAATCAGGCAAAATGCTTCTTTGCGTGACATATTCTGTCACGCTAAAAAAACTGGTGTAACTTCAAAGTTTCCAGCAAATCCGTGACATGTCAAATACGCAGTTGGATGACCTGCTGATGTGAAGAATCAATCACGCTCACGCTGCAGATGATACTTTTCAATTCATAAGATATTTATTTTAGGAGTAATCATGGGCATTCAACTCTAGTTGAATGCCCATGGAGTAATGTACCGGAACAGTGAAACGCTATTTTGTTTCCAGGGGTTTTTGATTTTGATGGTTTTGTTAGTGGGTGATAATAGACATAAATATAACTTCTCACCTGAATGATTGGCCACAGGCAAGCAATATATCAAGATTTACTTCTGAAATTTTACATGGTAGTCTTCTCCAAGTATTCATTGTTCTCTATGCATGGCATAAATTAGTATATTGGCTTGCAAATTCGCACAATTGTGTGATTTAGGAAGAAAATGTGAATATTTTATTTTCTGAAAAATTGACCTTTTGACGTCACTTCCGCTGATTTGACCTTGTCACTATGGAAATGTAAATAGCAATGGCGGAAGTGTGTGGACAAAATTAAACACTTATTTTGACATATTAAAGGTAACCTAATAATTAAATCGAGATTATAAACTTACAGTAGTAACTTTGTCGTATGGATTTAATTTACATACAATTTCTTTATTTGTTGATAAGTGGAAATCTCATATATTTGATTTCAACGTCAGAATCACTGACTTTTTTTGTGTAAATTTTCATGTTTTTAATTTATAGGCCTATGTCTCATTATCATTAGATCTAGGCCTTATAATCCAGCCAGGGCAAGTGCTCATTAAATTATTAGGTAATGGTAAACATGTGGTAAAGTCATAGACTCGTCACTCACTCGAGCTACTTGATAAAACTTAGCTACCGGACATTTAGGGAAAATGTGTCCAACTTTATTGGGTTAGACTTACTCACTTCGAGAGCCATGTTAGATTTTGAAACTTATGGCTCTCAAACGGAGAAGTGAACAGCTGATCAATAGTGACCTTTGAAATCGAATTAAGTTGATCCGCGGCTTACTTTTGGTCTCTAACTGTGTCTTACATCAGTATCATCAATCCGTGTAAGTATTGGAGCGCTGGAGTACTTCTTTTTCGATCAAGACTTGTAAATTGTTCATCGAGTTAAAGTTTTACAGACCTATTTCCAATATGGCGGAATTTTGAGAATTAGTTAGGTTCGGACAACCTCCGGAGATTTACGAAAATGTCCGAGCAGAAACCGCCATATTGGAATTTGGCAGTAAAACGATTCACTCGACTAACAATTACAAGTCTTGATCGAAAAAGAAGTACTCCAGCGCTCCAATACTTACACGGATTGATGATACTGATGTAAGACACAGTTAGAGACCAAAAGTAAGTCGCGGATCGACTTAATTCGATTTCAAAGGTCACGATCATTGAGCTGTCCAAATGCTCCGTGGGAAAGCTATTATATCAAAATCCAAATAGCTTTCGCAGGAAGTAAGGTTAGACTACTTCGACTATGAGGTTATTTCGACCATGGTTAATTAGCATTCTAATTTACGGGATAGACCATCTTGGATTTTAAGATTTCACTGCATGAATTGAAAATATAAGGCAATATCCTAAAAGATCCATGACGAATTAACCCCTTGGTTTTGATTTCACTTACTTAGCCCTACATACAAATATTTTAGTTTGCTAAGAATTTAATGATTTTTTCTCTTTCAGTATTTTAAACAGAGCTCGGGTTATTTAGATGTCACTGTCAACCAATGTAAAGATGAACATTTTCTGTAATTGAACGCCTTCCAAGTTATAATCTACTTTACAATCTGTGACAATGGTGAGCATACCTGATTGGTCAAAGTTGGCTCGTCTCACTGATGTCAAATTAGCAGAGCCACTTTCTGCATCAAGGTACAACAAACAGCGTGAACTAGAAGTAGTCAAACAAGCTGAAAAACATGGCTACTTTGTCAAGGCTTCAAAATCGTACATATTGCAAAAGTTCAAAGAAGCAGATCCTGACCAAATCGAGAAGGATCGTTTATTAGGACGGAAGAGGAATTTAGAAGAGGAATGTCAGGACGTTGAGTTTATAAAGCTACCTGGAACACATTTAAGACATTTAGGAGACATAGCAAGATGTGAAAATCTGAAGATATGCTGTCTCAGTAACAACTACATCTCAAGGATTGAGTCACTTATGGACTGTCACCAACTCATAAAGCTTGACCTCCATTCAAACCAGGTAAAATAGCAAAATTTAATTTTAGTTCTATTATAAACAATGCATTAAAATCTTTGAATGACATTTATCAATAATACATGTAAACACATGAAAATATATGTATCTGCATACACATCTGCAATTGTGATTTCAACGTTATGATTTTAACAGTTCAATATACAGAGTTAATATTTCATATGTTTACTAGAAAGACTATAAATATTTATTACATGAAATCATGAATTTCAGATAAGTATGTTGCCTCCAGCTGAATTTTGGGCTGGGATGCAAAGCCTCAAACTGCTTAATCTCCATGACAACCCCATAGGAAAAATGGAAAATATACATCACATTGCTGCCTGTCCAAAGCTGATGGGCTTAACACTCTTTGATACACCTTTAAGTCTCAGAAAAAATTACAGGTAAGATTGTACTTGAAAAATGTGAGTAAACATATATCATAGGGTTTCTAAAGATCATGTACATGTAGATATTATTAGCTACTCATATTTAAGACATTATTATATGTTGTGTATTATTTTTTGCCTCAAATTAGTTAGTTAAAAAGTAATTCAATTTTATGTTAACATATACATGTGGTATAAGTAAAAGTTAGTGTCCATGTAATCAAGAAATGATGAGGTATCTGTGTACAGTATAATCTTTGTGTTTTAGGCACCACATAGTTAACAGTATATGGAGCTTACGTGCCTTGGACAAACATGTCATCTCTGATGAAGAGATAATTGAAGATGCAGACTTTGGCGGAAGATTTTCTGCGCAGAATGTCAACCTCAGAATTGACCTGTGTCCATTTACATGGGATGTAAGTAATACCGAACATGTTTCACTAAATGTTTCTTGGGCAGCTGATAATTTGTTCATGTAATAAGGCAAATAAAAATGAAGCTAGTTCATATACTACTATGTTCACATTATTATAGGATCTTTGTAGCATCACATTCTCTCCCTCAAACTTAAGTCCAAGGATCTGTTTTTATGGGACAATTGTTTCATTGATGTTAAATGCACTTACAGATGTGTTATGAAATTATGTCACCAATTTAATTTAAATATGTTATTCCAGGATGTAGGTTATGATGAAGAAACTACAGTTGTGAAGAAAGTTCTCCAAGAGATCAACTCAATCCTCTCTCACACATCCCCAGTGTTAGTTATACAGAGATTTGTTCGTGGATGGATCACCAGGAGAACATATAAACTCATACAAGATACCAGAATATGGTAAGTTTTATTGCAATGTCCATGTGTTCTTAATGAGCTCCATCAAACATGAATACAGGGTGTCCCGAAAGTATGGGGCCCCCCCTAGGCAGACATATACCAGTGTCGTCATAGTATGTGTTATATATCATTTTAAAGCTTATCCAAAGTTACATTGATTCACCAAGTATCATGGTTCAACTCTCAAATGTGAAAAAATTACAGGCATTTCAAAATTTAGTGTTTGGTCAAAATTAAGTTCAATTTTACACCAAATCAACAGTCAATGTGTCCTCCTGGGCCATCTATACCAGCAGCAATTCTTTGTGGTCGGATTGATATTGAGTTGGAAAAAGAGAACGGTGAGGGTAGAAACTCTAAGGAAACTCTTCTAAAGTGCCTTAACAGGTTTTAAGAAGGTTATAAAATTCCACACCCCTATTTGAAGGGCTTTTAAGGTCATATCTGAAAATAATTGCTGGTGTTAACATGGCCAAGGGGGGACTCATTGACTAGTAATGTGGTGTAAAATTTAACTTTATTTTGACAAAACACTAACTTTTAAAATGACTGTAACTTTTTCCCATTTGGGAGTTAAACCATGATACTTGGCAAATCAATATAACTTTGGATAAGCTTTCAAATGATATATGACACATACTATGAGGACACTGGAATATGTCTGCCTAGGGGGGGCCCCATACTTTCGGGACACCCTGTATGTTATATCTATATAAAATATATTCTGTCGAAATCAAAAGTGTATTTTCTTATGAGCCATGTTTCAGAAAAGACATTGTCTGACAATCAAATCCAGACCATTGATATTTTTCTCCAAAGAATGGTAATTCTCCCAATATCTACATGTTTCTTAGTAGGTGATTGCCTCCACCTTATAAGCTTGTCGCTGTACCTTATGACATTAGATTTTTATAACATACAAGATTGCCTCTATACCTCATTAGAGTCCCTCTGTACCTTATGACATTGCCTCTCTGCTCAACTGTAATTGTAAATTATAAACTGTTTTCATCTGATTTTTGAACTGCCAAGCTGAACATTTACTCTTACAGTGGGTAAAATGTGTATCATAATTAAATAGAATGAATTTCTATTTTATTTCTTCAGCCTTGCAATAAAATACATATATAGGTAATACAGATAAGTAGTAGTTTGTTAATCACTTATCACAAGTGTCACACACTAAACTGCATGCAATTACCTATCACTTAATCAGTATATATTTACATGTGTTTAAATGTGTATAAGTAAACCCTGGAGGTCATTGCTCACAATCTTTGTAGATGTATAACCCATGAACATGTTTAAGTCATGAACTGAGCAATAATATTTGAGAAATGGTCTTGTTGTCAATGAAAAAGAATTTAAGACACCTCAGTCTATTAATATGTTTGGCCATTACATAGGCTACCATACAATTTTCATGTTTGAATTTGTAAATTGAGAAAGCATTACACGAATGGCAATCTTTCAAAACATTTCCACGCATAACATCACTGCCTCAATCCAATGCATTAAGTTTAATGAATAGGCATTATTAAAAATAACCAAATGCTTTGAGTAATATAGTATGTTTAAATTGATGCAATGATACAGATATAGAACACTTTATTAACTTTTTATATTGTGTTACAGGGCTGCAGTGACCATCCAGCGATATTGGAGGACTTTCCATGGATATCCTCACCCCCGGGACAAACTTCCACCACCCCCTTCTACCTCCCCAGTTCTAGATACATCAAAGATCGATTATGACACATATATGAAACTAAGAAGACCAAGTTCAGCAAATGTGAGCGAAAAAGGAGGGGTAAGGATTTTTATTTTGACTATAAAATCTTTATAAATTGGTTAGATCTTGTGGCTCACTCTTTTGACTGACATGTGTATTGTATTGTGTACATGTAATAGACATACGCATTTCATTAACAACTATTCAAATTGATTCAATGTTAGACGCAGCTTTGACTCAATGTATTCACATAGATAAAAGTTTGCTCTGTGTATCATCACATCAGGTTCAGAAATGTTGAAAAAATTGACAAAATCGTAAAAACTCATTGGTCATGAAAAAGTCAGATTTAAGCATATATATGTGTTGATATTTCAGGCTAAGGCTGATAAATCAGATACGGAAATGAGGGCTCAGTCAAGTCCAAACAAAGCACGCAAGAGCCTCCTGATTAACCTCTCCAAGCTTCAACAGGGCACGTTACAAACTCTCCAGGATGAAGCCATTGCCATTGAAACTGTCCTGCCTCATGAGAGCTCATATTACATACAACGAAGAAGCAAAACAGAAATTCGAAAACGTAAAAGGAAAGAAAAGAAAAAGCAACGTCGAATCATGGACATTAAACATTTCTTTGGTCCAGTAGTTGAACCATCACCTCCATCCCCTGTTAATACGACTCAATTCTTGGATGATACTTCTGACCCATATACACCATTTAGACTCCAGGGTTACAAATCTAATGTCATGTATGTAGATCCTACTACTGAAGCAGTGATATCTAAGGCAGACTCGGGAAAAAACATACGTGAAGCTGAACACCATTACCATAGAAGTCATTTGGATGAGAAGTCAAAACCGAAAACAAAACATCGTCAGCATAAAAAAACAGCTAGTACTGATCAGCGTATCTTTGCCCGTGTTCATGGCACCATGGGAATGTCATGTCTACGAGCGGTGCAGCAAGCATATAAAGATCGTGAACGTGCAGAAAAAGTTGCTATGAAACTTGAAACTGTCCTTACCTTGAAAGAGAGAAGGGAAGATGCCAAAGAACGAATTAGGATCTATCATGAGGAAAAACGTGCAGATATTCTGAAAAAGAGACAAAAGGAACACTCAAGACTCGTTGAAAACATGGAAAGGAGAGAAATCAAGCGAATCAATGAAATTGAAAAAAGCCTTGAACTTCGAAATAAAACATCAGATTTCCTCAAGTCTAGTAACATGGAGAAGACATTTATAAGTGACTTCACACGTCAGAATACATCTGTATCAAATGCCTTACTGAGGCATGACAGACAATCAAAGAAAGATGATCATTCACAAAATAAAGAGCAAATTGTTCAAGGCCTCAAAGAGGAGGAAAAAGAGGAAGCAGATCTTGTGAAAAAATATCTTGAACATCGTCAATTGATGCGACAAACGGAAACAGCTGCATTGAAAGCAACATTAGACTCACAGCTTCTTCAAGATGCTAACGATCGTCTCATGGAGGCAAGAACGCGAGTGGCAAGATTGAAAAAGAGAACCGAAACTGTGAATACTTTCTATCCGATGCCTTCTGGTCCTGATACCCAGCTCAGTCTCCCACCCCTAGATACTGCGAAACAACCTGAGAAACTTGATCGCTGGAATACAATGATATCTATGCAGTCTGGTAGAGTTGGAAAACATCCAACAACTATTGTCAATTAGGACACAGTACAACTCAACACAAAGTTGGATAGCTTAATTCAAACTATCTTTGATTTGATTCGTACTGTGTATCCCACAACATGAATGAGGTCTTTTATTGTGACAATCATTATGTAATGTTCTCTTAAGGCCAATCATGATTCAGTTTTGACTAAAGAAATTGTAATTTCTCTTGAGGATTTACAATGGAAATTTTCAGATTTCATGACAATAGTGTTAACAAGGGGATCATGATCTAACATTTTCAAATTGTGAAGTTACTTTATCAAGCAAGGGCTATGTGACTGAATTGTCTGTCACATGCTTAATAAACTGTGATAGTTCTATGAAAATATTGTTTATACTTAGAAAGTTACTTCTAAATATTTTGTTCGCTCTTACATCATGTACGTGGCAATTAATGAGGAGGGGGTGGTCCCGGATGGATCTACACTCCTAAAATGCAATCTGATTTTCGACGCTGTTTCGGTGCCAAATTTCGGTGCCGTTTCGTCACCAAATGGACTGACTAGTCCGGTAGCAAATGTTGGTGTCAAAAGGTTTCGGTGCCGGAATGGTGCCGAAACGGTGCCGGAACAGCGCAGAATTTTTTCGATGCCGAACCTCAATGCAAAAATCAGGGGACTTCATTGCCAGACCATGTTTACCATGTACACTTCATCCATTATGACATTTTAGTCGAAAGATTTTTTTAAATTGTAGGTTACCAACCTGCTAAAGTACGCTATTTATCTGCCATGTGATTAGCTTAAAAATAAAATCATTTTCAGCATCAAGGGTTATCAATTGTCCCGAGCCAAATTTTTTAGTTGGTGCAACTGAAATACATCTCTGATGTATCTCAATGCAGTTTAAAAATTATTATTCCATTTTTCAAATATTATTGGGCTCCAAAAATGTATAGGCTCCAATATTATGTTCTCAGAGACAGGTTTTATTGTATTGCCGGCATATGGAAATTGACTTGTATAAAAGTTGTATATCAAGGTTCAGATACTGTGAACTGTATCTGTGGTTATTTTAACACAATTTCTTAATTTCCTCATTAAGTTTGAGTTGTTCTTCTATAACTTCAGCCAATAAGTGAAATTCAGTTTCATTCAAATTGCCAAATAGAAACTAGTGCAAAAATAACCATAGTAACAGTAGTATACAAAAAATATTCAAGATATTGTACCTGTTTTGAATAATTTTGATTGATTTATTTTTATAAGTACAAACCAATGTTTGATACAATTTATAAATATATTGACTGTACAATCACACTTTTTGTGTTTGTTTGAAAAGTTAGTTTCAGAGTGTGGTAAATCATCAGGATAATTTATTTTGTTATAAGAAACAAGCTGAATAATGGATGGATATCATAAAGACAATACAATTTTCTAATTCCAAAATGAGATTTTTCAATGACCAAAGCAACACGTTAAAGATGATGTCCCCATACCTGCCAACCTACCGTATTTTTACGGGAATCTACCGTCAATTTTTCGTTTTTTCCGTAAAAAAATGACAAACTACCGTAAAAAAATACCGTTTTTTCCCGTAAAAACGCCCGTAAAAAAATCTACCGTATTTTTTTCGAAATCTACCGTAAATTTTTTTTTAAAAACACGTTTATTCCATGAGAACAGCCGTAAAATCTACCGTAAATTTTTGAAAATCTACCGTAAATTTTTGAAAATCTACCGTAAATTTTCGAAAATCTACCGTATTTCTGCTTAAATCAACAGTATTTTTGTTCAAACTACCGTAAAATTTCCCGTTATTCTTGGGAAATGCTGAAAAGTTGAAGTCTTCCTGTACTGTCCCTGTAATATTCCTTCACCAACCCGAATATAAATATGTATCGGCAGGTCTGTGGTTATCAGGCTATTGCGCATTTATCTAAGTAAGGTAGTTAACCAAACCCTTTTGTACACAGATCTTTATTCCGAATGTAACAAAAATATGATTTTAGTTGCTCTTCATCTATTAAATGAGTGGAAATGACAAAAACTACTTGTTTTAGCGTATGAAACATGCGTAGTTTGATTCGTTATGATCAGTAATGAACGCCAAATATACATTATACATAGTTTAATCAATTTGTTTACAGTACGATAAAATGTTGTATTTTTCATCAGAACACATTATATCAGTAACAAATACATAATTAAAAAATAAAGCATTGAGTTTTGATTTATTATAAAAGTATTGCGATATCCGAATCTGAACGATGTCTCAGGGGAAAGGTTTCAGCAAATGCTCATAACATATTATTTTTGAAAGACAATTGATCTGTACTTATTTTCTATTTGTGCCAGACAAACACATTGATATCATTAGAGACTTGCGAGTGAACAAATCAATATTTAATACCATATGATTCCAATGTTATATGAACATTATGTCTGTCATTTCAATTCGTTAAAGTGATATATCATCTAAGATGGTGAGTAAAAATGTGTAAAATCCATATTTTGTATTTCAGTAAATGTTTCATTGGTATTTCCAAACATCCTGATATCTAAAAAACTGGTTAGAAGGTGAATAAAAGTGGAGATATGAATATTGTGTTCGTATTTTGAATCAATCTAGATTTATTGTAAAAGAATTGTAAAAGAGTTGTATTCATATACATGTACATTTTGCTGAAACATTAAAATCCAAAGTTGCTGTCAGTCCATTGTAGGCATGGTAAATGAAGAATAAAAAGTGTTTAGTCTCTATTCATTCTTGAAAATAGTATATCTATTTTTTCTTGAAAATAATGGTTTCGTATAATTCTCAGGTGGAAGTTCTGCTTTACAAACTGTAATTATCAAAAGCACTCTTGCAGTAAAATATGTATTCACAATAACAAAAACAATATGACCACGTAAACATATTAATATAATAGAAAACCGCATTGTATAAAGGTTTAACTACCGCATTTTTCAAAATGTACCGAAAAATACCGCATTTTGGCAAATCTTCCGCAAAACTACCGGTTTTTCAAAAAATTACCGTAAAAACTACTGCAATTTTCAAAATCTACCGTAAAACTACCGCATTTTTTCAAAATCTTCCGCAAAAGTACCGGTTTTTTCAAAAAAATTACCGTAAAAACTACCGCAATTTTTAAAATCTACCGCAAAACTGTCGCATTTTTTCAAAATCTTCCGCAAAACTACCGGTTTTTCAAAAAAAAAACCGTAAAAACTACCACATTTTTTCAAAATCTACCGTAAAACTACCGCATTTTTTCAGAGTCTTTCGCAAAACTACCGGTTTTTCAAAAAACTACCGTAAAATCTACCGCATTTTTTAAATCTACCGTAAAACTACCGCATTTTTTCTAAATCTTTGGCAAAACTACTTATTTCAAATTTCTACCGCAAAATTACACTTGTTTCAAAAATCTACCCCAAACCTCTGAAACTACCGTATTTTTTAAAAATCTACTGCAAAAACTACCGTTTTTTTCTAAAATCTACCGCAAAAACTACCGCAATTTTGTTGAAAAATACTGCAAAAACTACCGTATTTTGAAAAAATCTACCGCAAAAATACAGCAATTTTAAAAAAATCTACCGCAAAATTTTGGTCTTAGGTTGGCAGGTATGGTCCCACACAACTTATAAAGTGATGCACTGTACCTACTTGGAAGCAAAGGATGTAATATTTTATGTTGGAAGAAATATTTTTTAAATGAATGGGCAAATGTATCCCTTGCAATCCGAAAATTAATACTTGAAAAAACATTTGAAATACATTATCAAATATGAAAGTAATCTAAGATGCAGAAATATCTGAATTCTTTAAAATTGAACAAGTCATTAACATGCAAAATGTCACCAACTGCAATTCGTTACAGATGCCAAATGCAAAACACCAACTGCTGAACACCGACACAAAAAAAGTTGGGAGACTATAATAACAATATGTCACCACCACAAAAATGGAATTATTGTTAAATAACCTTAACAAATATGGCATTCTTATGAAATAAAGAAGACAATTTTCAAAAGACCAGAACAACGGCAACGCCAAAGCGTAGCGAATCCCATCGAACAGAAATGGCTGGCATTTTTACAAACAAAATATATAGCAAATATCATAAAACAACACACCAGAAAGGCCACCATTTTCAAAATGGTTGCTCACTATAGCCAAGTTGTCATCAGAAGAAATAATATGCTTTTAAGTAGCCAATTATAAAATTTTTGAAAAATCGCACACATGTACTTGTAAAATAACACACATAAAAATGGCCCACTACTCCCCAAAGTTTTATTAGACAATGTGCCATGCTTAAAGTATTCACTATCCAAAGTGTCATGAGACAGTGTGCAAGGCTCATGAGTATTCACAAATCAAATATGAACAAAATCGCTTCACTACTTTTCAAGTTATAGTAAAAAACGTAAAAATGGTGGCCATTTTTCAAAATGGCCGCCTACTACCCAAAGTGTCATTAGACAGTGTGCCATACTTATTGTATTCATATAAAATATGAACCAAATATGAACAAAATCGCTGAACTACTTTTCAAGTTATAGTAAAATACGTTAAAATGGGGCCATTTTTCAAAATGGCCACCTTCTACCAAAAGTGTCATTAGACAGTGTGCCATGCTTTTAGTATTCACATACCAAATATAAACAAAATCGCTTCACTACTTTTAGAGTTATAGTAAAATACGTTAAAATGGTGGCCATTTTTCAAAATAGCCACCTTCTACCAAAAGTGTCATTAGACAGTGTGCCATGCTTATAGTATTCACATACCAAATATGAACAAAATCGCTTCACTACTTTTCGAGTTATAGTAAAAAACGTTAAAATGGCGGCCATTTTTCAAATTTTTTTTCAAAATGGCCGCCTTCTACCAAAAGTGTCATAGGACAGTGTGCCATGCTTATAGTATTCACATACCAAATATGATCAAAATCGCTCCACTACTTTTCGAGTTATAGTAAAATACACTAAAATGGCGCCTTCTACCAAAAGTGTCTTTACACAGTCTGCAATGTTTATAGTATTCACATACCAAATATGAACAAAATCGCTCCAGTACTTTTAGAGTTACAGCAAAAATCGTAAAATAACGAGTAAAGGCCGCCATTTTTCAAGATGGCTGCCATGTGCTTTTTAATATCTACATTTGTAGCTTTATTACATGTATTAACTCATTCAGTACTGGGGCAAAAAGCACTATAATACTGACGATATTTTCAAAATTGCCATATATGGTACCTCTGAAATAATATATATTGTATATACATGGGCATACATATATAGTGTTATATAGCATTTTAAAGCATATGACATACTCGTTCAGAATGAATAGTTTTTTAAGTCCCATTTTATAAGTTGTCATGGTTACAAGATTCCCCCAAAAATACATTGGGTTTGTGCTTGGACTTGATATCACGTCCTTAGTAGTCAACGTATGTGCTTTATGACGTCATATCACGTCCTTAGTAGCGAATGAGTTAATGTCCTTTATAATTTTTTTACATTTAAAACATATTGCTATTACAGTTTTACATATTGCACCTAAATTACTGTAAAATCGGCACTAAAATGGCCGCCATTTTGAAATGAGGGGCCATTTTGAAAATCGGCTTTCGAGCAGAACTTCTACCCCCATAGGGTATATGTGTACAAAATATGAACAAAATCGGGCGAACGGTATTTGAGTTATTGCCCGGACGTACATACGTACGTACGTACGGACGGACGGAGGCGTTCCCTATATCCCTCCGAACTTCGTTCGATGGGATAATTACTCTCAATGACCCTATGTTGTCTATTTAAGGACAGAAGTAAACAGTTCAAACTACTGGCTTTCTTAGGTGGACCTTATGGCTATATGAAGTGCCTTCATGGAAATATTATTGCTTGATAGAGGAGTTTCTATATAGCTTTGAAATCGGATTTTCAGAGATTTGCGTATTAAACTTCAAATTTCTTTTTAATTGCATACTGTATTTGAATTCAGTGAAAGTTTTTTCACATTTTCTAGGACTTTTTTACGTTTCTAAAAAAAGTATTGAAAAAAGTATCTCCATTAATGCAATGTTCAAATTCTTTAAATCCCTGGTTTATTCGTCCAACAACCAAAATTTTCATGATTAATCACACTATCATATTTTAAGCAGATTGCAAGTTTTTACCATTGAAGCCTATGGCAATCTGCCGAACCAAAACAAATAAATTGAAGAGCTGACATCTATTCACTCAGCTATATAGCAACCCCTTTATTGACTAATCAATTATTCAAGTATACATATAAAATATCTAAGTTTATTAACAATATTACTCACTCTAGTCTTATATCTAAATAATTATTTATCAACAAAATATTCATTTCACTCTTCATCTTCCATCTGTCTCCGCTTAGCTTTACCTTTCAGTATAGCTTCTTTGAAGAGTTTACAATACATGTTGATGGCACATGGCGTGTCGTCATTACCAGGTACAGGGTATGTGATAAGCCTGGGGTCACAATTAGTGTCAGCTATTCCTATTGTCGGAATCAGCATTTTTGCAGAGTCTCTTATAGCAATATGTGGCTCGAATACATTATTCAGCATATTAATGAAAATCACCAAATCAGGTAAGCGTGTCACTGCTCCAAATTGTTTAGTTGAGTTAGTGAAGACTCCACCTCTCCAGAATCTGCAATGTGCATATTCCCCAGCTTCTTTTGCAGTTTTTTCAACATACGGAATAATCTGACTGTTGCGACTTATAAATAAGATGACTCCTCCATTATATGCTATATGGGCAGTAAAATTCAAGGCATCTCCTAATAACTCCTTAGATTGATCCAAGTCAAAGATATCCACCCCGAGTCTATTTCCAAATATGTAAGGGGTCATAAATTCATTCCTGGTGCCAGCCTTATGGCCTAAATGGACCTTATTTTCGAAGAGTTCAGATATTGACGCTAAATTGCGTACGCCGAAGAAATCAGGATGGGCCAATGGATCTGTGATCAATGAAGGGCTGGAAGAATCTGAAAAACATATTAAATTATGAATTTTAAATATACATGTACATGATATTTACATATCCCCAAACCATGCAAGTTAGTTTTAAATTAATGCAAATACTTGCTGGGTTTAATACTGACAGTCAATTGTTATTTTTGGGAAGAAATTACTCTGCACAGAGATATACTGTGAGTCTAAATATTTGAAAAGTTAAGTTTTGATTGAATGAAAAATGTTTTGCCATTTTCTGTAAATTATACTCCATGATAATAACTCTTCAGTCGGAAGATAGTAACACACAATTGAATTATATTGACGTATTTAACTCCAAATATTGCCTCAAATGATTTTCCACAAACCTTGTACCATAAATGAAATTAAGGTGCTATGGAAGTTAACAGGAAATGACAAAACAGGAAGTGACAATTTTTTTGCATTTTTAGACATTTTTTGAACAAAGATAATAGAGTTCTGTTTTGACCTCCAGTCAATTCAACTAGTTCCAAATACCATTTACAGGTCCAGGATCACAATGTTCATGGTTAGAATGACCCTAAACATGAAGAAATAACCTTTTCAGCCTTTTCCCCTAACTGATACAATCTTTGAAATTTCAGATTTGTATCATTTAGAGCAATATATTGGGCACATTTTCTGAAGAATTCGAAAGATTCTGTTCAGTGACCTTCCCTGCCTTCCTACTTTTAGCTTTTTTTCAGTCACACTTTCAAAAGGCTTAAAAGGTTATTTCATTATGTTTAGGGTCATTCTGACCATGCACATTGTGATCCTGGTCATGTAAATGATATGTGGAAATAGTTAAATTGACTGGAGGTCAAACCAGAACTCTGTTATCTTTGTTCAAAAAATGTCTAAAAATGCAAAAAAATTGTTACTTCCTGTTTCGTCATTTCCTGTTAACTTCCATGGCACCTTAATAGTAATATAAAAAATACATAATATAATAATTACCATCTTGTGCCTGTGGAGTTGCTGCAGTTGCATTTTGGCTACTGCTATGTAACAGGCCAAGAGATCTACTCAGACTGTTTAACAGTGGTCTACACTGAAGCATTGCTGCACCTAGAATTATAAAATATTGCATCAAGAAATAATTTGAAGCAACTTCATAACAGATGAATTCCCATCATAACCAACATTTTGTGTCCCAGGAGAAAGTATTCAATATACACCACAACTAGAACAATTGACATAAACATTCAAAATGTCAACACCTGCTATTTATTACAGATTCTGAATGCCAACCCCCGAACACCATCCACAAAAAAGTTGGAAATTGAAACAGTATGTCACCACTTCTGGTGGAGATATAAAAACATCAACTCCCTGGAGTACCAAATCCCACTAAATAAAACATATTTTATCAATCACATGTCACTTGGGGTGGCATCTAAAGTTCAATGTCGGACCGAAAAATAAATAAATCTAGTCCTGAGTTTGACCCCCCCCCCTCTCTTCCCCTAAAAACTAAATACCATAGAAGATGGTCGTGGACTTCCAGTTTGAGAATATTCTTCAAAAAACAAAATCGAAGGAAACACATCCTTTGGTTTTTATTGTCTCAGTTACCTACACAGTTTGAAGGTATCGATACAAACTTGGATAATATTTCCTTAGGGGGATACAATATTTCCTGTGGAGACAATATTTTCAATTACAGCTGGACTATCAGTTTTGAATTTGAGATGACGGATAACATACAATACAAAGGAAAAAACCTTGTAAAGTGCACATCTACAAGTGAGCTGAATGGACCGGACTCAAGGACTCTCTACAATCAAAGTTCAGCACTTTCAAGAAAAAATCATCAAATTGATCAGTTGAGGAGAACTGGTCGGACTTTAAAGCTGCATTGCAATCTGCCATTGATGAATTTATCCCTAGCAAAATGCTCAGTGGTAAATTTAAAAGTCCCTTGGATAAACACCAGAATAATCAGAAAAAAACAAAGACGCTACAATGTTGCCAAGCGCTAAAATGAGCCACATCATTGGCATAAATTCAAATCACTTTAAGGAAATCAATCTACAGTGAAATCCACAAAGAACATTAACGCTACATTAACGACCTGCTTGATAGCAACGAAAAGGAGATGTTTGAAGGACACAACGTAAGAGCATTACCAAACGTTTCTGGACTTACATTAATTCCAAACGCAAGGATACAACAGGTATCAGTGTACTACGGGATAGCAACGGCAATGAAATAACAGATGCCACACAGAAAGCCAATATCCTCAATGAGCAATATAACAGTGTATTCACTGATGAGGGCCCAACTCTCCTTGGGCCTGAGCCAAATCCCAGCTATGCCAAATGTAACAATCAATACCAATGAAATTAACAAACTACTCAAAGGCCTCAACCCCGCGAAGGCCTCAGGACCTGACCTCATACCTACTAGGGTCCTTAAGGAATGCAGTGATATTATCTCACCATACCTGCAAATCATCTTCCAGCAATCCATTGATGCAGGGTCAGTCCCCTCAGACAGGAAACATGCCAATGTCTCAGCTATATACAAGAAAGGACACAGAGACGAGGTAGCGCAGTCAGATGTCCCTTTGGTAGTTCGACTTTTTCAGGAAAGCAACAAACTTGGCACAGTTGTACAAACATATGATCTGAATGAAAAATGATTTCGGGGCAATTGATTCGAGGTGGTCTTCATGGATTTTAAGCCTCTGACCCCCACCCCTATCAGGCGGGGAGGGGGTACATTATAATAAAATAAATAAAAATAGTTGTAAAGTATATTTCTTTAAATGACTTCATTTGGTCATTGCTTTGAGCCTTGAAATTGAGAAAAACCTATTTTAGAAGTGGTGTTTAGGAAGGAAAATACATTTTAACCCAATTATCTAGCGTGAATTCATCTTTCAAAGGGTCAAATATAGGACATCAAGTACTGTATTTCAAGAATGTGATGTCTGATCATCCTGAAAAAATTCATACTAATAGAGATATTGTTGTTAATCACTCGTATGATATATGGCTTGTGTAAGTCATGTATTTTTTGAGAAATAAATTATCGAAATTTGGATATTTAAGCCCTTGCGGCCTAGGGGTGACCTTATTTTACCTTAATAATTTTTAAGATACGCGATGTTTGGGCCTCATATGAATTCTAAATGTTGCATTAAGTATTGTTTTGTCATATTATTCCTAATTAGATGTAAAAAAATTATTGAAAATAAAAAAAAAATCAAATTTTCATTTTCGGTTCTAAAGGGCCAGGGGTAACCATATTTTACCCTAATAATTTCCCAGATATATAATATATGCATCTCAAATTAGCTCAAGATGTTGCATATAGTTCTGTTTTATCATACTTCTTCCAATAAGATGTAGAAAATGATCGGATATATCTAAAAAATCAAAATTTTCACTTAAGCTCTTGATGGCCCTGATGGGTAACCTTATTTTACCTTAATAATTTTCTAAATATGAGACATAGTCACCTCAAATGAGCTTAAGATGGTATATTTAGTCCTGTTTTATCATATCATTCCCAAGGAGTGAAAAAATGATTGGAAATTATAAGAAAATTACATTTTCATATTACACCCCCAATCCGCAACATCTTCTTGCAGTGCTGTAAACAGTACTGAACAGTGCAGTCAGAGTACTGCACTATATAGCAATGTACAATGCTATTCTAACACCATCAGTTTTGGACAGCGTAGTACAGTACTGTTTTTACAGCTCAGTACTGTTTTAGAAAACAGCTGTGTACAGTACTGTTTTTACAGCACTGTTTATGAAACCATGCTGTTTGATGCAATTTGAGATTGGTAGTGTAGTTTATGATAGGTCAGGAATGACCTAATTTTACCTTAAAAATTTAAACAAAGATATATAATATTGTCTACTCAAATGAGCTCAAAATAGTGAATATAGTCTAGTTTTGTCATATTATTCCTACTGAGATATACAATAATGATTAACAGTTATAAAAAATGAACCTCAACAGCCATTTATTCCTTTCTAGTACCAATGGCAATACTATCTAGTTTTATAGAACATTTTCTAAGATGTGAAAATGTTTGATAAGTCCAGTTCATACTAGCACGAGTAGTAGCATTGTTAAGATTCTGTATATTATCATTTGAGTATATAATCCAAATCTATAAAACCTAATCAAAGGAGTCACAATTTATGGATTCTGACAGTCTCCCCTACAGCTACATTGCTCAGAGCAAATCAGATCTGCTTTCAAACATTTGCATCTGTTCTCTTGACACAGGTATCTACCCCATGACCTACATTTTATGTTGTGGCCTCAGTATCAGCAGTGGGAGTAGGCCAGCCACATTCATGTGGTGATAGAAACTGTGGTTAAGAATGCATCAGAATGAATAAGGACTCTAGTCTTCTAATTTTAGGGTATCAAAAAAGATTTAAAGCTTTAGAACACTTGCGTAACCTCTGGGTACACCTTCTATTCCTGCAAATCAGTTGACTAAGAGTAGTAGCAGAATGCATCTAGAGATTGTATGAAAAATGGTAAGGGCTAAACTTCGTTCATGGCCAAGTGGCCTTGAAATATCAAAGACAGGTCGTACATTCTGGAGGAATTTCCCCTCACCATAGGCCATATGCAATCCAAATTGACATTTTCAGCACAAGTTACTGCCAGTTTAAACCACATCAAAATCAACTGTATTGACTATGATTCTTATTAGGTCATAACAGAAGCAGTCTTTGGCATGCTTCTTCATATGAGCGAATGGTGATGGCAGATACTTCACTATCGGGCTAAGATATTGCATTACCTCATTGTGAGGTCACTATCTTCTTGCCATCTTCTTCCAGGGTTTCAGTTTTGATGCCTGGAAGGAAAACAGCTCCCTCTTGTTCCAACTATCTTAGGAAATCTTGCCAATTCCACAGAAGAAAATTAGTAGGATATACTTTCCTCACTGTTCCAGTTTTGTGCTGTTTGTATCTATGCTCATTAACATCAAAGTTGAATGACTAAGCTACATAGTAGATGCCAAAATAATAGACAGGGCATGTATAGTTAAACATGCTAACAGTGATATATAAAGAAAATTGGGTGATTATGCAAATATGATATTACCCAGTAAAAGTCTGCAAATAGTTCATTGCCTTGATGTCAGCTGGAATGTTTACCAGGACACTAGCTTAAAGGGGCAACAAGGTCTGTAGAAGATTCAATTTTTTTACTTTTTCTGAGCTATCAGGGTAATATTTGGCTCAACATCTTCTTTGACATACCTATTTTCTTAAAATGTATGGATAAACTATCAATTTTAGCATTAAGAAGTGTAAATTCAGTTCAAAGCTTCTATAAAGGGAGGCCCACTTATAGATTTTTAAGATCCAAAACATTTCAAGAGGAATCAGCTGAAATAATGTTCATCCAGGGGGTTTCTTTGGAAAAAAATAAACATATATGTTAGTCTTGATGAAATATCCAAACTTGAATATATTTTGACACTGGTCCATGATCGTTGAATGGCCCCTTTGCACTAATTGTTGCACCTTTAAAACAGCACTAGAGAGACTTGTGGAACTGGAACAAGGATAGTCTAAGGAGGAAACTGAAACCCTTGAAATGGATGGAAAGAAGATAGTGACCACATAAATTAAGGAGGCAATGCAATGTTTTAGCCCAACAGTGAGGTTCTGCCCTTGCTCTTAAGAAGAAGCAGATTCAAGGATATTTCTCAATATTTTCAGTAAGAGAAAGAATAATACTCCTTACATTTAATTCTGATGTGGTTATCCTGGCATATATGTGATGTTAAAAAATGAAAAAGTCAATTTGGATAGCATATGGTAAGGGAGAAATCCTATCAATATCTACCTGCCCATGGCCAAAGTTTAACCCTCCCCATTTTTCATACAATCATTGGATGTGATGTTACATCTGTATTCTACTGCTATGGAAAAATGGAATGAATGGATTGAGATTTAAATGTGTCACTGAGTTTTCTAATTGTTGTTACTCATTATCTCAGTAGGAATAAAGTGAAAAACAGACTATTTTCCCCATTTTGAGATCATTTTATCTTGAAAATTAATAACATTTGGCATTCTTGTGCCCAATCATTGACTGTCATTATTCACTGACAGAATCCTTGACAGAAGCAGCTCACCTTAACCACCCCCCCCCCAAATGGCTAAGGTGACTGGACTTACTACCCTTTGCATTCATTCGACTTTCCTTCTCAAAAGAGAGCTTCGTCTTCACTCTATCAGTTTTCAATAAATCTCTGAACTCACTGCGCTAATCAGAGTTTGTTGTCGAAATAAGGACGACTTTATATATGGTCATTTTCTCTGACGAAATCGCATCATTAATGTACACGCATTTAGCACTTGTTCCTTCAAGCTGGCTGATTGGTTGAGAATAGGAGGTCAGCATGGTTTATTGCAGCTTGGGTCATAAATGCTTTAAGACCCAAGCTGCCAATGGCATTGGTCATGGGGACGGGGCTGCTAAACTCACTCCATCCTTTGCTTCTATATAATGGTAATATACGATAAAATCACCTCTGACCTGTCAAAAGCTAAAGATGTCATTTTTCAAATTTCCATTTTTTTTTACATCTCCTAAGGAATAATATGACAAAACAAGAGTATATGACACAATTTTAAGCTCATTTGAGATGCATACGTCTCATAATTAAGAAAAGTTCAAGATTAAATAAGCCCCCCCCCCAGGCCATCATAAGCTAAAATGAAAATTTCAAATTTTAAGAAATGTCCAATCATTTTCTACATCTTATTGGAGGTATTATGATTAAACAGAACTATATGCACCATCTTGAGCTAATTTGAGATACATATATTACAAACCTTGAAAGTTATCAAGGTAAAATATGGTTACCCCTGGCCCTTCAGAAGCGATAATGAAATTATTATTTTTTTTTGAAAAGTTCCAATCATTTTTCAATCCAATTAGGAATAATATGATAAAACAAGACTCAATGCACCATTTTGAGCTCATATGAGACCCATACATTGCATATCTTAAAAATTATTAAGGTAGAATAAGGTTACCCCTAGGCCGCAAGGGCTTAAAAATTCAATTTTCGATAATTTTTATCTCCAAAAATACATGAGCTACCCAAGCCATATTCTATATTTGTGATGAACACCTATACCCCTATTAGTATGATTTTTTCCAAGATGATCAGACATCACATTCTTGAAATACAGTACTTGATGTCCCATATTTGACCCTTTAAAATATGAATTCACGCTAGATAATTGGGTCAAAATGTATTTTCCTCACTAAACACCACTTCTACAATCGGTTTGTCTCAATTTCAAGGCTCAGAGCAATCACCAAATGAAGTCATTTAAAAAAATTTACTTCAAAACCATTTTTATTTATTTTTTATAATGTACCCCCTCCCCGCCTGATAGGGGTTGGGGTCAGAGACTAAAAAATCCATGAAGACCACTCCGGATCACTTGCCCCGAAATCATTTTCCACTCAGATCAAGTGTTTCTACAACTGTGCCAAGTTTGTTGCTTTCCTGAAAAAGTCGAACTATAAAGGGCTCATTTCTGGACATCTGACTGCGCTAAGGCAGTTAACTACAGGCCTGTGTCTCTCACATCAGTCCCATGCAAGATAATGGAACATATTATATTTTATCATGCTATGAACCACTTTGATCTCCACAAGGGCGTTACAATACCCGGGAATTTATCGGTTCGTGCAGTACTTGTTTGTGATAGTGCCCTCTGTAGGTCACTGTGCTTGATAGCCTACAGTAATACGGGGTAGGATATCGGGATTTCGATCAGTTCCTATCTCCTTAGAAATTAGCATGTATTTATGGATTGTGTTTTCGAACAAGGCTCGACCCAGACCAATAGGGAAATCCTTATGCTAATTAGTATGACGTCATATTTTCCTGGGGAATCCTAGATTTCAAAGCCTCAGTCTGTTATTGTGTCAAATGTAAACGCTCTTTTGCAGACAGAAAACTGACAGATTAGCTTTTAACTTTCAGCTTTGATGTTTAAATATTCTGTATTTCTACCGGACTTCTTGCTGAATATCATATAATGTTATAACTTGATTTGGACCATTGCCTGATTGATCATACTGAAATTTTGATTGTGATTCATGATTGATTGGCAAGAAAAATAATTCTTATTGTTTTCCAGCGAAGTCAAAATGTTACAGCGTGAGTTATAATGTCGAGTTTGCATCATGTTAAATTCTGCTAGTGATTAGAAGTCCATGCACAAGCATACACATAAGAGACAAACACACCCAGGCTCCAGGCCGTGGATGGAAATATAAAACTATTTAAGGCACAAACTGGTATTTAATAGACCGATATGTAGTGTCTGCCATGTATTGAAGGTAAACCAATCTGCATCATTAATGTTACTTCTATCAATACATGGATTGTGCAATGGAAAAGCAATGGCACAATCAAAATGTGCATATCAATCGTGAATATCTCTCGGTTCAAAGCTTAATTCCAACAGAATCGTGTCAAAATATGTGTCTGAGTAACAGTTATACATTATAAGATCGCAAACTCTTACCAATTATCAGCCGAATGGCTCATTTTCAACGAAATGTCCTTAAGACAACAGCCCTGGGTGCGCGCGCAGCTCATCCACTGAATGAAACGCCACTTCCCGCTGAAATCACCGGGTATTGATCTTTCCCTTGATCTCCACAATATCCTCGCTAACCACCAACATGGATTTAGAGCTAAACACTCATGTGAAACCCAACTAGTAAATACCATAGAACAGATTTCACGAGCCCTTGATAACAACAAACCAACAGACTTATTAGTACTGGATTTCCCTAAAGCGTTTGATACAGTCGCACATGAGCGCCTGCTCCTAAAGCTTAAGCACTATGGAATTTGCAGAAACAACTTGAGCTGGCTCAGATCTTGGATCGTTGGAAGGTTCCAACATGTAGTACTGGATGGGGAATCTAATATAAGAACACCAGTGAAATCGGGTGTCCCTCAAGGAACTGTGCTCGGAATGCTCTGCTTCCTTGTCTATGGGCAGCGATTTATCGCAAACAACCAGCCTCAAACTATTTGCAGATGCCAGTCTCCTCTTCATGTCTGTGGAGAACCAACAGGACGCACTAACACTCCAGGATGACCTTGACAAACTGGTTTCCTGGGCAAATACATGGCAAATGAAATTTCATCCCTCAAAATGCTATGTACTGAGTATTCACAGAGGTAAATCACCCATCACACACAAGTACACTATGTTAGGGGAAAAATTTAAATCTGTGACTCACATACCATACCTAGGAATTGAAATCACGAACAACCTAAACTGGACAACACATAAACACTAGAATCGAAATCTAACAAAGTGCTAGATTTCCTCTGGCGCAACCTCCACCAGTGCCCAGAGAACATTAAAGCCCAGGCATACAAGTCACTAGTATGGCCAAACCTAGAATATGCTACTGCAGCATGGGATCCTTACCGCCAGTAGGATTATAAACATGCTGGAACAGGTAGGGAACCAGGCTGTGTCACCCAAGCTCTCCAACACCTGCAGTCAGAATCACAATAATCGCGTAGGGAGGCTTCCAGACTTTCCCTTTTCTACAAAGGAACTTAGCAGCCACCTCTATACCCACATACTTCAGCCCTAAAAAAAAACAACACAAACACCAGACAGTTCCATCCATCCAAATTCATCCAACCACCTGCCAGAACAGATGAATACAAGTTTAGCTACTTTCCAAGGACAATAGTAAAATGGAACACTCTGCCTGGTGATATTTTAGACAATGATAGCTTATTTACTTTTAAATCTTCTGTCAGCAAACAGCTTAACAATTAAGCTTAGTTGTATTTTAGCAATAGTTCTATGGTCCCAGTGCACAGCAACAAGCCTGCACTACTGGTAAAGAGGGGCAATGTCAACGGGGTAGCCTGACAGTCGTTCCAGGGTATTTCAACAAAGGGACTTCAGTCTGGCAAATAAGGATTTTTTCGCTCAGTAGCCAAATTTGTCCAGAGACATTAAAAACACTCTGGCCAAAAAAAATTCTGTCCCGCCATTATTTTGTCGAGTTAATTTTGTGTTCACCTAATTTTGACTGTAAAAATAAAGGAAAGAATGTTCATTATTCTCAAAGCACTGCTATTAATTCTGAATTTTATCTAAATAACCACTATAAATCTTATTTTCAATCGTCCTGAGATTTCAATGTACACAAGTACATGTAGTTGCGAAGGTGGTGTGGTTTGATTAACCTAACATTTGATGGGGTACAGTGGCGGATCCAGGAACCAACAGGGGGGGGGGGCCCAAATCTGAGGGCAGAGAGAAAAGCTCCTGGGCCCCTAAAACCGAAAATTGGGCCCAAATTTTGAAAATTTGAGGCCCATTTTCTTCAAAATTTGGTCTGAAATTAAAAAAATAAGGCCTTAGAAGGCCCAATAATGAAGTCACTTCCTAGGGGGGAGGGGCATATGGGTCAACCAGGGAGTTTCCTTTAAATTTCAAAATGAGTTGTAAACCATAGATCTATTTTTTAAATGTTATTCAACCATTAAGGTTTAAATTGTATTCTATTCAAATTCTACCACTGTTAAACTATATACTGTACTCCAGGTATTGTTCGCGTGCGATTTAATTTCGCTTTGTTCGCGAATGTAGTAATATTGCGAGCATTTATCCTCGCGAAATTTGCCTTTTAAATCCCCGGGGATTTGACCCGGGACTTTTGATATGTTTTGTTTGGTGTAAAACGTTTCACCCAGTGTTGTTGGGCGATAATTCAAAAAGGCCTAAAATGTCTAACATTTTGAATTGGCTTATTAGGCCAACAAAGGCAAGAACTGTTGACGACAATGATATCCTACAAATTGAAGTTGAAAAAGCCATTCAAGAATATTCAAATAAATGCCCTAAGCATGGGAAATACAAACATTATTCGGATTCTGAACGGGCTAAAATAGCCAGATACGCATTGATTCATGGTAATCGGAAAAAAATTCAACTTGTGCAATCCGCAAAATGTCATCAACTCAACTCTTGTAATTAAAGAATTTCAGCCATGTAATCTTTTGAAAATACTAAGGCAGAGAAGCATCAAAATATAAGAGGCCACATACTTTATTAGCCAAACTACAGTTGGGGACAAAAATAAATGACAGGTCGATTTTCGATCACCATTTCCTAATTATGGTGGTCTGAAAGCCCATAATTTCCAATATTGTCTAGATACATATCCCTTAAAATTTGTATATTTTACATTTTGTATAATCTCATCCACTGATGTATGGCCTCTTGTAAATTCTCTTATTTTTAACATGGGAAATCCTCACTTCAGCAAATCCACCTGTCATTTATTTATGTCCCCAACTGTAGAAGCAATCCAAGATATATAAATGTAATTTATGTACAGTAGGAATATATATTTCAATATATTATTGCACAATGATCTTTTGATTTCTACTTTTTAGGTATATATACATACCGCTTCTTCCCAAATTTTCAAGCTTAGCACCATTTTACTTTTATACCTTTATACCAATAATTAAATAAATTCATTCACAACATCAAATTTAATCCAACTTCTAGTAAAATATGTATGATGAATATCTTAATCACATAACATGTAATAATATACTATTTATGGACCGATTTAGATGATTTTTGTGAAAAATTAACAAAATTACCTGACTTCCACATTTTCATGGGCGCCGCCATTTTGATCATTCGGAATTGTCCGGAAGATATTTGGAAACGCAGTTTTAAAGACACAGCTCTTTCCCTATATGTTTCAGTAGCAAAATATATCTAAGTTGAATTTAAATTATGTTCTTCTTTAACTTTTACATATATTCCATAACGTTTTTGCTATTGCACAAATAGCGGAATTTACCGAACAATATGTCCTTAGATGCCTTATAGTCTGAATATAATTCAGACTAAATAGGATATAGTCTAGGGGTAATTCCGAACAGGAGGTTTTTTGGGGGGTAAATCCGAACACTTGCATGGGGGTAATTCCAAACACTCAACTTAAACTTAATTTTTTTAATTATTAGATTGATGGTATATCATTATATGCAAGGAGGATTGGCTCCCAGAGTGCAACATCGATATTCTGCCCCATATATGGGCATGTCGTACTACAAAATTTGAATTCCAACGACCGCCATTTTGTTCACTTCAACATTTGAATTGTGAATTTTGGTCTTAATTCCCAACGAAAAATTCCAAAACTCACAAGAAATGATCGAGATATTGGTTCGAATATTTTGAACTGTTTATTTTGAATTTATAATCGGTTATAATTTCAGAAAATAACGACATTTCGGCGTTTTCATTGTTGGAAAATATCGACTTCGATTCTGGGAGCCAATCCTCCTTGATTATATGATACCCTTAACTTATGATACTGGATCCTGTCACCCCTGCATATCAAGAAACCCAAATTTAAATCATTTATTACTCACATCTATTTATTTAAACGCACAGAGTTTGTGGGGGTAATTCCAAACACTAGCATGGGGGTAATTCCGGACACCTAAATCATCATAATTGATTATTTTATTGTAAGATTGTTGGTATACATCATTATATTGTATCTTTCAGGCTATAAATATTATGTAGAGGTAGTAGAGGTACTATTATTCAATTCAATGATCTGCTTGCCATTATTTGGAACCCGTTCGTGTTTACCCCCCTGTTTGGATTTGGACGTATTGACTCTACAGTTGGGGACAAAAATAAATGACAGGTCGATTTTCGATCACCATTTCCTAATTATGGTGGTCTGAAAGCCCATAATTTCCAATATTGTCTAGATACATATCCCTTAAAATTTGTATATTTTACATTTTGTATAATCTCATCCACTGATTTATGGCCTCTTGTAAATTCTCTTATTTTTAACATGGGAAATCCTCACTTCAGCAAATCCACCTGTCATTTATTTATGTCCCCAACCTTAGAGTCCATTTCACTGCTTCATTTCGTCAGTAGAACGGCAAAAATAAGAAATTGGGAGACCATTGTTCAATAATATATGGAAAAGTATATTCATAATGTACATGAATGACATTTGTATATTTCAGATCTTTTGGTTTTTTGTGCAATAAGCCTGTGCCGTCTTGTAATTTGAAGAATTTCAGCCATGTTAATCTTATTGAAAATAACATGGCAGAGAAACATCCAAATACAGTTGGGGACAAAAATAAATGACAGGTCGATTTTCGATCACCATTTCCTAATTATGGTGGTCTGAAAGCCCATAATTTCCAATATTGTCTAGATACATATCCCTTAAAATTTGTATATTTTACATTTTGTATAATCGCATCCACTGATTTATGGCCTCTTGTAAATTCTCTTATTTTTAACATGGGAAATCCTCACTTCAGCAAATCCACCTGTCATTTATTTATGTCCCCAACTGTATAAGAGGCCACACACTTTATAAGCCAAACTAGAAGCAGTGAAATGGACTCTACGTAGATTCATATTTTAGTTTTTAGACTTTGAATGAGTTGAAGAATCAAATTCAAAGGTACATGTATATTGTATTATAACAAGTAAGTTAACAAAAGCACACATTTTGAGGTATGGCAGTTACATTTGCTTCATTATTTCACCACTAGAAGTTTCCATCTGCGATTGTAAATGAATGTAATTTTGTCCAATTGGGTACAACTTATCCCGTTCCCGGACTATAGTCCTGTACGGAGCCCATACATTTGCCTGTACGATTACAACATGGGAGAATTTTTTACTGATCTTACACTTCAGATACCTACTTCAATAGATTCCTTGGTAATTTAGCATTCTTTTCGTGTAGTTGAATCCACAATTGTCTGGGTTTATCGGCAGAACGAAGACATTTTCGTTTTTGATCGCAATATTTGCGTGTAACATTTAACCTTTTTCAACCGTCAAATTCCTCCATATTGGTACTTCCGGGCTACATCCGGGACAGCCAAACGGGGGATTCCCCGTTTAAATCCAACCGCCATTTTGAAAAGTGATGGAATCTCTCTCAATGAAAAAGAGAAAATGTTCTCGTTCTACCGATATACCCAGACAATCGGCGGTTCCAATATATTAGAAGTTACATCTTGAGTTCTATAATGCATTGAGGTAGGTATCTTAAGTGTAAGGGGCGTAGATAATTCTCCCAAGTTGTAATCGTAAAGGCAAATGAATGCGATCAGTGCAGGACCATAGTCCGGGAACGGGATAAGGTACAACATGTATGTCTGCATCATAGGCCATACATGTTCCCGGGGCCTATGGACTGCATGGTGTTTTAGAGGTCATCATATACTACTGTATGACCCTACTTACGATGAGTCATACCAAACAATTGTTCAGGCAGTGGTTCTACACCGTTGGAGAAAATACTGTGCATTGCACACTTAAAATACCTACCTTGATACATTCTTAAGTAATTTAGGATTCTTTTTATGCGGTTGAATCACCTATTGTATGGGTTTATCGGCAGAATGAAGAGATTTTCGCTTTACATCGGAAATATATCAACATTTTTCAAGATGTCGGAAGGGGAACCCCCTTAACATCTCTAACAATAGTTTAAATTTCCTCATTCTGCCGATTAACCCATACAATTGGAGATTCAACTGAATAAAAAGAATTATAATACATGTACTCAGTTATTTAGTTTTATGTAGTTGAATCGCTAATTGTATGGGTTAATCGGCAGAATGAGGAAATTTTCGTTTTAATTGCAAAATTCCTACCTCCAGACTATTGTTATATTAAGGGGGTTCCCCTTCCAACATCTGGAAAAGTGCTGATATATTTCTGATGTAATATCTGATGTATCCGCACTGATGGATCCGGGGAGGGGGGCAGACATTAATTGTCTGGGAGAGAAACCTATAGCATACTGTATTGTAAAAAACCAACTGCAACATTTACTGACCTTACGCAACGTTGTGTTGTCATGGGTGTAAATAAATAAATTGTGTAATCATACCACAAGCTGAACATTCTCTCCTTGTTTTTTTCTGCCCAAAAGATACTTTGTTTAATTTCTACTTCCATTTCAGGAATGGTGTCACACATCGTAAGATAAAGGATGGGGTCTGTATTTAGTGAATTACAACAGTTGTACTCAAGTGCTAATGAAAGTATTACCTGGTACTCTATTGTAATATACAGTGTGATACTGCTAGCATCATGGGTGGCATACTGTTGGCTGATCCAGCCTTTGATGTCTCCATTGAGAAAGGTATGGCAAAACAAAACATGCAAATGCTATCTTAGACTACTTAGTATCTTATAAATTCCTATTTTATATCTCCACATATATAAGGGTTGTCATGTACTGGGAGGTTTTTGATATGAGGTTTATCTAGAGGGAGATATGCATATCTACCTTAGGGACTGTAGGGACACATGGCATATCTCACAAGTAGAGTAGAGTTTTCTAAAATAAAATTTATTTTTGTCAATTTTTTTTCAAAATTCTTTTTCAATTTTTTTTCTTTTTTTCACATTTTTAGAAAAATCTTTATATATATTTTTTTTCAAAAAAGATATGCCCTAGAGTGGGAGATATGCCGGGAGATATGGAGGTTCTGGATATGGAAACCTCAAAATCAGGATACGGATATATCTTACCAACTTATCTCCCTAAAACTATACTGGGCATAGGATAATGTTTTATATACATACAGCTATCTTGCATATTCAATTTATGACCTTGCGATGCATGTACATAGTCCTTAAGTTTTTTTACCCCTCATCATTCAGGGTTTTCACCCTATATCTCAATATCTCCAACATCCATACCTTATTCAGGCCTGTAGCCAGCTGTTGCTAAGGTTTACTTCAAAAACCCCAACCCCTCCTCCCTGGCTAAGGGCCTGTTTATATTTCCATATTAATAGAATATGAATCCCTGTATGAACAGGTGCCAGGCTTACCATGGAATCCCTTCATTGGCAACATGCCAGATGTGATGAGAGGGCAGGCCATGGAGTCAAGTTCAGAGTGAGTTTCTTGAATATTTGAATAAAATAATTTTGGATGAAATAGTTCTTGAAGTGCCTATTTTGGGAAAAGAGACTGAATGTCATAAGTTTTAAATTTCTTCCATGCTTAAACAGGTGGGTGGAGAAGTATGGTCCTATAGTGCGCTATCACTTTTTCTTTGGGACAGAAAGATTGATGGTGGCTCACCCTGACGGTCTTAAGCACATCATGGTTAACAATAGCAAGAATTACATTAAGCCTCCTGGCAGAATGAAGTAAGGCTCTACAAGTTAATTGTCTGTTTAACATATAATAATTTCTGAAAAACAACTCTGTGTCCAGGGTTAATTTGACTCAGAAATACATTTTGAAATGAAAGAAAAGCCCCAAATCCTTTGAAATGTTATGTAGTGACCTACAGTTGCCTTTAAAATGAATAAAGTTTACTATCTATTGTAGTGAAACAGGTAAGATGACAGAAACTAAGTTGTGCCAAATGCAATACCCCATGTGGGAATTGAACCTTCATGTAGGATCTATTGGTTGATAGTCTTATGGTTTACTGCTGTGACATCAATCAGCATTACTTCACATACTTAAACCGTGTCATTCAATTGTTTAGGGCAATTAAGAAGTTTTTAGGGAATGGCCTTGTGTTATCTGATGGTGCGGAACACAGAGCACAGAGAAAGTTAATCAACCCTGCCTTTAATACGCAGTCTATCAAGAGTGAGTATGAATTAATTGAGACACCATAGGTGTAAAATAACGGAGTGGTTGAGAGCTATATTCCATATTTTTTAAGTCTTCAGTAAAGTCCGTAACACAAATATTTATTTAATTACGCAATCAAATTTAGGATGACTCAAATGTGTATTTGAATTTCTAAAATTGGTTAAAGTCACTTTAAGACATTGCTTTACTTTCTTGAAAATTGATCTCTTAAACATTTTCTTAAAAAGCGTCATATTTATCACTTTTACTGTGCATATTTCTAGAAATGCTTCCTGTGTTTGAATCATGTGGAAAGCAGCTGACAGAACTTTGGCACTCCCGCTACGAGAAACTTCATGGTGACAATAATTATGCGGACATGGAGGTTGGCTCTGATCTCTTATCAATGGTAATGTCACATTTGATATGATTTAAAGGGACTTGATATGTTTGTATTTTTTAAATTACACATGTTTATTGGTGGGCACAAGGTATTTTGGCTTTTAGGGGTGGGTCGGGTGGCCCTCGGTTCGGGCCCCCACTTGTATTGATCTCACAGGGCTATGACACATTGGTATTAGTATTTTTCCCATCATGAACACTCTGATTCTATCCAAAAAAGACATTTAACATCACTATTGAGTATTTTTTCAAGTTATTACACATTTACATAATACTCATAATATTCTAATATTGCTTATGTTGCAAATTTATTTTGTAGTCATTAGATGCTATAGGCCAGTGTGCCTTTGGCTACAAGTTCAATGCACTAGAATCATCTCTAAAGAAGACAGATGATGAAAGTGGAACAACACACTCATTCCAGAGAATGATATCTGGGGGAGGCCTAAGGTGAATATATACTGGATTGGCAATAGGATTTTTTTAAGTGTAAAATTTTTTCAAGTTGATACATTTTGGCTCCCAATTATTAGAATTGTAGTTTTTTTTTATTTATTTATTTTTTATTTATTTCATTAAAACATAATAACATTTTTACATATTTGTGGTCGTGGCACCTACATAGGTATATAGTTTGGCTATCAGATTAATAATAAAGGCTTCAAACCATAGTAAAAGTAACTATGACGTTCAGTATTCAGATAAAGAGATGGACTTACACTCATTTTTCATGACTCTTTCTCAACTCACCCAATCTATGAGGGGGGGCGTTAAACGTCTGCTTATGGTTAAAACTGGAATACTCTTCAGTAAAATTAATTCATATAGTATGATAGTTCTCCAGACGAATGGATGTTTTAATGGAATTAATTTTTAAATTCAGCTGGAAGATGATGCTGCCGTTCTGGGACAAGTTGCCATTTGAGGATGTTAGAAAGATGAATGCAGACTCTGCTATGGTCCAGAAAACAGTGTTTAAAGTTATCAACCAGAAGAAGGCTCAACTGGAACAGGAAGGTAAGCTCCCCTCAAGAATAT
This sequence comes from Owenia fusiformis, assembly GCA_903813345.2. Lineage (NCBI taxonomy): Eukaryota > Metazoa > Annelida > Polychaeta > Sabellida > Oweniidae > Owenia > Owenia fusiformis. Next base: position 12,979,294 of record CAIIXF020000006.1, on the reverse strand, counting down.
GTTTCATCGGCTTTTCTGAATGGCTAAATGACATATTTTTAGTGCAAAAATTCCCAAGGCTTACCCTATTAAACTGCTTTTTTCAATTTCATCTTTTTACACAGGATATTTTTCATTTAAAAAAATCAGTAATTCAGTGATGCAGTAAGAAATTGTAGGTCACCAGAGGCCTGTTGCTGAAACTTGCCAAACTTTTGACACAAGCTAGAAATAACTAATAAAGGTATCTTAATTTGTATTCAAGAAGAAAAGCTGACACATGACCTATTAGACATGCTGGTGTTAGCAAGAGATGAGGAGACTGGAAAAGGCTTGAGTGACCTTGAACTTAAAGACCAGGTCATGACATTTCTCCTTGCAGGCCATGAGGTAAGAGCATGATTGAAATGAATGACCTTGAACTTAGACAAGGTCACACTTATATAGACTAGAACTTCCTTCTTTGCCCTTTTTTCTCTTTCTCATTCTTGCCATGACTTTTCAAGTTAAGATACATTTGGTGTCAACAATGACTGCAAACTTGATAAACATTCCAGACAACCAGCACAGGTCTATCCTGGATTCTCCTACAGATGGCAAATCATCCAGAATGTCAACAGAAAGTCCGCCAAGAAGCTCAAGAAATTCTGCCTAAAGATGGCACCCTCATCAGTTGGGATGACTTAGACAAGCTCAAGTATACACATGCAGTTATCAAAGAAACACTGAGGTAACAAATTCGCATGATGGTTTATTTTGTTTTAAAGAAATATAGAAGTAAAATTGTACACATTGGTTGATTTTGATGTGAATTCACAATGCATATTCCAGAATGATTAATTTTACATTTCTTCCTTGATATAGACTACTTCCTCCAGTGCCTCTGACATTGCGACAAGCTTTGAATGATGATGTCATATGTGGCTATTTCATACCAGCGGGAACAATTATTTTGCTTTGTCCTGGAGTTATGATGAGGTTTGTAGCATATATTCTCAAGTTAACTTTAAAGTGAGACTTACATGTTTAAACATTAATATGTATTAGCCAGATCAAGTATTCGGTGCATTGATATAGACTTTTATTCTTGTTTCCAGGCAACAGGACTCATTCGATGATCCTCTCAAGTTCAACCCTGACAGATTCATGAATGAAACCAATGACACTAATCCATACAATTTCCTCCCCTTTCTGCTGGGACCCAGGATGTGTATTGGACATAAATTTGCTATGGCTCAAATGAAACTTATCCTAGCCATGGTTGTTAGAGAGTTTCAATTAGCCTTAGACCCTGTATATACATACAAAAGAAAGCAGAGAATAACAATGAGACCTGACCCTAGCCTCAGTCTAAGAGTGTGCCCTGTGGATTAATTCACCATAAACTTTTTTAGAAGGTGAAATGTCTATTGAGAAGCTAAAAAGCATTCTTGAGATGAGACTAGACCCTAAAATCAATACGACAGTGAATAATATTTATAACTAGACAACAGCACCGCCAAAGCGTAGCAAATCCCAAAATTTCAAAATGGCCACCTTCTACCAAAATTGTCATTAGACAGTGTGCCATGCTTATAGTATTTACATACCAAATATGAACAAAATCGCTCCACTACTTTTCGAGTTATAGTAAAATACTTTAAAATACTACCAAAAGTGTCATTAGACAGTGTGCCATGCTTATAGTATTCACATACCAAATATGAACAATATCACTCCACTACTTTTCAAGTTGCAGCAAAAATCGTAAAATAACGAGTGAAGGCCACCATTTTTCAAGATGGCTGCCATTTGCTTCTTTAGTATCTACATTTCTAGCTTTATTAATGTCCTATACATATTGTACCTAAATTAGTGTAAAATCGGCACTAAAATGGGCGCCATTTTTAAAAGAGCTTTTGAAAATCAGCTTTCGAGCAGAACTTCTACCCCGCATAGGGTATACAGGGCGTTCATAAAGTTCTTGCAAAAGTACTCTAATTTTTTTGTTTCTCAATCAATCTGGCTGAAATTTTCGCTCAGTATACCTACACTATTCATACATTTGAATCTTGAATGATGATGAATATGTCCTTGAAGAAAAAAAGTTATGATTGCTAGAGTAACATGAGTCGGGGGTAGGCGGAGCAGCATTGAAAAAAAAGAAAAATTTAGATAAAAAAATATGGGTTAGAGGTAACTTTAACATACTTTAAAGTATCCTTGAAAATACAAAACAAGCCAATGTTGCCATGTCAACACTAAGATGTCATATGATGACATTATAGTTGAAATTTCGTTGATACATGACATCACGCATGGTATCATAGTGACCTATATTGGTCGATGACATCAGACTTTGTGAAAGGCAGCGTCAATTTTATTTTTTGTGGAAATGGCTGCAAAATCAGCAAAAGATGATGATTTGCAATTACAAATAATCTGTAGCATTGGGATGAATGTTTTACTGTGAAATTCAAGAAAACATACACTTGATGATATTCATAATGTGTTTTGGAAGTAGGCCATGGCCAAAAGAACCATTTACAAAACGGACTAAGACATTTATACTGATGGTAGAACAAAATGGTAAGGACAATGCTAGATCAGGCAGTCCAAGAACAAAATCCAGTGAGGATCAGATGACGTTGATAAAGCCATCCATACAAAGATCAACCGCAATAGATTTTCCAAAAGGGTTCCCCAATATATTTGAGGAATGGTAAGTAAGACAGAAGAGGCGTATAGAACACGATGGACTCTATTTTGAACACCTTTACTCTTGAGATACTGTAATTAAAGTAAATAGGACAAGTAAAAACATTTTGAACATCCAAACAAAACAGATCCTTTTTTGCCTGCTCCGCCTACCCCTGACTCATGTAACTATAACAACCATAACTTTTTTTCCTCAAAGACTTATTAATTATAACTTGGGATCTCAATGTATGAATAGTGTAGGTATACTGAGTGAAAATTTCAGCCAGATTGACTGAGATACAACAATTTTAGAGTACTTTTGCAAGAACTTTATGAACGCCCTGTATGTGTACAAAATATGAACAAAATCGGGCCAACGTTATTTGAGTTATTGCCTGGACGGAGGCATTCCCTATATCCCTCCGAACTTTGTTCAATGGGATAATATTACTAATTATTTCTTGTATTTTAATATCTTGTAGATTTGATTGTTACATTCCAAAATCAAAATATTCAACAGAAGTATGTTTTATATAAATGTTCATATATTTTTTGTTTTAAAAACATGATTTATTTTCCACATTGCATTATTCTGAATTAAAATAACATTAATATATATTATATACACATTGATTGTTCATCTCAATAAAATCACTAATAGTCATCTTTTTTATAAAATATAACTTGTTTTTTCTAACTACATGTACATGTATAAAGAAAAGACATAAATATACGTACAAGTAAAGGATGACCCCAAAAAAGGAACCTCTAAATCTCAAGTACATACTAACTTTTTGTTCAATTAACACTAAATAAGACAATTCAGGAAGATTCCATCATAATTAGGAGAGTTATTCGCACATTAGAGGTTTGCATTTTTGGGGTCACCCTGTAACTTATCAATAAATGGTTGGTTGCTATGCAGACAGTCATCAGATGTTGTATGAGCTGTGCTTAAAACTAGAATCAAAGATATAAAGCAGTAAAAATATGAAAGAAACATCTACAGCTTTCTGACTAATGTGTCCTTTACTATTCCAAATATGACTTCATACTTTGCAACTTTGGTACAAAATTCCCCAACATTTCTGTCAGAGATATTTTCTTATATAAAATTTACTATTACATCTTGGACTAATTACAAAATATCCAATCATTTTTAGTTGCTAGAAAAATACATTGTTCTAACATTTCAAGGAACCTGTTGAAAACTGACATGAGAGCTTAGCTCAAAAAGTGAGAAAATTTTGGGAAAACGTTTTTCTTAACCAATTTATCTATACCTAGACACATAATATGAGACACACCACTAGGTGATCACCTATGATAAGAAAACACTGTAGAGCATATACAGGGTGTTCAAAAAAAACGCAACCCAAAGAAATTGCTATATCTTGAAAAATACTGGTTCAATTATGTTCATATTTTCAGGAAATGAAGAAGAGACTGTGTATGTATAGCTCCTGTCAATGGTTAGTTGTAAAACATGATGCCTTGGACACCTGCTCAAAAGACAGTTGTACTAGCAAAATGCAAAAAATGCAGTCAGGGGTGACTGCAACTGCAAAAAAATTAAAATAACTTCCTAACCATAGTGTTTTGGCTCTTCAAATTTGGCACAAACCATCTTCATTCACTGTATGATAAATCTCTAGAGTGAAATCAAAATCACTTCAGGGACTTCACTGTCATGGTTGAAATGCTTTCAAATCGCAGTCAAACGCCCTGGTTCAGGGAGACTTAAGAAGGCATTTTGACCATGACTATAAAGTCCCTAAAGTGATTTTGATGAAACTCCACAAATTCACTACACATTGAATGAGGATAATTTGTGCCAAATCTGAAGTGCCAAAAAACCATGGTTAGAAAGTTATTTGGTTTTATTGCTGTGGCAGTCACTTCTGGCTGCATTTTCATATTTTCCTAGTACAACTGTCTTTTGATCAGGTGTCCAAGGCATCATGTTTTCCAACTTACTGACAATAGGAGTTATACATACACAGTCTCTTCTTTCATTTCCTGAAAAAATAAACATAATTGAATTAATATTTTCCAAAATAAAGTTATTTTCCATTCGCGTTTTTCGTATTTTGCTAGTACAACTGTCTTTTGAGCAAGTGTCCAAGACATCATGTTTTACAACTAACTAACAACAGGGCCTATACATACACAGTCTCTTCTTTCTTTCCTGAAAATATGAACATAATTGGATGAGTACTTTCCAAGATATCGCGATTTCTTTGGGTTGCGTTTTTTTTTAACACCCTGTAGAATCTAAAATTGAATAGATATAGATTCAATATCCTCCAACTGCAGGGCTCCAAGATTCAGAATATCTCCTTTCGCATAGCCCTGTGTTTAGAGGATGAGATTTAATGGTAAAAAAAGATGCCATCCATTGAATGGATACTGTGGTCTATTTCTCAAAAATATCAATTTATCTTGTCCAAATGGCACATATAGTGGTCAAGGAATTTGATAATTATGAAGTACAACTCTTGGAAACTCATGTTTTGATATACATCATCATAGTGTATTTCTTAAAATGTGATTTACGAGGTAACCTTACAAGTAGAAGTGATCATAATAATTAAACAGTATATATGCCGCAACTATGTATTTATTAAAACCCATCAATCTATTATCATAATGTGTACATCATTTTCTTTATTTTAATAGGTTCTTTGGAAGAATTGACCATTAAGTCAGAAATACTGGTTAGGAAGGGTTTACGTCCAAACACAGTTAAGACATACTCGTCAGGCTAAAAAGCGTTTATGGAATTTTGCAATAAGTTTGGTTTAAATTACCTCCCAACTAAAGATGAAACACTACTACTTTTTGTTACGTTTTGCTACGAAAAAGGTTTACGACATGGTACAATTCTTAACTACTTATACGCTGTGCGTTCCCTTCACATGGAACATGGTTTTGACCTGAACATTAATCACTCTTTTAGAATCAAACGTGCATTAAAGGCAGTATTGATGGAACAGGATAATACCAATCAAAAGTCAGCTATAACAGCAGATATTTTATGTAAAGTGGTACAAGCTCACAATTTTGTCAACGTGGATCAATTAATGTTCTGCTCAGCCATGTCGATAGCATTCTTCGGCTTACTTCGTTGTTCAGAACTCAAAACAGACCCTCAAAAACAGTGATGTTACAATAATAAAGGCAGAAGCTAAAGTTGACAAACATAATATGATAGTTAAACTGAGTATCTCAAAAACTGATTCAATAGGTAAAGGTTCAGATGTAGTGATAGGATGTACACAAAAAACAGCTTTGCGCAGTTTGTTTGACAGAAAAATACTTTTAACATAGAAGTGATAATAATGAATCTTTGTTTGTGCTCACTAATGGGTGTTCATTAAACAGATCTTGTTTCATAGATCACGTGAAAATATCCATGGCTATGTTAGGTTATGACTCGAGTAAGTACTCGGGCCATTCGTTTATAATTGGCGGAGCAACTTCAGGTGGTAACGTTGGTCTGAAAGACTGGGAGATAAAAGCCATGGAGAGGTGGTCTAGCCAATGTTATCAACGTTATGTACGTACGTCAGTCGACTACTTGAGCAAGTTATCAGCTAAGCTAACTGAATGTTGATAATAAACGGTATAGTGGTATGGTATTGATATGTGATAACTCTGAAATGATATGATTTGGATGTAAGTAATTGTTGGGCGATCTTTGGGCGGTTTTTATAAAAGTGTTTATGTTCTTGTTATTTTACGTTTACTTAGTATAATAAAGCATCCGCTCATTTTAAGCCCAACACATTTCTTACTGTTTCAATATTTGTTATTATATTGATATGCAATAACATTAATTGATTAAAACAGTCATTGTTGCTGGACAAGGATTTCCCATAACCAACTACTGTAGTTGTAACATTAACTACATGCTTCAAATTTTCAATTTGACAAGAGTGAATTGGAGGATTTTCTGTCTTCATACCATTACCAAAAAGAGAATACCCCAAAGAACTGTTTGGTGATGACTCAACAAAAAATCTGAATTTTGTCAAAGACACGAACTGCCTAACATGAATGATTCTAGATCAAAATCTTTAAATAGATTATAAATACAAGTATTTGACAGCCTTTTGAATAGGCCAATGAAAGCAGAAGCTAGCTGTGTCAGCTGGCAATCGCTACACAGCTAGAAGTTGTGACAAACAATGTCATTATACAAGACGTCGCTCCAGCAGAACTTACGCTGTAGGAAAAACCTTGTCCAATGACAGGTACGTCAATTTTATTTAAAACTAAACCAAAATAGATCTAAAAAGATGAATGTTTTGACATAACATCAGATCTAGAAAAAAACAATCTGGAAGTTCACTTAAAACAGAAACTTAGGTAAATTACATATACATTTTGAAGTCACCTACATAGAAATAGGCAAGTATGGTCAAGGTTACCAAAGATTCTGAGAAATGATAACATAGAAAGCAGCTTTAAAATATAATTTCTCAAAACTGCGCTTTTAAGCAATCGGATGTTTTGTCCATCCTTTAAAAACAGGAGATTCAATTAACTCTTAAACATGCAACAGAAAAGCAAAGTCAAGCATAGATCAATTTCTGTGTCACATATTGTTACAGGAGAGAGAGGATTGTTCCCAGAGACTCATTCTCAATCTAAACTCAATCTTAAATCTATTTAACCATTTATTTGGTATGAATTTTTCAAAATGGAAGACATGGTAACTCTAAGAAACATGAGATGGCCAAACGATTACTGATGGTGAAATTCCATGCTAAGGATCCTTATATGACCACAAGCATACACCCGAGGCACAGGAAATATCTCCATTGAATGATATAATATCATTTAAGATCATTACAATTAAGTATGGATCTTGCTTCCCACATTATCTTTCAAACTCGTGAAAATACCAAGCTATTGTGGAATATTTAATTTGATTTTGTATATGATTCTCTGATGTCATTCGTTTATCTGCTATTCATGAACATGATTTCAAATTGGTGAAATATTTGTTTCAACCTGAAGTTTCTAATAAATGGGGAAAAGCCTTTTGTTGAATTTTTCCCATCATAAAATGGAGCTTTGTAGTTTTGTGATCAATACAATTCAGATGAACTTCAAGACCTCAATACAGTGGTTTCAGTAACTTTGTGTACAAGGGGCAGATGAAAAATACAAGAGGCGGCATTCGAAATAACCAATTTTACGCTCCCGACAATGCAAATTCTTATTATTTTAGAGGGGGGGGGGGGTGTATAGAGGGTCTTGGAAATGCATATACAATATTTTTCAGCTCTCTTATACCATATACAATATTTTTTCACCATATACAATATTTTTCACAGCTCTTATACCATATACGATATTTTAGGTGAAATACAATATACGATAATTTTGAAACTGCTTTTGATTAAGGTTCAGCTGGAAAGTAACATTTTGGTAAAAAATTGCTATACCTGCACATGTTATTTTCTGGTACAAAATTAAGTATGAAGGCATATGTGTATTTCCTTGCTTTTTTCAGGAAAGTATCATTACACTGTCTTCTTTTAGAATATCTGGAAACAGGTCAATGGTAGCTCCTGTGCTGTCTGGAAACTTTGAAAGAAAATTTGGAAAAATAGAAAGTGTGAAATATCAGAATTTCCTGGAGTTCCCATTGAACGCCTACCAGATATTTTAAAAGAAGACAATGTAATGATACTTTCCTGAAAAAAGCAAGGAAATTGACACATGGCTTCATACTTTATTTTGTACCAGAAAATAACATGTGCAGGTATAGCAATTTTTTACCAAAATGTTACTTTCCAGCTGTACCTTAAAGTTTGGATATTTATAAGGAAATAATATTATATTAGGAGAGAATCCATGTACTAAAGTAAATGTATTATTATAAGGCAACTAGACTCCACATCCATACCACAATGATTTCATTTATTTCATTATGAATTAGACACCATTCGGGTCCATCAGCATCAGAAAAGCTGTGACCACATTTTATTTTCAGGGAAACAAGTTGATTTAAAACACATTTATGATATAAGATTCATGACTTCTCTTTAGTGATTTAGCAACCTACTTTGACCAAAAAACTAACTATGACATTGCTGCAATTTGCTAAAGCCATTAGCCCATTACCTGTAAAAGTACCATAAAGATATTCAAAATTAGCACAAAACCTGCATCATTGGAATGGGTGGAACCCAGTGCTCCTCTTTCTTATGACCTACTTGCCCATGACTTATTTAAATGTCCTTCATAGTGAGCCAGGGAAAAAAATTCTTGAAACATAATTGATGCAAAATTGAGAATGTTGAATAAAAGATTCATCATGTGTTCTATGAAAATAAAGTTTGCTGAGGAAAATATTTATCAGATAGATAATGAAGATTCACAATGCACAATAATTTTGTAAAGCAGTTACCTGGAAAATATTAAGTATTTAAAACAGTTTCAGAAATAAAGGACTTCACAAACTTCCATGTAGATAATTCATTTTTGATTGGACTCGAGTCTGGAAACTAGAGTTTGAAATAAAGGCAAGATGAGACTTGATTGTTTAAACATTTGAAACATGAGACACTTCGGGGTTTCAGATAAGGCAGCCTCAAAGACAGTATAAGTTAAACAAAGGTGTGTCAAAATTAAGCAAATTTCCATGAAGGTCAAACCACATGTTTCACAAATGATTTCGAGGCAAAGATGTATTGATGAGAATGAAAACTACTCTATGTAACTAGAAATAACTTTCTTTTAAAGGACCACGGACGGTATCGCAACAGATTTCAGTCATATATATTGGATTTTGGCTATTTTCTGAGGATTTGAACAGGTGCATATGTTAGGCCAATGCATTAACTCCAGGACAAGCAGTCATAGAGATTATAAAATAATTTGGACTTTAAGACAGGGAAGGTGCAAACACCCCATCAACATGTTTTTCTGTAATGTTGTCCTGATTTCCAGCCCTTTCCACACCTGTTTTTCAATGTTTGTTGCATCGATCACTCTGTTGCGTTTTGAGACATGGTTAAGATCTTTAAATGAAAATATGATTCATGCAGGGGTTTTAAAGATATCAATTTTGGATGACCAAAATTAAGCTGAAAACAATGGATCACATGAGTTTTCACTATGGGAAAATAACATGGGAAATACATGTACTGTTTTCCACTTTATCCCAAATAAATCATATTTTAGAGGTTAACTGTGTCTCAAAGTGCAACATATTGGTGCATCAAACATTGAAAAAACATATGTGGAAAGGGCTGAAAATAAGGACAACATTTCAGGAAAACCTTCCCTGTCTCAAAGTTCAAATTATTTTATTACCTCTATGAGTGCTTGATCTGGAGTTAATGCATTGGCCTAACATATGCACCTGTTCAAATCCCCAATAAATAGCCGAAATCCAACACATGACGGTTTGAAGACCAAATAAACACCTTTTGCTATATTATGCTATATTAGCATTGTGATGCTTGTATTAAAACATGCACTGTATGAACACTTTATACTCAAATATTTTCATGATTTATCCCAAATACCCCGAAACACGAGTAGCCATAGTGACCATATTTTTCATCAAAGTTAAGATGGTCAATGACATTTGGCAGTCTCACGCCCGGTGATCTGATGAAATGAACGGAGGGGGAGTAGCTGATTTTCGGTAAATTCAACAAATGTTGAAGATTTATTTTTTCAAGCAAAAGTTTACAATTGAATGGCTACATGAATAGGTGCAGTGCACAGGGAAATATGTTAGGTCTTCTTGGATTTTTTTTGAACTGATGGAGTTCTAAGATAAAAGGTCTATTAAAAAAGGCGCAGCGTCGCCAACGTGCAAATGCCAATGTTTTTGCTATAAATCAAGCAACAATGGTCTGCACGACATGTAATAAATATATAAGCGACATTTTTATATCACAAAATTCATTGCCGGTTTTTTAAAATAATTTTCCAAATGATAGATAAAAAATAATCGAAAATAATTAAAATTGAACGGAGGGGGGGGGGGGAGTGAACGGAGGGGGGGGGAGTAAAATGTCTTTAAGGTGGAAGAAATTTCCACAAATTCGTGTACTTGAAAAATGAACTCACTTACTCAGTAACTTGATGTTACAACTCTGAAAAGTGAAAAATGGGGACATATGGATTTATTGGAAGTTTTCATATGTCTTATAGACAAATCACTCCCCCCCCTCCATTCAATTTTAATAATTTTCGATTACTTTTTATATAACGTATGGTAACATGTTTTACAAAACCCAATAGTTTTGTGATAATTACTTCACTTACAAGTATTTATTACAGGTCGTGGAGAACCCTGTTGGTTGATTTATAGCAAAAACATTGGCATTTGCATGTTGGCGACGCTGCACTTTTTTAATAGATCTTTTATTTTAGAACTCCACAGTTAAAAACAATCCAAAAAGACCTAACATATTCCCCCGTCTATTCATTTAGCCATTCAATTGTAAGCTTTCTCTTGAAAAAATTAATCTTCAAGATTTGTTGAATTTTCTACCGAAAATCAGCTAGATCTACTCCCCCCTCCGTTCATTTCTTCTGATCACCGGGCGTGATTCTTATTTGAGACTGTATTTAACACCTCCTGTGAAAATTTGAATGAAAAGGGCACAAAACTCTTAGTTTGAGAGGGATTTTCTCTAAACTAACAGTATCGATTGACCTGGAATTTGAAAACAATTATAGAGACTACTTTTCCATGTTTTTCCAACACGGTTACAGTAAGAGAGTTGGCACAATGGGGGAACTTTAGGGTACAATTTCTTCATAATTAGCCTTCTTTAATTCTAGATACCATATACCATATTTTCTAAAATACCATATACCATATTTTTTACACCTCTTATACCATATACGATAAATTTTGCCCCCTCTTATACAATATACAATAAATTTTCAGCCTCTTATACGATATACAATATCTCTATACACCCCCCCCTTTAGAGTCCATGGACTGAAAGATAGATGTCCAAGGTTTGTCAAAGTCATTTCCACGTGTGATGTGGCAAGACATGGGCTCCACAAAATAACACCTGGAACTGTGGAATGACTAGGGCAACTTATATAGAATGTCATTTACCTTTTATAAGATAACTTACCCTTACACAGGTTGCATTTCACATATCCAAATGCACCTGTTGAATTGGACACTTTTGATATAAATCAAAATCTAGAATTGTCATTATTAAAATGAGAGTGATGTATTAATAAATGATTCACTTGTGATTATGTGAATATCAGATTCATTTTAGTTTTTACCACCTCCAGACATTGCCAGAAGTGGTGACATACAGGCTGTTCCAAAAGTAACAGGACTGGTGCTGGTATTTTGTTAAATATGCACCAATTGTCTTCAAATTTTACATAATGTACCTTCATGTTTTTTAACTAAAATTGCCGAATTACATAATTTTTGTCGAAACTGATTTAGAAATCGGCCGATGATTACTCATCGGCCGGCGCCCGGCGCATATGTGGCCTAGGCATTAGAGAGAGACCAAGGTGGGAGATATCCCCCTCCCCTCTACACCAAACTTGTTCTCACTACGTTTTTGAAAATTGGCTGAAAAAGGAAAACATATCTACACATTTGCGCATTTAACCATTTGATAACATATTGTGGATCTTATCTTAATTTGTTAATGTGAATTCGCACCTTCATTTGCATGGAAGACTTTGATAAAATCCTTTTTTGATGATTTTTGTTAGAAAGCTGATGTTTGGCTAAGCTTCGAAATTCCAAATTGAACAGTCTACTAAGAATACCATGTTGTAAATATTGTTTTCTTTATAATATGTCGAGCTAGGACTGCTCAAACAAATTCGCTTTTTGTAGCTACAAGTATTTAATTTCAATAGATGATAAACTTCTCAATATAAGAAATTACCCTCATAAGACATTGTTGCAAGGTGTGTTGCAATGAATGTGGCACCCCGCATTCCCGGGCCCGCATTATGTATTCTCGAAGAAAGCCATCATGATAAACCATGACATCTCATTTCTTCTCAGCCCTGTGTTTCAGGTGAAACAGAAAGATGCTATGAGTATCAGAATGGAAGAAAGCATATATTTGCATTGATGGTGTATAGATAGTTATTTTATATAGTGTTTTAGTTGTACATGGAAACCGATTCTAACCAGGAAGGATATTGCAACTTTTTCAAGATCCTAAAGTTGCAATTCTCGTTATTGTGTTTCATTGTAAAGACGCACCTATGAAAGTGTGTCTCTGGTACAAAGGCGTAGTTCTACATTAATTTAAGATACACGTTTTTTAAATTTGTACGTGAACATGTAGAATTATGGACCTGGTGGATTTTTTCTCCCTTTTGTATTGTTAATACTTGGCCGGTTGAGTATATAAAGGTATGCATGTCCCAGCTTTTTGTAAGTGGGGGGTCAAACCTACCCCCCATCCACACATACACTTTTTATCATGCTTAAGTAACTTCGCATTGTAATTACAAGGGTGTTATAAACGAGACACCAGGATGATAATGTAGGTGTACAATGTATTTCCGCGTTCGCGCGGAAGAAAATTAGGGCCCAAATCTTGAGAAAGAGTCGGAGGAATGCGAGGCGAATCCTGGAAACTCGGGTTCGGGAAAGTGGGGTTCACTTTTTGGTTCCGTTGACACCTGTGCGAAACTACATTCATAATTTATCCGACAGTCGCTTTGATAATGTTTCTTTATCTCGTCTGCTACTCGATAAAGAAGAATTAACAAAGCTCATCAAGAATGGACGATCTTGCACAGGTACTCATATAACAACCTCTATATCTTTTTAACACCAATATACAGGGTGACCCCAAAAAATGCAACCCTCCTTTTCTTCAATATTTTTCTTAAATGGAGGTAAATTGCTCTGGGATATGGCACACAAGGGCTTCATTCAATGTGGGATCCTCTGGCAAAGTTTTAATAATCATAGTCTTATATTGATAGAGTTATGGTTGTTTCAAAATATGCTCCAGATATCGTCAATTTCGCTGAAAAACAAACTTGCAATGTTCAAGGAAAACTGTTCATAACACGGATGCATTTTCCCCCATGGGTATGGCTCAAATTTTTGCAGTCATTGCTTGTTGGAGTTCTGCAATTGCGGTAGGGTTATTTTCATACACATTATCCTTTAAATAACCCCATATACAGAAGTCAGGGGCATCGAGATCGAGACGTTGGGATGACCATGGGTTCTCCATCCTAGGAGAGATAATCTTCTCATAGAAATGACTAGTGAGCCAGGCTATGCTATCATAAGAAGTGTGAGGAGTAGCTCCATACTTCTAGAACCACTGTTCTTGTCTATTAAAGCCTGTATGTCATTCTAGAACTGTCTAGAACTTCCTGGGAACGCCAATATTGCGCTGTGTGTTAACAGTATCAGTGTTGCCATTATCAACCTCAAACCAAAAGGGGGTGATGATTTCATGTTTGGAAATTGGCAGCCCAGGCTGTGCATTTAACAGAATGAAGGGGCCTTTGAAGAACTTCATCTGGAATTTGTGATCCCAGAACACATTATTTCTTGAGTTTACATGTTCAGAATGAAGGGAATGTGATTCATCCGAAAACCTAACATTGAAAATGGACAACATTTGGAGCATATTTTGGAACGACCATAACTCTATCAATATAAGGCTATGATTATTGAAACTTTGCCAGAGGATCCCACATTGAATGAAGTCCTTGTGTGCCAAATTTCAGAGCAATTAATCTCCATTCAAGAAATATATTGAAGAAATGGAGTTTTTTTGGGTCACCCTTTATAACGGACACACTATGTTAAAAATGAAATGTTATATCTAATGTGCCAATTCAATGATTTAGCATATCGAAAATATTTTCAACCTAAGTGACCACATCGTGACATCACTTAGATGGCAACATTTTTCAATGTCAATCTTTTCTTAATATGCTAAACTTAAAAAATAAAACAATTTTGACTGTCTAACCAGGTTAAAAGGATGAATATGTTTTTAATATTATTTTACCATTGGTTTCTATGAGAATTAAAATGTTGAAATGCATCTTTCTCTGAACCACTTTCATGCATGGATGAGTTCATTGCTCGCTCATCTATCAACCAATTTTCTTGATTTTGTCGGCAAAAAACAAGTGAGGATGATTGCTATGCATCGATGTGAATTATCGCTTTAAAAGATAAGTGTGACCTCTTAAAGTTAGTTTTAAATAAATTCACGATATTTTAAACAAAAAGTCCTTCAAAAACATTTTTGAAATTAATAAAAAGTTCCACATTTCACGCTTTGATAACATTGGATAAGACAAAAATATAAGCCAAAGTGGTTTAAACTTTATATGGGACCTTTAACTGATTAATAGTACAATAACGTCATTTCTAAGGGCAATATAGTGAAATATTGGACCGAGGGCCGAACCGAGGGCCGAAGGTCCAGTATTTCACTATATTGCTCGCAGAAATGACGTTCTTAGTATTATTACCACCGTTAACGACCAGGGCTGAAATGGCAAGAAAATCTTACGCACTGAACAATATCTAATTTCCCGGGGAAAAACTGCCGGTCCCAGGAGGAGTGAGTAGCTCCCATAATTCTTTCATATTCTATCGTATTCGGGGGATTCCCCATTACATCATCTCTTGCATCATCTCCAATCAAATTGCAGGATTCGATCACGTGAACAATCATGAGCACGTGCTCTCTCAGTGCTGCGCATGCGCAGAGTTAAATTTGAATTCCTGGGAATGGCGCAAGGAGGATTGGCTCCCAGAGTGCAACATCGATATTCTGTCCCATATATGGGCATGTCGTGCTACCAAGGAGGATTGGCTCCCAGAATCGAAGTCGATATTTTCCAACAATGAAAACGCCGAAATGTCGTTATTTTCTGAAATTATAACCGATTATAAATTTAAAATAAACAGTTCAAAATATTTGAACCAATATCTCGATCATTTCTTGTGAGTTTTCGAATTTTTCGTTGGGAAATAAGACCAAAATTCACGATTCAAATGTTGAAGTGAACAAAATGGCGGTCGTTGGAATTCAAATTTTGTTGCACGACATGCCCATATATGGGGCAGAATATCGATGTTGCACTCTGGGAGCCAATCCTCCTTGGGAATGGCGTTAACATCAGTTCAACATCATCATTTCAAACCTACGGTAATACTATTGAAGTTACTCGATCCATACTTGTAGAGAATATTCATAAAACTACAGTGAACATTTGGAGATCCATTTCAATGGCAATTTGAGGCCTGTTTATAAAATGTGTTTTCGAACGTGCTAATATGATGGGGCATCTTTGGGAAATCTCCCCCCCTGTGCCGGTCCAGAATATATTCTAGACCGGTCCATATGGACCACAACTATGACGTCACACATTTCTCAGGTCGATATAGTAAATTGAATGCCTTCTAAACTAGCACTAAAACCCCTAGAACTGGCCCGGCAAGGTGGTAATAATACAATTTTACACCCATTGGAAAGACTGTACTGTGACTGGTTGTACAGAGTTATATCAATCATACATGTAACTGCATGTCCAGTGGAAAAAACAACTCTGATTATACCAAAGGTTGGAATTTGAATTATCATGCACATGATAGTGGTTAGATAGTGGACTTTTTGTTCAAAATATCGTGAATTTATTTAAAACTAACTTTTAGAGGCCACACTTATCCTTTAAAGCGATAATTCACACCGATGCATAGCATGATTCATCCTCACTTGTTTTTTTTTGCCGACAAAATCAAGAAAATTGGTTGATAGATAAGCGAGCAATGAATTTATCCATGCATGAAAGTGGTTCAGGGAAAGATGCATTTCAAAATTTTAATTCTCATAGAAACCAATGGTAAAATAATATTAAAAACATAATATATTCATCCCTTTAACCTGGTAGCAGTCAACATTGGTTTATTTTTTAAGGTTAGCATATTTAGAAAAGATTGACATTGAAAAATGTTGCCACCTAAGTGATGTCACGATGTGGTCACTTAGGTTGAAAATATTTTCTATGCTAAATCATTGAATTTGCACATTAGATATAACATTTTATACCCTTTGCATTCGTTTGACTTCACTTCTTAAAAGAGAGCTTCGTCTTCAGAACTAGACTCTGCACGCAGGGTAAACATTTTATTTTTAACATAGTGTGTCCGTTGTTCAATCTTCATATTGGTGTTAAAAAGATATAGAGGTTGTTATATGAGTACCTGTGCAAGATCGTCCATTCTTGATGAGCTTTGATAATTCTTCTTTATCTAGTCGCAGACGAGATAAAGAAACATTATCAAAGCGACTGTCGTAGGAATAATGAATGTAGTTTCGCACAGGTGTCAACGGAACCAAACAGTGAACCCCGCTTTGCCGAACCAGAGTTTCAGGGATTCGCCTCGCATGTCTTTGACTCTTTCTCAAAATTTGGGCTCTATTGTACCCCTACCTAATCATCCTGGTGTCTCGTTAATATCACCCTTGTAATTACAATGCGAAGTTACTTAAGCATGATAAAAAAGTGTATGTGTGGATGGGGGGGGGGGGGGAACTACGCCTTTGTACCAGCGACACACTTTCGCAATGAAACACAATGGCGAAAATTGCAACTTTAGGATCTTGAAAAAAGTTGCAATATCCTTCCTGGTTAGAATAGGTTTCGACGTTCAACTAAAAACACTATATAAAATAACTATCTATACACCATCAATGCGGGGTGTCACATTCATTGCAACACACCTTGCAACAATGTCTTATGAGGGTAATTTCTTATATTGAGAAGTTTATCATCTATTGCAATCAAATATGCTAAAAAAAAGAGAATTTGTTTGAGCAGTCTTAGCTCGACATATTATAAAGAAAACAATATTTACACCATGGTATTCTTAGTAGGCTGTTCAATTTGGAATTTCGAAGCTTAGCCAAACATCAGCTTTCTAACAAAGATCATCAAAAAAAGAGTCTTCCATGTCTTCCATGCAAATGAAGGTGAAAATTCACATTAACAAAAAATTAAGATAAGATCCACAATTATGTTTTCAAATGGTTAAATGCGCAAAATGTGTAGATATGTTTTCCTTAATAATGTGTGAGGAGGCCTTTCAGCCAATTTTCGAAAACCTAGTGAGAGCAAGTTTGGTGTAGAGGGGAGGGGGATATCTCCCGCCTCGGTCTCTCTCTTGCAAACGAGTGAAGGTAAACAGTAGAGGGGTGTCTACACTGGCAGGCGAAATGGTTGAAATGGAGGCGAAATGGCCGAATTGCTTGAAATGGTTGAAATGAAAATGATTAATGAACTTAAAAGTAGGTCAGGCAAATTGATTGAAATGCTTGAAATGGCGAAACTACAATCGCAAGTAGCGAAACAGTAATTTGAAACGAAAACCGTGCGTGTTCGTTTTTTCCAATCGTTTTGCCAATTTCTTCATGAATATTGGTTGTGATTGAAAAGCTTGAAACGGCGAAACAGGCACAAACGGAAAAATTTCGATTTCCTTCCAGGCTGGTATCGAAATATTTGTCCGCTGTGACGGAGCATGCTATTTTTCGTAAAAACACTAGGAATACTTCACGATTTATTTTTTAACTCATATGTTTCGTTATACCATACAAAATTACTTACTCCATGCAATGGATATATCATTTGCGGGTAACTTTCACTTCTGTTTGAAGTCCAATTACGCTGGGTAGAAAAGCTATTGAAAATGGCGCCGGAGTATCATACTTCAAAATGTACCATTTCTTGTTTAACTTTCTAATGGCACGATATAGTGACACGATAATATTTACACATGGTTTCAGCATAACTATGAAGGTATAAATGAGATGTTGATGTATTTGGTCTTTTTAATTCTTTTATAAAAAAATAATGTTTAATTCTTTTGTCCGCTGTGACGGAGCAGTTGCAAATGTGAACTGTGAAAATGCTCCGTCACAGCGGACAAAAAATATTAATATTATTTTTTATTAAAAAAATTAAAAAGACCCAATGCATTAATATCTCATTAATACATTCAGAGTTATGCTTAAAACATATGTTAATATTATCGTGTCACTATATCATTCCATTAAAAAGTTAAAAAAGAAATGGTACATTTTAGAGTTTGATACTCTGGCGCCGTTTTCAATAGATTTTACCCTTTGCGTTATTGGACTTCAAACAGAAGTGAAGGTTACACGCAAATGATATATCCATTGCATAGAGTAAGTAATTATCTTTGATATAAGGAAACATATGAGTTAAAAAATAAATCGTGATGCATTCTTAGTGTTTTTATGAAAAATAGCATGCTCCGTCACAGCGGACAAATCTTTCGATACCAGCCTGTGTTATCGAGTGAAACGTTTGAAATGCTCTAAGTGACGTATACGTAAGCATTGAAAAGTAGGAAATTATGCTTGCATTGAAACGGTTGAACTGATCTAGGATGAAGAAAATATTTATTTCTTCATCCTCAAACTGATTGAAACGATTGAAACGCAATTTACAGTGTATATATGTATCTAATGTTACACGGTATATGGCATACATTCATGGTTGCGCGGTATTCGTGATACGGGTGAATATGCCATACTCACCTGCGGTATATGGCATATTCCGCAGGTGAGTATGCGATATTCCGCAGTGAATATGCGATACATTGATTTCAGTGAATACCCGATACTCACCTGCAGAATATGTCATACTCACTTGCGGAATATGCCATATACCGCAGGTGAATATGACATATACCGCAGGTGAAAACGTGATACAGAAAGCCTTGATTTGATTGGTTGCGAAAATCTACTCTAAATGTAAAACTCGGCTGGATTACCAATATAGTCAGTGCGTCGAGTACTAATATATGAATCCTGGTTTGATTGAGAAAGTTTATTACGCGAGATTGATGACTGATACTTCTGCTAAGTTTATATATTCGATACACAGGACTGTTGATTCAGTAATCATTATAATAATTTATAACGTTTTACTTGTTCGTTCAATCGATGTAATTGACAATTGCGTACTTCCGTATCGCGTTCTCATTGGTTAGTATGTATGCCATATACCGCAGGTGAATCTGTCATACACCGCAAGTGAATATGCCATATTCGTTGCGGAATATGACATATTTTTGTATCGTGTTTACCGCGTAACATCTAATTCACCTATTGTAATACAACAATTCTAGTTTGTTTTATTTGTTGGTTCGTTGTAATGGTATTGCAATACAACTCAGATTCAAGTATGATCCATTAAATAATATTTATTCAATTTCCTGGATTATCACTCTGCATAAAAGTCTGCACAATTCACAGTTGAGTTTTTGAAAAGACCCAAATTTGAAGCCGGTCATCCATCTCCATAAGCTGTACCGCGTCTGCCCGCAAGTCAGCATAAAGACCACTGTGTCCATGCACAATACTCTTCTGATCATGCAATATCTATAGTCGGCGCGGTAAAACCTTTAAATATGACAATGACCTTCTACAAGTTGTTCAATCGACGCTGCGATTCACTCATATGTTTGAGTCATGGATACCATGGATACAGAGTTCTACTCTTGTACTGACCAAAGAGTCTACTTTTCAAAGTAGAGGATACAATTTTGAATTACAATATCAAATGATGTAAAGCAAATTTAATTCCCTTCAGTTGTTGCATTTCAACTTTGACATGTGATGTACAAAGTCTCTGTAACTCTCTGCGTGTAATGCTGCCCCGGTTATTGTGATATCATGTTACCATAGCAACCATAACTCTACCTGAATTACATACTTTTTGTCGATACAATACATGAAGGGACATTATGTAAAATTTTGATAGACAGTTGGTGCATATCTAACAGAATACCAGGACCAGTCCTGTTACTTTTGGAACACCTTGTATGTCACCATTTCTGGCAATGTCTGGAAGTGGTAAAAAACTAAAATGAATCTGATATACACATAATCACAAGTGAATCATCTATTAATACATCACTCTCATTTTAATAATGAGAATTATAGATTTTGATTCACATCAAAAGTGTTAAATTCAACAGGTAAAATGCAACCTCTGGAAGGGTAAGTTATCTTATAAAAGGTAATTGACATTCTGTATAAGTTGCCCTAGTCATTCCACAGTTCCAGGTGTTATTTTGTGGAGCCCATGTCTTGCCACATCACACGTGGAAATGACTTTGACAAACCTGCAAAAGTAAAATCTTGGACATATTTCTTTCGGTCCATGGACTCTAAAACAACAAGAATTTGCATAGTCGGGAGCGTAAAATTGGTTATTTTGAACCCCGCCTCTTGTATTTCGGTTGGAAGAAAAGGATGACACCACAAAAGGATGACACCATAAAAAGATGACACCACAAAAGGATGACACTAGTAGAAAAAGGATGACCTTTGTAAAATGTTATAAGAAATAGATGACAATGCTTGATTTCTATATTTCATAATCCATTTGAACCAAATACTTTGCTAAATATATGAAATTAGCTTTCACTTATGCAAATGATGAAAATGAGAATAAAGCAAGAGGAACAATTATAGGAGCTAAGATGAATTAGGGGTTGAGTTGAAAGAGACTATCATCATTGTACAGTTATTATTATGAATGCACATTGTAATTTGAGAAATTCAATGATCTGCCATGCAAAAATAGCTACAAGTCAAAGGAATCTCAAACTGTTATAATCAAAAGCCATTTTGAAATTCAGCTGCCATCTTAAACAATTTTTTCTTGAGCAGAGGTCCTTTGTCCTCAGCATCAGTATATAAAATTTTAACCAAATCATCTTGTATTTGTAATTGTAATTTTGTATTAAGTAATCAAGTATTACATTCTTTTATGAAAAATGGTGGCCATTGTATTAAATAATCAAGGATTACTTTCTTCTATGAAAATTGGTGGCCCTTTTTGGAGCTCCTGTGTCCCTAGTCCCTTGAAACTAAATGGCCATCTTGAAAATCTCTTATTGAGCAGAGACCCATCGTCCCTCGGCATCAGCATATAAAATTGGAACCAAATCAACTATTCTAGTATTTGAGTTACAATTATAAAATAATAAAAGTTACAATTTTACAAAAAATGATGGCCATTTTGAATGGCGCAGCCATATTGAAATTCCATTTTGACAGAGGTCCTACACCTATAAGGCATAAGCCTATAAAATTGAATCAAAGTTAAAAATGAATCAAAATCAACCGGTATTTTGTAATCCCTCAGACAAACAAACGAATGGACAGATGGCTTCTCTATATCCATGCAAACTTCATTTGGTAGGATAACAAAATGTGTTTCCCGTATGAAAGCCAATGGAGTTTCCAACTATATCTTGTCAGCCTTTGTGAATTTGCAGAATTGCCTCCTGTCTCCAATTACATCATAAGTAGAATGGTCCGAACAGATCCTCTTTTTGAAATACTGTATCTCATCTAAATAAACCTTTTATATTAGATCTAATTTTTTTTATTTTTTTTATATATAATTTGTTGTCGTTCTCTTCCTAAGTAAGATTAATATGCAGACCTTTCTTGGGAAATGCTCTTCATGATGAAAATATTCAAGAACTGATGAATTAATTCAACTTACAAACGATTATGTAAATTAAGTCAAGTGTGGTCATTCCCTAAAATTATAAAGCTCTTAGATTGTATGATTAAATAGTTTAAAGGTGTCATCACATGCAATAAACTACTTAAGAAGATTCATCTTTAGACTCAACCTTGCAAATAGATAACATAGATAGTTAAATAATACAATGAGAAAGAAAAAATACAAATAAACTAACAGAACTATTTCATTGTGAAATGAATCTAAAATACAACTCATCACATTTTCTACGTAATTATTGAATATTTGCTGAAGCTTGTTTAAAAGTCACTCAACATTTATCAGGAAGGGAAAATTCATTGACACTCAGATGCATATCTTTCCTGTAACAATAAATGGGCCTCAACAAATTGCACAAGCATGCAGTAACATTTCCCCGTATTTACTTTTTAGTATCTACAATGAGACCACCTTTAAGTATGTTCTTCCAAATAATATATGAAAACTAATATTGGATTTGAATTTATTTTTCATAGCTGGCTTCTAAGGTCAAAAATGATTAAAAAAGAATTAAAATAAAGCACGTTTCAAAACAATTCCATGACAAAACTTGATATCTTATGAACAGGCAAGTGGGACAATCCTGGCCAAACTTGATATTTTATGTACAGAATAGTGGAATAGTCTGGTACACCTGATCTTCATTGGGGGTTTAATAGGTACAAGCGACCTTTAGATGTAAACAAACACATCATAACAAAGAGTGTGCAAAGTTCAATCTAGTGTCATCCTTTTGTAGTGTCATCCGTTTATAGTGTCATCCTTTTCTTCCAACCGCTTGTATTTATCATCTGCCTCTTGTACACAAAGTTACTGAAACCACTGCGCAACATTGTGTTGTCATGGATGTAAATAAATAAATAGTGTAATCATACCACACGCTCAACATTCTCTCCTTGTTTTTTTCTGCCTAAAAGATACTTTTGTTTTAATTTCTACTTTCATTTCAGGAATGGTGTCACACATCGTAAGATAAAGGATGGGGTCTGTATTTAGTGAATTACAACAGTTGTACTCAAGTGCTAATGAAAGTATTACCTGGTACTCTATTGTTGTATACAGTGTGATACTGCTAGCATCATGGGTGGCATACTGTTGGCTGATCCAGCCTTTGATGTCTCCATTGAGAAAGGTATGACAAAACAAAACATGTAAATGCTATCCTATAAATTCCTATTTTATATCTCCACATATGTAAGGGTTGTCATGTACTGGGAGGTTTTTAATATGGGGTTTATCCAGAGGGAGATACGCAAACCTGCCCGAAGAACTGTAGGGACCTACGGCAGATGTGCATATCTCAAGAGTAGATTTTTCTAAATTCTTTTTCAATTTTTTTCACATTTTCAAAAAAAAATTATATAATTTTTTTTTCAAAGCGGAAAAATATGGATCTGGAAACCTCAAAATCAGGAAACGGGATATATCTCAGCAACTTATCTCCCTAAAACTTTACTGGGCATAGGATAATGTTTTATATACAAACAGCTAGCTATCTTTCATATTCAAATTATGATCTTGTGATGCATGTACATATATTTAGTCCTTAAGTTTTTTTTACCCCTCATTATATTTAAAATCTTTTATGTTCATATTCTTATTCAGGGTTTTCACCCTATATCTCTATATCTCCAACGTCCATACCTTATTCAGGCCTGTAGCCAGCTGTTGCTAAGGTTTACTTCAAAAACCCCAACCCCTCCTCTCTGGCTAAGGGCCTGTTTATATTTCCATATTAATAGAATATGAACCCCTATGAACAGGTGCCAGGCTTACCATGGAATCCCTTCATTGGCAACATGCTAGATGTGATGAGAGGGCAGGCCATGGAGTCAAGTTCAAAGTGAGTTTCTTGAATATTTGAATAAAATAATTTCGGATGAAATAGTTCTTGTAGTGCCTATTTTGGGAAAAGAGACTGAATGTCATAAGTTTTAAATTTCTTCCATGCTTTAACAGGTGGGTGGAGAAGTATGGTCCTATAGTGCGCTATTACTTTTTCTTTGGGACAGAAAGATTGATGGTGGCTCACCCTGATGGTCTTAAGCACATCATGGTGAACAATAGCAAGAATTACATCAAGCCTCCTGGCAGAATGAAGTAAGGGTTTACAAGTTAATTATCTGTTTAACATATAATAATTTCTGAAAAACAACCCTGTGTACTCGAAATACATATTAAAATGAAAGAAAAGCCCTAAATCCTTTGAAATGTTATGTCATGACCTACAAGTGCCTTTATGGGAAATGACTAAAATGAAAAAAGTTTACTATCTATTGTAGTGAAACAAGTAAGATGACAGAAACTAAGTTGTCCCAAATGCAATACCCCATGTGAGAATTGAACCTACATGTAGGATCTATTAGTTGACAGTCTTATGGTTTACTGCTGTGACATCACTCAGCATTACTTCACATACTTAAACCGTGTCATTCAATTGTTTAGGGCACTTAAGAAGTTTGTAGGGAATGGCCTTTTGTTATCTGATGGTGCGGAACACAGAGCACAGAGCAAGTTAATCAACCCTGCCTTTAATACGCAGTCTATCAAGAGTGAGTATGAATTAATTGAGACACCATAGGTGTAAAATAACGGAGTGGTTGAGAGCTATATTCCATATTTTTTAAGTCTTCAGTAAAGTCCGTAACATGAATATTGGAGAGGTTAAGCTAACGATGTTTTTCACAACGTAACCGTGAACGCAAAGTACAAAAATTAACAAAGGAATGTATCGAGCGCTCATAGTTTTATGCGCGCTTAGTCTACTTCAGATACTCTTTCAGCTTCACAGTTTCGGGTTTAGAACGGGAGATTTTGAAATTTGACGTTGGGTCAACGGGAACCATTTTGTTCGTGTCTATTGAACACTATGCTATCAATTTTGATTTCGATGCACAGTTGAATTCTTGCTGAACACGATGATGTATCTCATGCATGATTTAGCGCCAAAAATCTTACGAAACGAGCTCGTTTAAAATATGTATTAGAAAACCAGCTATAAAACCGCATCACTGACATACTATAGAATCATTACACGCTATGGTGTAGTCTAAACAAACACTGGATTTGAACGGCTATTTATATGAGAAGGCTACATGAATTTGTATATGGTCGAGTGATACGTACAGGTTCAGTTTCGATTATATATGCAAAGCTTAACCTCTCCATTTATTTAATAACGTAATCAAATTTAGGATGACACAAATGTGTATTTGAATATCTAAAATTGGTTCAAGTCCCTTTCAGACATTGCTTTACTTTCTTGAAAATTGATCTCTTAAACATTTTCTTAAAAAGCGTGATATTTATCACTTTTACTGTGCATATTTCTAGAAATGCTTCCTGTGTTTGAATCATGTGGAAAGCAGCTTACTCGGGGTGGAAACTTTTCTAAGAGGCTCCGTTAAGGAAAAAATGACTTTTTGAGCTGGATGGAATTTCTGTGTATTTTTTATTCTATTAGGGTGTCCTGCATAAGGGATTTCGCCTGCGAAGCATATAACTCTTGCGAACATATCTAAATACTGGTCCGAAGAAGACATACCATGAATATTTTCGAAAAGAATTGGCTAAAAATGGAAACTACAAAAAGTCAAAATGTTCAACTCAAACAAAGTTGTAGCTATTCTATATCAATATTATGTGTTATGTAAGGTTTCTCAGATGTTTCAGGACCTTCATTAGTGTACTTGTGTCTAGAAATGAGACATTTAAGGACAAAACATGGCTTTTTTACCATTTTCGCTTTCAGCATTAACATATAGTTCCTTATATCTTGAGTTCAATGCTGACTGGTTGTTGCAATTTTGATTAAATGTGTGCTTGTACATGTGTTCTTCCATTTAAGGTATAGAAAATGTATAGTGGACAACCATGTTCATATGAGAGCGTTCAGATCTCCCCTACCCCATTTATTATGCAAAATTACCCCAAAATATGAAAAAATAAAATAACTTGACATTATAAACTTTAACAAAGTTGTAGCTATTCTATATCAATATTATACAAATATTTAATTCTACTGAGGTGAATACCTGTGCATCTTTCACAAGTGATATTCCACGAAGCACGAAGGGCTAGTGGAATATCATCTTGAGAAAGTGTCACAGGTATTCACCGAAAATAGAATTAAATATTTGTTTTATTATATCACTGTCATAACATCTTCTATAACTAACTAAGTCATATGTTAACATTGAAATACATTTATATTTCTTCTAACAATATAACAATAAAGACAATAAATATCAACTACCAAATTGTATAAGTCATGGCCGTTGAAAATCATTTGATATTCACCGGAAGTCACGTGACTTCCGTTGAATATCGCTAGTTATTTTTAGTCACGTGTAGGACATGGGCCAATAAGAGAGTGAAGAATATGACAGTGATATAATAATATGTGTTATTTAATGTTTTTAAGATATTTCAGAACCTTTATCTGTATACAAGTGGCTAGAAATGAGACATTTAAGGACAAAACTTTGCATTTTTTTTTATCATTTTCACTTTCAGCAGTAATATATAGTTCCTCATATCTTGAGTTTTATGCTGTCTTATTGTTTCATTTTCAATCAAATCTGTTCTTGTGCATGTCTTCTTCCATTTAAGGTATACAAAATGTATAGTGGACGAACAATGCTCATATTAGAGCTTTCAGATATCCCCTACCCCATCTATTATGGAAAATAAACGAGAAATATGAAAATGTAAAATAACTTATAATTATAAACTTTAATAAGGTTGTAGCTGTTCTATATCAATATTATGTGTTATTTAATGTTTATAAGATTTTTAAGAACCTTTATTGGTATTCAAGTGGCTAGAAATGAGACATTTAAGGACAAAACTTGGCATTTTTTAATAAATGCTGCTTTCAGCAATAACATATAAATCCTTATATCTTGAGTTTTATGCTGACTGGTTGATGCATTTTTGATTAAATCTGTTCTTGTACATGTCTTCTTCCATTTAAGGTATTGATAATGTATAGTGGACAAACAATGTTCATATTGGAGCTTTCAGATCTCCCCTACCCCATTTATTAGGGAAGATGACCGGAAAATATAAAAATAACTTCAAATTACCAGTATAAACTTTAACAAAGATGTAGCCATTCTTTATGTGCTATTGAATGGTATAATTAATGTTTCAGGACCTTCATTAGTATACTAGTGTCTAGAAATTAGACATTTAAGAACAAAATTTGGCATTTTTCATCAATTTTTCATCATTTCCACTTTAAGCAATAACATTACTGTATTTCCTTTTATCTTGAGTTTAATGCTGATTTGTTGATGGATTCTTGAACAAATCTGTTCTTTTGCCTCCCTACTTTGATTTAAGGTATATAAACACGTATATTGGACAGCCTGACAGTGACATTATGTTAGAGCTTACATATCTCCCCTACCCCATTTATTTTGAAAAAATAACCAGAAATATAAAAACCAAACAATTTCAAAGTATAGACTTTAACAAAGTTGTCGCTATTCTAGATCAATACTATGTATCATTTGATATTTTTCAGATGTTTCAGGAACTTCATGAGAATACAAGTCTGAAAATTTGACATTTAAAGTTGAGTTGCAAATGGGGCGGGTATTCTCTATCTTTGTCTATTTGGGCTTTCTGGTAATAATACGTTGCAAACTGCTCATGAATCTATGCAATGTATAGTAGAACACTTGGAATATATTTAAATGTAATGGGGTATAGTAGTGTGATAATTATAACCAGTGATCAAGCCATATTGGTTGAATTCCCTCATATCAATTGCAATGTTGTCAAAGGCTTGGTGATTTCCATATTACACCTAAGGGTGGTGTAATTAGGAAGTTCATGATGGATATTGGGCTTGGGGATATTTTGGTAAATGCAAACATTGTGTAATGAAGAAGTTGACACTCTCCTTATACCCATGTCTATAACAGTGCTGCAGACAAGACAAAGGAATTCAATGTTGAGAGAATTTGTATTCAGTCTGATGATACAGAATGTTGCTTGCAAAGGATGAGAGTAAAAAAAGAGCTCTTAAAGTTTCTTATGTCCTTCAAGGTAGCATTCTAAATTACTATATGAATCTCAAAGTGCAATACCTATTTGAAGATATATCAAAGATGGGTGTCTTGTACCACGAACAAACCTTCGTAGCAACACAAAAAAACATATGTCCTTGGCAATTCGCAAATGTAAAATGGCAAAAGGCAAGGGTGTATTGCTACTTTTCCATGTGGCAATAAACAACAGAGTGCACATCGTTGGACAATATTTTAGGATGAGTTTCTCAGAACTATAAAAATCATTTAGAGATCTTACATATCTGAATAAATACCTTGTGGTGTCATGAGCAACTTAGACCTTTAAAATGACTTAAATGCAGCTCTAACATAGAACCGGGGAGATTTGAAAGATCAGGCTGTTGCTAGATTAAGATCGAGAGTTGTGAACAATCATGTTTAATCCTTCGATTCGTATGAGAGTAAACTGTGAAATTACAAAATTATTTTGCACTATTCTATTTTTGAGTAATCTTTTAAAAATATGGTAGTGTAGTAATTTTATCTCTTTTAGTGTGCTAATAAATGTGCTAAACTTTTGAAAAGTTTAAGAATATTAACATGCAATAATAATAACATTTTTGTTGGTTTTCTTATTAAATGGTGGAGGGCAGATCTTAGACCTCTAATAAAAACATTCGCTGTCTTACATACAATTTCTTTAACTTAAATCAAAGAAGACAGATTCAATAAAAAACATATATGAATCTATCATCAAAGAATTATAATTGTGGAAAATTATATGCTACTGCTGAATGCAGAATGCTAAAAATGCCAAATTTTAGACACATGTAATCTAAATGAAGGTAACATTAAATAATACATAGTATTGATAGAGTATATAAGCACAAATGCCATAGGGAAGGGTGATTAAAAACTTTAAAGAAACCCAACAAGAATAGCAAACTGTAATTGTAAATCTGTCACAAGAAAAGTAGACCCTACAGAAGAATATTAGCTACAATTTTGTTAAAGTATATGATTTGAAATTACTTTTTCATTTACATTATAAATGGGGCAGGGGAGACATGAAAGCTCTAATATCAACATTGGTTGTCCAATATACATTTTTTATATCCTAAATGGAAGAAGACATGTACAAGAACAGATCTGACCAAGAATGCACCAACCAGTCAGCATAAAACTCAATATATAGGGACCTATACATTATTGCTGAAAGCGAAAATGAAAAAAAACCAAGTTTTGTCCTTAAATTAGAGGTGTCAAGTATTAACCGGTTAACCGGTTAACCGCCGATAATGCCTTGACCGGTCTATGTTTTTATGGGCGGTTAGTTGACCGTGTATAATAATTAATTCTCTTATTTCCCGCGCTTATTTTGCATGCTAATGCGTTTGGTTTTATGGTGTCAGTTTCACGTAAGCTACTCATACATGTCATAAGTCCCATCCTTACAAACATCCAATCAGCAACTTTAATCCCTGCCACATTGCTTTCCCGCGCTTACTTTGCATTTTAATCTGTTTGTTTTTCAAGCGTCAGTTTCATGTGAGCTACTCATACATGTGATAGGTCCGATAATTCCTTACAAATATCCAATCAGCAACTTTAATCCCTGCCACATTGCTTTTCCGCGCTTACTTACATAGAATAGAGTAAAGCTTGACGAACGTAAAAATAAACGCCGATATATCTTTTTTCCAATTTTTTTCAACTTTCAAGATCGAAGATGAAGATTTCATTTGAAATTATCAGTTCAAATTTCCCGCCGGTTAACCGACTTTAACCGGTAAAAACCCCCGGTTAACCGGTTAATGCTCAAGCGGTTAATTGACACCACTACCTTAAATATCTCATTTCTAGGCATTAGAATACTAATGAGGGTCCTGAAACATCAGAAAAAGATTAAATAATACATAGTTTTGACAGAATAGGTACAACTTTGTGAAAGTTCATAATTTGAAGTTATTTTACTTTTTATTAATATTTTCCAGTCATTTTTCCTAATGAATGGGGTAGGGGAGATCTGAAAGCTCTACTATGAACATTGGTCATCCACTATACATTTTTTTATATCTTAAATGAAAGAAGACATCTCCAAGAACAAATTTGACTAAGAATGCACCAACCAGTCAGCATTAAACTCAAGATATAAGGACCTATATGTTATTGCTGAAAGTGAAAATGGTAAAAAAGCCATGTTTTGTCCTTAAATGTCTCATTTCTAGGCACTAGTTTACCAATAAAGGTTCTGAAATATCTTAAAAAGATTAAATAACACATAATATTGATATAGAATAGCTACAACTTTACTAAAGTTTATAGTTTTAAGTTATTTTATATTTTCATATTTTTCTTATAATTTTTCATTATAAATGGGGTAGGGGAGATCTGAAAGCTCTAATATGACCATTGGTGGTCCACTATACATTTTCTATACCTTAAATGGAAGAAGACATGCACAAGAACAGATTTGATTAAAATTGCAACAACCAGTCAGCATTAAACTCAATATATGAGGAACTATATGTTACTGCTGAAAGCTAAAATGATTTTAAAAAATGCCAAGTTTTGTCCTTAAATGTCTCATTTCTAGGCACTAGTATACCAATAAAGATTCTGAAATATCTGAAAAACATTAAATAATACATAATATTGATATGGAATAGCTACAACATTGTTAAAGTTTATAAATTCAAGTTATTTTCCATTTTCATATGTTTCAGTAATTTTTCATAATAAATGGGGTAGGGGAGATCTGAAAGCTCTAATATGACCATTGGTGGTCCAATATACATTTTTTGCATCTTAAATGGAAGAAGACATGTACAAGAACAGATTTGATCAAAATTGCAGCAACCAGTCAACATTAAACTCAAGATATAAGGAACTATATGTTACTGCTGAAAGCGAAAATGATCAAAAATGCCAAATTTTGTCCTTAATTATCTTATTTCTAGACACTAGTAAACTAATGAAGGTCCTTAAACATCTGAAAAACATTAAGTAATACATAGTGTTAATATTAAATAGCTATAGTTTTGTTTGAGTTGAACATTTTGACTTTTTGTAGTTTCCATTTTTAGCCAATTTTTTTCTAAAAAATTCAAGGTATGTCTTCTTCGGACCAATATTTAGATATGTTCGCAAGAGTTATATGCTTCGCAGGCGAAATCCCTTATGCAGGAAACCCTAATAGAATGAAAACTACAGAGAAACTCCATCCAGCTCACAAAGTCATTTTTTGCACAATTCTCACACCTTCCACCCCGAGTACTGACAGAACTTTGGCAATCCCGCTATGAGAAACTTCATGGTGACAGTAATTATGCGGACATGGAGGTTTGCTCTGATCTCTTATCAATGGTAAGGTCACACTTCACAGGCGTAGCTAGCCCATTTTGCGAGTGTACGCCCGTATGATTTCCCGGTTTTATCAAAATTAACAAAACGATGGTTCCATAAAATAGGAAGATCCCGGGTCTTCAGAAGATAGGGGACACACTAAACACTCTTAATTCAATGAAGGAAATATGTATGGTTTGATCATTTTGACATAGCTTTTTAAAGGGATTGAATTAACTGTATTAACAGATAATATTCGGGAAACAAAATAGACAGATTCTATATAATCATGACATCGGCGATCGAAGCCGTCTATCATGGCGATTTTATTTTTTAGGCTACCTAAAACTGTGTTTTTATCTAGCTCACAAGATGATTAACAATAAAAGAAAAGTTACACGACCGTCTCAACTCCATTTCGGATCTTAACAATCTGTACGTGATTCTATAGAATAAATTCTATCTTTCTGTTTTTTGCATTTGCGAACATGTCAATAACAGTATCAATGTTTATATCCTGTTCCCTATGGGTATGTATCATGGCCAAGGAAGAAAGTCCTTCCTCGTTCATTGTGGAACGTAAGTATGACTTAATGCGTTTCAAACTGCTAAAGCTTCGTTCAGCCACGCAAGTGGATACTGGCAATGTTAGCAGCTGGACTAAAGACGTGTAGACATCGGGGTAAAGAGGCTGGGGGGTCTGTTGAATAGTGTCAATAAGAGTTGCTGGGATGTTTATTTTTCATCACAATTAATCAGGTAAATTTTATTTTTCCTTAAAATTTGAGAGTACGCCTGGGC
Source organism: Owenia fusiformis (assembly GCA_903813345.2). NCBI lineage: Eukaryota > Metazoa > Annelida > Polychaeta > Sabellida > Oweniidae > Owenia > Owenia fusiformis. The sequence continues at coordinate 12,946,868 of CAIIXF020000006.1, read as the reverse complement.
GTACTTGGCGTACACGTAGCTACGCCACTGCACTTGATGTGATTTATAGGGATTTGATAGTTTGCAATTTTTAAATTACACATTTTTTTTGGTGGGCACAAGGAATATGGCTTTTAGGGGTGGGTCAGGTGGCCCTCGGATCGAGACCTACGTGTATTGATCTCACGGGAATATGATACATTGGTTTCCGTACTTTGCCCATCATCTGTTCAAAAAGACATTTAACATTCACTATTGAGTATTTTTCAAGTTATCACACATTTACGTATTACTCATAATATTCCAATATTGCAAATTGCAAGCTTTTACAAATTTTTAAAATTCGGGGTATTTTGGAGAGCTTTTCAAATTATTAAAAGGACAAGTATTAAGATGGCAAGAGATTTTGGACAGCTGTATTTTTGGTCACGGGTATTTCCCGACCATACAATGAACATTTCATATTAAAACAATATCTTGACTTCAACAAATGTGCATGAAAAAAATAAATATCTCATTTTAATAATGAGATTAGCCATGGATTAGTAAGCCACCTTCAATAATATTGACCTTATTACTGAAAAAGATGACCATGATTTTTCATATTTTTTTGCAATATAAGATTACACTGTAAGGTAGCATTCACTTCATATAAGGGCATATGGATTGAAAAGTTAATATGAAAGTTACATGGGAATGAGGATTATCCAATGGAATATCCCATGTTATGGAGTTCGCCCTGTCCATCTTTGAAAGTTCTGTTTACCCATCTGCCATCTTTGAGAAAATCGATGCATTAATGAAGGAACATTTGTAAATGAGTGTATGTTTTGACAGCTTATGAATGCATGACAGTTTGCTAGGTCATGGGAAACCAATATAATCCATTATTTATGTGAGGGGATTTAATTCAATACCAGAGTATCCAATGAGGCATGAATATAATAACATTGACTGACTTATACTGGACCTATGAAAAACTGATGTACAGAAAAGCTATGTATGAATGTGAAAATGTATGAAAGGGGGATGGATTATGAAAATGATTTTGGTAAATGTTCCACAATTTTTCAATCTGACAATACCACATGTGCTATTCTGACAATACAATACCACATTTGTTACTCTGGCATTGCAATACCACATGAATTTCTCTACATTGTAATATCACAAGAGCTACTCTGACATTGCAATACCGCATGAGTTACTCTCACATTGTAATACCACAAGAGCTACTCTGGGGAAAGTTCAATTGAGTCTCATTAGATACCAATGAAAAATAAAATGACCCATTGGAATTTACGAGTATGTGATTCTGTTGTCCTATTGAAGTTTTCAAGACTCAGTCAGATTTTGTAGTACTGAGACTCCACTGGCAAATATATACACTTACTAAAGTCTCACAGAGGCATTTTGACCATGTTTTTGTAAATAACCATAAAATCGTGACTACTTTAGATAGACCAATGACACTTAGTAGAACGAAAGAACATTGACCAAGGTTTTAACCCAATTTATTCTGATTTACTTTTCACCATTGAGTGTAGGCAACCAGTTGGGACATTTGTAAGTATAACTCACTCAATGAGTTAATTAATTTGATCTATATTCATTTCAAAACGCTAGCCTGTAATGCACATTGCGCAAAGCATTGACCTATGTAACTTTTAACTGCATCAATATAATTGAGAATTAAATGTATAATGAACTGAAATTGAACAAGGTTTAATTGTGCCAAATATGATATTAAACCCATGCTGAATGACTGAGTTATTAGCAAACATTTTTTGGTTACCTTTATTGGCTCGCCCTGTATCTTCGCCTCTTACACCGTTTCATCTAATTGTGTATCGTTTCAATTTATATTCTTAACATTTACAGAAATGAATCACAAACACCCGTATTTTGATTAGAAAATAAAAATAGAAAAAGCTTATAAAATGGGATTAGTACAAAACATGGCACTAAGCCATGGCATACTCTATGGCACCCCTGTGTCATTGGCTCTTGAATACTAATTCAGATTTATTTTGATTATTTTTGTTCTTGATCCTCTTACTAAAGTTTTGTTTTGGCAAAGAGAGAATGGGTCCTTGAGTACGTACTACATACGTCTGTAACTTGATTCAGATTAACAAATGTTCAGTCATGGCAAACTATGCCAAGAAAGATAATATAATATAACTTTAGTAAGAGGCTCAAGAACAATGTTTGGAAGGGTAGACATTTGTAAGGGTAATCATAATCTACATAAATATGCAAGAATTTGACTCGAAATAGTGTTTAAGTGCCTACAGTATGACATAGGGGGTGCCGTAGCCTATGCCATAGTGTGTACCTGTGCCATGACACTGTGCCATGTTTTGTACTAACCCATTTTGAATGGAATTTATAATTAGCAATTCTACCTCACCATATTTATATAATTACTAGTATATAGAATAAGACTGGAGTAATAAAAACCTCGGTATATCCCAACCAAATGAAAGTGTAATGAAGTTTGCCAGATTCTTGAATTTATACACCCCTCTTTTGGGATTGGGTTACATAAAGGATATAATGTCAAGGCAATGCGAAGTGCTGGAGAAAAAAAAATACATTCAAACATCAGCCATTACTCAAATTACTATGAGCATGACTTTTATCAGCATGTATACTTCAAACATTTTCTTATACCTTCTTTATAAATGCTGTTGGATATAATACTACTCAAGTGTTTGCAAGTCACAATACAATATAATCCTGTGTGAATAAACTGCATTCAGTAGCTGACACTTTGAGTACAAAACATGAGTTCCAAATATAACACCAGATATTATGACACTGTGTTGCCATCTATTTGTGTTGAATATATTATAAACATCACATAGCAATTATCTCAGTATTTCTTGGAGAGCCCAAAATTCTTAAAAGAAACTAGGAATTCAATCCAATTTTCCTATATATGAGATTACTGATAACTAATGTTGCAATCTAATTTTGCACAGAAACTTTGAAAATCACGGTCCTCTTCTTCAATATAAGGTCAACATTATTGAAAAAGTGAGGAGGTGAGTAACTAATCCCTGGCTAATCTCATTATTAAAAGAGATTTTTATTTTTTTCATGTTCTTTTGTTGAAGTCAAGATATTGTTTTAATATAAAATGTTCATTGTATGGTCGGGAAATACCCATGACCAAAAATACAGCTGTCCAAAATCTCTTGCCATCTTAATACATGTAATACTAGTCCTTTGGTGTATTTTAGAGATAGCCTTTAGATTTAAGCATTAACCTGCTTTAATTAAATTTATGCCAACGTTGCAGATATGAGCAGATATGATTAACATCTTTTATTTTGTAGTCATTAGATGCAATAGGCCAGTGTGCCTTTGGCTACAAGTTCAATGCACTAGAATCATCTCTAAAGAAGACAGATGATGAAAGTGGAACAACACACTCATTCCAGAGAATGATGTCTGTGGTAGGCCTAAGGTGAATATATACTGGATTGCCAATGGGATTTTTTTGGCGTAAATTTTTTCAAGTTGATACATTTTGGCCACTGAAGGCTTCAAACCATAGTAAAAGTAACTATGAAATTCAGTATTCAGATAAAAAGATGGCCTTGCATTCATTTTTCATTCCTCTTTCTCAAGTCCCCCATCTATGATGGGAGGGGGGGGGAGTTAACCGTCTACTAATGGTTAAAACTGGAACACTCTTCAGCAAAATTAATTCATATAGTATGATAGTTCTCCAGACGAATGGATGTTTGATGGAATTAATTTTTAAATTCAGCTGGAAGATGATGCTGCCGTTCTGGGACAAGTTGCCATTTGAGGATGTTAGAAAGATGAATGCAGACTCTGCTATGGTCCAGAAAACAGTGTTTAAAGTTATCAACCAGAAGAAGGCTCAACTGGAACAGGAAGGTAAGCTCCCCCAAATAATATGTTTCATCGGTGGGGGGGGGGTCAGAGCTATGTGGTTTCTAATATTTAAGGAATAAATAATGATAGGCCATTCAATATGGTGAAATTCAGCACGAGTTGGACAGAATGTTGTACAAAGCACGAACCGAAGGTGAGTGCATTTGTACTAACATTCTGTCCAACGAGTGCTGAATTTCACCATATTGAATGGCCTATCATTATTTATTCCGATTCAAACATAAAAATTAGTAAAAGCCGTGTCTATGGAACGGGCATGAAGGAAGAATACGCATGCTGTCAAGATTCTGAAGTCGGCCTGAAAAATTTTAGAATTTGTTTGGGCTGTTCTATTTTACTCCCCGTTTTAGATTTTATACGGTGTATGCAAACATGGGGTGTTGATAAAATAAAAATAAATAGGGAGTAAAAAAGAACGGCTATCCCCGGACAGAGCCCCAGATGTGCAGCTGAGATGTGACGTCACTCAAAACAATGCAAATTGCAGATTGAACAGAGCATGGTCGTGCATCTATGGAGAATTAGAGAACGTTCTATATTGGCTATGCTGCATTCGGATTGGTTGAGAAATTCGAATAGAGCACGGTCATGTTTGAATACATTTTTCTGAATGGCTAAATGACATATTTTAGTGCAAAAATTCCCAAGGCTTACCCTATTAAACTGCTTTCTTCAGCTTCATTTTTTCAGAGGATATTTTTCATAAAAATAAATCAGTTATTCAATGATGCAGTAAGAAATTGTAGATCACCAGAGGCCAAACTTTTGACAAAAGCTAGAAATAACTAATAAAGTTATCTTAATTTGTATTCAAGAAGAAAAGCTGACACATGACCTATTAGATAAGCTGGTGTTAGCAAGAGATGAGGAGACTGGAAAAGGCTTGAGTGACCTTGAACTTAAAGACCAGGTCATGACATTTCTCCTTGCAGGTCATGAGGTAAGAGCATGATTGAAATGAATGACCTTGAACTTAGACAAGGTCACACTTATATAGACTAGAACTTCCTTCTCTGCCCTTTTATTTTCTTTCTCATTCATGCCATGAACTCAAGTTAAGAACTTAACAACTTCATAAACTTTCCAGACAACCAGCATAGGTCTATCCTGGATTCTCCTACAAATGGCAAATCATCCAGAATGTCAACAGAAAGTCCGCCAAGAAGTTCAAGAAATTCTGCCTAAAGATGGCACCCCCATCAGTTGGGATGATTTAGACAAGCTCAAGTATACACATGCAGTTATCAAAGAAACACTGAGGTAACAAATTAGTATGATGGTGTATTTTGTTTTAACCTCTTGACTACCTTGAGTGAGGAGATTTCACGTCACCCCAGAAATGACCTTGATACCAAGTGACGAGAAAATCCGTCACAAAATGTTTCACTAAAATTGATCTTATTTGAACAATTTTCATCCAATTTACACAAAAATTGTTTTAAAATGTGTAAAAATGATCTCTCTCTCTGCCGTCTAATTTTATTTTATTAAGTTGAGCATCTAAAGTTCTATAGGTATGATGCGCTAAAGATATGTGGTAAAATGTCAAGAGGTGGCATAAATGAAAAATTCTCTGGTTTCAACAGATTTTAGAGCGGTTAAAGAATTAAAATTGTACATATTGGTCCATTTTGATGTGAATTCACAATGCACATTCCAGAATGATTAATTTTACATTTCTTCCTTGATATAGACTACTTCCTCCAGTGCCTCTGACATTGCGACAGGCTGTGAATGATGATGTCATATGTGGCTATTTCATACCAGCGGGAACAATTATTTTGCTTTGTCCTGGAGTTATGATGAGGTTTGTAGCATATATTCTCAAGTTAACTTTAAAGTAGAGACTCACATGTTAAAACATTAATATGTATTAGCTAGATCAAATATTCGTTGCATTGATATAGACTATTATTCTTGTTTCCAGGCAACAGGACTCATTCGATGATCCTCTCAAGTTCAACCCTGACAGATTCATGAATGAAACCAATGCCACTAATCCAAACAATTTCATTCCCTTTCTGCTGGGACCCAGGATGTGTATTGGACATAAATTTGCTATGGCTCAAATGAAACTTATCCTAGCCATGGTTGTTCGAGAGTTTCAATTAGCCTTAGACCCTGTATATACATACAAAAGAAAGCAGAGAATAACAATGAGACCTGACCCTAGCCTCAGTCTAAGAGTGTCCCCTGTGGATAAATTCATCAATTCACCAAAAACCTTTTAGATAAGGTGAAATGTCTATTGAGAAGCTAAAAAACATTCTGGAAGATGCGACTAGACCCTAAAATCAATCAAAGAGTATCCCTTGTGGAGGGCATAGACCACTCAGAGAGTTATAGGATATCCTATGATTTTGAGGAATATCATTTTTATCTACGAGGTGATATTGATATCTGCACGAGAGAGCAAAGCGAGCAATATCACCGAGTAGATTAAAATGATATTCTGAAAAAAATCATATGATGTTCTTATTATCCTACACTTACAAGGAGTGTACTAAATGTATAATATCATTGCAAAATGAATTTCATGCCAAATAGAGTCAATTTGGCGGGAAATCAACAAGCGGAGTATATCGTCACAATATTCTCCGCATATTGGGGTTTCCGGAGTATATCGTCACTATATCCTCCGCCCGGAGTATATCATCACGATATCCTCCAGTTATTCATTTTGCCAATAAATTTCAAATTTATTTTTTAATGTTATTATACATTTAGTACACTAAGTGTAGGATAATAAGGAATATGACATTGAATACCAGAACAACGGCAACGCCAAAGCATAGCGAATCCCATCGAACAGAATGGCTGGCATTTTTACAAACGAAATATTTAGCAAATATCAGAAAACAACACACATAAGAAAGGCCACCATTTTCAAAATGGTTGCTCACTAGCCAAGCTGTCATAAGAAGAAACAAGGCATTAACATGACAAAATGTCACCACCTAGTTGCTCACAATATTATGAGTTCAAAATTAAGTCAGATTTGAATTTCTGAGAACTTGTAAAGTCAAATTTGAACTTCTGAAAAGATGTAGATGATTTTGAAAAAAAAATTTGGTCAATTTGAAGCAAGTTGAAAACAGACCTTTTTGACCTTTTTTGACCTTGAGAAGGTCATTAAAGGTCAAATGTCAAATCAAAAGTCAGATTTGAATTTCTGAGAACATGTAGATGATTTTGAAAAAAAAAATTAGTCAATTTGAAGCAAGTTGAAAAAAGACCTTTTTGACCTTTTTTGACCTTGAGAAGGTCATTGAAGGTCAAAAGTCAAATCTAAAGTCAAATCTAAAGTCATATTTGAATTTCTGAGAACATGTAGATGATTTTGAAAAAAAATTTAGTCAATTTGAAGCAAGATGAAAAAATACCTTTTTGACCTTTTTTGACATTGAGAAGGTCATTGAAGGTCAAATGTCAAATCTAAAGTCAGATTTGAATTTCTGAGAACATGTAGATGATTTTGAAAAAAAAATTTAGTCAATTTGAAGCAAGTTGAAAAAAGACCTTTTTGACCTTTTTTGACTTTGAGAAGGTCATTGAAGGTCAAATGTCAAATCTTAAGTCAAATCTAAAGTCAGATTTGAATTTCTGAGAACACGTAGATGATTTTGAAATTTTTTTTAGTCAATTTGAAGCAAGTTGAAAACAGACCTTTTTTGACCTTGAGAAGGTCATTAAAGGTCAAATGTCAAATCTAAAGTCAGATTTGAATTTCTGAGAACATGTAGATGATTTTGAAAAAAAAAATTAGTCAATTTGAAGCAAGTTGAAAAAAGACCTTTTTGACCTTTTTTGACCTTGAGAAGGTCATTGAAGGTCAAATGTCAAATCAAAAGTCATATTTGAATTTCTGAGAACATGTAGATGATTTTGAAAAAAAATTTAGTCAATTTGAAGCGAGATGAAAAAATACCTTTTTGACCTTTTTTGACATTGAGAAGGTCATTGAAGGTCAAATGTCAAATCTAAAGTCAGATTTGAATTTCTGAGAACATGTAGATGATTTTGAAAAAAAAATTAGTCAATTTGAAGCAAGTTGAAAAAAGACCTTTTTGACCTTTTTTGACTTTGAGAAGGTCATTGAAGGTCAAATGTCACATCTTAAGTCAAATCTAAAGTCAGATTTGAATTTCTGAGAACACGTAGATGATTTTGAAAATTTTTTTTAGTCAATTTGAAGCAAGTTGAAAACAGACCTTTTTGACCTTTTTTTGACCTTGAGAAGGTCATTGAAGGTCAAATGTCAAATCTTAAGTCAAATCTTAAGTCAGATTTGAATTTCTGAGAACAAGTAGATGATTTTGAAAAAAAAATTAAGTCAATTTGAAGCAAGTTGAAAACAGACCTTTTTGACCTTTTTTGACCTTGAGAAGGTCATTGAAGGTCAAATGTCAAATCTAAAGTCAGATTTGAAGGTCAAATGTCAAATCTAAAGTCAAATTTGAATTTCTGAGAACATGTAGATGATTTTGAAAAAAAATTTAGTCAATGTGAAGCAAGTTGAAAAAAGACCTTTTTGACCTTGAGAAGGTCATTGAAGGTCAAATGTCAAATCTGAAGTCAGATTTGAACTTCTGAGAACATGTAGATGATTTAGAAAAAAATTGAAGTCAGTCTAAACAGTATTTGTTAAGTTATAGGAAGTTGTAAGAAATTGTTACAGACGCCAACCGCCGGACGCCAACCGCCGGACACCTGAACCACCAACCGCCAACCGCCGTCGCAAAAAAACGGAGACCATAACAATATGTCACCACTTTTGGTGGTGACATAATAATAATATGCTTTTAAGTAGCCACCTATAAAAAATTTTCGCACACATGTACTTGTAAATGGTGGCCATTTTTCAAAATGGCCAACTACTCCCCAAAGTTTTATTTGACAATGTGCCATGCTTAAAGTATTCACATATCAAATATGAACAAAATCGCTCCACTACTTTTCCAGTTATAGTAAAAATGGCCGCCTACTACCCAAAGTGTCATGAGACAGTGTGCCATGCTTACAGTATTCACATATAAAATATGAGCAAATCGCTCTACTACTTTTTGAGGTATAGTAAAAAATGTAAAATAACACTTGTAAAAATGGCGACCATTTTTGAAAATGCCCTCCTACGACCCAAAATGTCATTAGACATTGTGCCATCCTTAAAGTATTCACATACCAAATATGAACAAAATCGCTCCACTACTTTTCGAGTTACAGTAAAAAATGTTAAATAACACACGTAAAAATGGTGGCCATTTTTCAAAATGGCCGCCTACTACCCAAAATGTCATTAGACATTGTGCCATGCTTAAAGTATTCAATATACCAAATTTGAACAAAATCGCTCCTCTACTTTTTGAGTTACAGTAAAAAATGTTAGATTAACACACATAAAAATGGCAGTCATTTTTCAAAATGGCCGCCTACTACTCAAAATGTCATTAGACATTGTGCCATGCTTAAAATATTCACATACCAAATATGAACAAAATCGCTCCACTACTTTTTGAGTTACAGTAAAAAATGTTAGATTAACACACGTAAAAATGGCAGTCATTTTTCAAAATGGCCGCCTTCTACTAAAAGTGTCTTTAGACAGTGTGCAATGTTTATAGTATTCACATACCAAATATGAACAAAATCACTCCACTATTCAAGTTAAAGCAAAAATTTATTAAATGACGTGCAAAGGCAGCCATTTTTCAAGATGGCTGCCATGTATTTCTTCTATATTTACATTCCTAGCTTAATCAATGTCCTTTATAAATTTTTACATTTAAAACATATCGCTATTACAGTTTTATATGCAGTACCTAAATACCTGTAAAATCGGCACTAAAATGGCCGCCATTTTTAGAGCGGCCATTTTGAAAATCGGTTTTACCCATTGGGTATATGTGTACAAAATATGAACAAAATTGGGCCAACAGTATTTGAGTTATTGCCCGGACGGACGGACGTACGAATGCGTTCCCTATATCCCACCCGAACATCGTTCGAGGAGATAATTACTTATAAACATATCAATTCATGTAATTTTTTCTTGTATTTTAATATCTTGTAGATTTGATTGTTACATTCCAAAATCAAAATATTCAACAGAAGTATGTTTAATATAAATGTTCATATATTTTTTGTTTTAAAAACATGATTTATTTTCCACATTGCATTATTCTGAATTAAAATAACATTAATATATATTATATACACATTGATTGTTCATCTCAATAAAATCACTAACAGTCATCTTTTATTATAAAATATAACTTGTTTTTCTAACTATAAAGAAAAGACAGAAAAATACAAGTAAAGGATGACCCCAAAAAAAGAACCTCTAAATCTCAAGTACATACTAATTTTTGTTTAATTAACACTTAATAGACAATTCAGGAAGATTCCACCATAATTAGAATTATTAGGACATTAGAGGTTTGCATTTTTGGGGTCACCCTGTAACTTATCAATAAATGGTTGGTTGCTATGCAGACATTCATAAAATGTTGTAAGAGCTGTGCTAAAAAACTAGAATCAAAGATATAAAGCAATAAAAATTGTAAGAAACATCTACAGCTTTCCGACCAATGTGTCCATTAGTATTCCAAATATGACTTCATACTTTGCAACTTTGATACAAAATTCCCCAACATTTCCGCCAGAGATATTTTATTATATAAAAGGAGGAGGGAAGTTAGTGCAACAGATTTTAGACAGTCATATGTTGGATTTTGGCCATTTTCTGAGGATTTAAACAATTGCATATGTTAGGCCAATGCATAGCCTCCAGGAAAATCACTTCTAGAAATGATAAAATAATTTCAACTTTGAGACAGGGTAGATGCAAACAACCCACCCACATGTTTTTTCTGAAATGTTTTCCTAATTTTTGACCCCTTCCATCCCTGCTTTTTTAATTTTTCTTGCATCAATATGTTGCATTTTGGCATATAGTTAACCACTTTAAAGGAATAAGTGATTCCTTCAGGGGTTTTAAAGATACCCATTTTGGGTGACCAAATGAGCTGAAAGCAATGATTTTTCCCTATGGGAAAATAACATGGGAAATATTGTTTTCCACTTTATCTAAAAGGAATCATTTATTCCTTTTAAGGGATTAACTATGTGTCAAAACGCAACATATTGATGCAAGAAAAATTAAAAAAGCAGGAATGGAAGAGGTTGAAAATTAGGAAAACATTTCAGAAAAAACATGTGGGTGGGTTGTTCGCATCTACCCTGTCTCAAAGTCAAAATTATTTTATCATCTCTAGAAGTGATTTTCCTGGAGGTAATGCATTGGCCTAACATATGCACCTGTTTAAATCCCCAGGAAATGGCCAAAATTAAACATATGACTGTCCAAAATCTGTTGCGCTAATTTCCCTCCTCCTTTACTATTAGACAGGTTCCAATTTCAGAATATCTCAAGGGAAAAAGTTTATGAGGCATTTTTTAGAAAAAGCAACAGACCTATTTTTTCTGGATCAGTTTTTCATGCTGATAAAGATATTAAAAGATGACAGCTCAACGAGGTGGTCACGACACCGAATTTTAGCGTTTTTACCCCCCTAGGAAATTATCTTAGGGGGTACTATAATATTAGTTCATAACTCAAAGGATTTACTATTACATTTTGGACTAATATCAAAATATCCAATCATTTTTAGTTGCTAGAAAAATACATTGTTCTAACATTTCAAGGAACCTGTTGAAAACTGACATGAGAGCTTAGCTCAAAAAGTGAGAAAATTTTGGGAAAACTTTTTTCTTAACCAATTTACCTATACCTAGAAACATAAGATAAGACACACCACTAGGTGATCACCTATGATAAGAAAACACTGTAGAGCATATAGAATCTAAAATTGAATAGATATAGATTAAACATCCTCCAGCTGCAGGGCTCCAAGATTCAGAACATCTCTTTTCTCATAGCCCTGTCTTTGGAGGATGAGATTTAATGGTCAAATTATCTAACCATCCATTAAATGGACACTGTGGTCTATTTCTCAAAAATGTCATCAATTTATCTTGTTCCAATGGCACATATAGTGGTCAAGCAATTTGATAATTATGATTTACAATTCTTGGAAACTCATGTTTTGATATACATGGTCATACTGAAAGACAATATCCCAGATGCGAGTAGAAATAATCTTGATTTACGTCATTAAAAAGTCACAATTCAGTCAAACTGATGTCATATTTGGAATCTACATGTAAAATAACATTTAGAAATGTGGTTTTGAAAAGAGTTTATCAACTTTGAAAATTAAAGTTTCTTTGAAAATTAGGTCGGGGAGATTCCCCATAGACCCCATGTTGTAAAACCACAAAAAGTGAAATATCTTTTCTTGTGTTGGGCAGATAATATTTTCTTTTACTAGACATATTTTAATTTGTATAACTATCAGATACATAAAGGTAATATGAAAAGTGAACCACTAAAACTGATGCATATTCAAGTTTAAGGGAATTTTGTAATACCCTGCCATGTTAATTCCCCCGAATCAGCCACCTGGTGGCGAAACTGATAACTACCTACTTGCATCTGAGTAATTGAAAAACAAGAATTGCAATTCACAATGCTTTTGAGAAACATTAATTTGCTACATAATTTTGCTACCTACACATAGCAATTTGCTACTTGTGTTCGTTGCATAACAAGCATTGGTTACTGGTTTATAGATGAGCTTTGTTTATCTTTAAAAATCCCAGATTGAAAAGATGCATTTTAATGCCTTGATTACATTATTACACCATTCAATACATTCTTCTGTACTTTATTATCTGGCAGTATAAAGACACTTAATACCAGCAAAAATCCCTGAATGGTTTCAAGAAATAGATAAATGCAATTTGGTATTCACAATTTCTTTTGATTTGACCTTCATTAGAAAAATATTTGTTAATAATGAGCAACTGATCTACTTCAGTCTGGTGAACAGCTCAAAGAAAATCCTCGAACTGAGTCCCTAGTTGGTCATATATTCTTGGGGCTGTGCACTAAACTGTAATACTGGAAGAAACTCATTGCATTGTGTTTGTGATTCCCTGAACATCAACATACAACATGTTAGAATATACACAGCCAATATAATTCGGCGCCGTGTCGGCATCAAAAAAATTTGGCGCTGTTCCAGCACAGTTGTGGCATCCTTCTGGCACTGAAACCTTTCAACACCAAAATTTGCCACCGGACTAGTCAGTCCATTTGGTGCCGAAACGGCAACGAAATTTGGCACTGAAACGGCGTCGAAAATCCGATTGCATTTTGGTGGTGTAGTACTACATGTACATGGTAACATTTAAAATTTGCATTAAGCCTGTCTGTCTGCCAATGTGCCCTATATTCTCCCAAGAGAGGGAAGATTAAATGCATATCTAAAGTTCAATGCAACAAAGCTTTAACTGTTATCACAAATGGTTAAAAATGCAACACAATGCAATAAGGCTTTAATACAAAAAAATGTCATCTAGTTATTGCAAATGGTTACAAAATGCAACACATTATACCAAAGCCACAAGACTTTAGTATGACAAAATGTCACCATAAAGTTACTGCAAAAGGTTAAACAAGGCATTAACATGACAAAATGTCACCACCTAAAACAATTTGGTCAATTTAAAGCAAGTTGGAAAATACCTTTTGACCTTAAGAAGGTTTTTGAAGATTTGAGCTTCTGGGATCTTGTAGATGATTTTGAAAAAAGAAATTGTTCAATCTGAAGCAAGTTAAAACTAGTTGCACACAAATCTTAAGTCAGATTTGAACTTCTAAGAACATGTAGATGATTTTGAAAAAAAAATTCGTCAATTTGAAGCAAGTTGAAAAAATACCTCTTTGACTTTTTTGACATTGAGAAGGTCATTGAAGGTCAAATGTCAAATGTAAAGTCAGATTTGAACTTCTGAGAACATGTAGATGATTTTGAAAAAAAATTAAGTAAATTTGAAGCAAGTTGAAAAAAGACCTTTTTGACCTTGAAAAGGTCATTGAAGGTCAAATGTCAAATCTAAAGTCAGATTTGAACTTCTGAGAACATGTAGATGATTTTGAAAAAAAATTAGTCAATTTGAAGCAAGTTGAAAAAAGACCCTTTTGACCTTGAGAAGGTCATTGAAGGTCAAGGTCAAATCTAAAGTCAGATTTGAACTTCTGAGAACTTGTAAAGTCAAATTTGAACTTCTGAAAAGATGTAGATTTTGAAAAAAAATTTGGTCAATTTGAAGCAAGTTGAAAACAGACCTTTTTGACCTTTTTTGACTTTGAGAAGGTCATTGAAGGTCAAATGTCAAATCTTAAGTCAAATCTAAAGTCAGATTTGAATTTCTGAGAACATATAGATGATTTTGAAAAAAAAAATTAGTCAATTTGAAGCAAGTTGAAAAAATACCTTTTTGACCTTGAGAAGGTCATTGAAGGTCAAATGTCAAATCTAAAGTCATATTTGAATTTCTGAGAATATGTAGATGATTTTGAAAAAAAAAATTAGTCAATTTGAAGCAAGTTGAAAAAAGACCTTTTTGACCTTTTTTGACTTTGAGAAGGTCATTGAAGGTCAAATGTCAAATCTTAAGTCAAATCTAAAGTCAGATTTGAATTTCTGAGAACACGTAGATGATTTTGAAAATTTTTTTTAGTCAATTTGAAGCAAGTTGAAAAAAGACCTTTTTGACCTTGAGAAGGTCATTGAAGGTCAAATGTCAAATCTAAAGTCATATTTGAATTTCTGAGAACATGTAGATGATTTTGAAAAAAATCTTTAGTCAATTTGAAGCAAGATGAAAAAATACCTTTTTGACCTTTTTTGACATTGAGAAGGTCATTGAAGGTCAAATGTCAAATGTAAAGTCAGATTTGAATTTCTGAGAACATGTAGATGATTTTGAAAAAAAAATTTAGTCAATTTGAAGCAAGTTGAAAAAAGACCTTTTTGACCTTTTTTGACTTTGAGAAGGTCATTGAAGGTCAAATGTCAAATCTTAAGTCAAATCTAAAGTCAGATTTGAATTTCTGAGAACGCGTAGATGATTTTGAAAATTTTTTTTAGTCAATTTGAAGCAAGTTGAAAACAGACCTTTTTGACCTTTTTTGACCTTGAGAATGTCATTGAAGGTCAAATGTCAAATCTTAAGTCAAATCTTAAGTCAGATTTGAATTTCTGAGAACACGTAGATGATTTTGAAAATTTTTTTTAGTCAATTTGAAGCAAGTTGAAAACAGACCTTTTTTGACCTTGAGAAGGTCATTGAAGGTCAAATGTCAAATCTAAAGTCAGATTTGAAGGTCAAATGTCAAATCTAAAGTCAAATCTAAAGTCAGATTTGAATTTCTGAGAACATGTAGATGATTTTGAAAAAAAATTTAGTCAATGTGAAGCAAGTTGAAAAAAGACCTTTTTGACCTTGAGAAGGTCATTGAAGGTCAAATGTCAAATCTTAAGTCAGATTGTGAACTTCTGAGAACATGTAGATGATTTAGAAAAAAATTGAAGTCAGTCTAAACAGTATTTGTTAAGTTATAGGAAGTTATAAGAAATTGTTACAGACGCCGGACGCCAGACGCCGGACGCCAACCGCCGGACGCCAACCACCAACCGCCGTCGCAAAAAAATGGAGACCATAACAATATGTCACCACTTTTGGTGGTGACATAAAAATGCAACACATTGTACCAATGCAACAAGGCTTTAACACAACAAAATGTAACTGAGTTATTGCAAATGGTTAAAAAATGCAACACATTTTACCAATGCAACAAGATTTTACCATGACAAAATATCACCACAAATTTATTGCAAATGGTTACAAAATGCAACACATTGTACCAATGCAACAAGACTTTAACATGACAAGATGTCACCACAAAGTTATTGCAAATGGTTTCAAAATGTAACACATTATACCAATGCAACAAGGCTTTAACATGACAAGATGTCACCACAAAGTTATTGCAAATGGTTACAAAATGTAACACATTGTACCAATGCAACAAGACTTTAACATGACAAGATGTCACCACAAATTTATTGCAAATGGTTACAAAATGCAACACATTGTACCAATGCAACAAGACTTTAACATGACAAGATGTCACCACAAAGTTATTGCAAATGGTTAGAAAATGTAACATATTACCAATGCAACAAGGCTTTAACATGACAAGATATCACCACAAAGTTATTGCAAATGGTAACAAAATGTAACACATTGTACCAGACACCTCCAATCACAAAACATTGGCTATAACAATATGTTACAACTTTTTTGTGGTGGCTTAAAAACAGGAGTTGCCCATGTATTACAAATATAAAAGTCAACCCTGTAAACCAATATTATCAAGTGGATTGCAGTAATCACAATACAGTACTAAATTAAAATCACAATATGTACAGACCAAATACATTTAATAATGTACATATGGACCAAAGCTGAAACTAAAAACAAAACAAAACATTAAGTTAACTTGATAATAGCATCTCCCCAGAGTAGTAAATCCTACTGAATGAATTATTTTTGATCAATCACTCATAATTTTGAACAATTCACAATAGAAATAACAAGGAAGAAGTATTGTCCATTTTTGGCAGAATCCATACCCATGAAATGACAATATCTTTTTTGAGAACTTGCCCCCTGCCAATTAAACATTTGGACTGATCGATAACTGGTATTGAAGTTATCAAAAAAGATATTTTCATAAAAATGGAAGCTTATTTGAATTTAATGCCCCATCTGCTTCTGCTTGTACAGAGGTCCTAATGTCCTAGATATCAGAATATAAAATTTGAACCAATTGGTATTTGTGTTATTATTTCAATTCCTTTCCACAAAAAAACTGGCCATTTTGAATTGAGTGGACATATTAAAAATCCCAACTGAAACAGCGGTCCTCAGTTTCTAATTATGAACAAATCTGACAATCAGTACAAATGCAGACAAACAAATTGACAGCTTATCTATATCCCTCTTAAACTGTGTTCAATGGGATCTGTATTATACATGTAGTGATCTCCAAGCTAACATTGTGTTAACTTTGCACCAAGTTAAAATTTAAGCACCCAGACAAGTATATATGAAACAATCATTTGTTAAAAAAAACATGTTCAAATCTAAGGGCCCAGGGGTAATTATAAAAATTGCAGACTTCTTTTTTGGTACCTATGGAATTGAGCACTTGATTAAAAAAAAAAGGCAAAACAGAATTTCCTAGGATGAGTGTCGATCAGAGATCTCGGAATGCCTGGCGTGTCTAATATATATGACACGAATTATAAACTAGCATACACAGAAATGTTTGACAAAAACCAATAAATGCAAGCATCTTTTAAAATCAAAATGACACTAAGACTTAGCCTTCTCTTCATTTGAGCCAGTTATTCTGTACCCCTGGCTCATCTGACGGTCAATATATTGATGTATCTCATATTTGAGTGGGTTTGGGGTAGATATCACCCGGGAACATATATCATATTTGAGGAGTTGGCAGGATATATTGTATCTGTCCCGCTCCAGGCCAAATGCAGGCAGATATAATATATCCATCCTGCTCCAGGGAATTTTTCAGTTTAAAAATCAAAACATTTGAAAAGTTTCAAGTTTTAAATTAATTAAATGTTACAATTTCATAGTATTGAACTAAAGGAATATTACGAAAATGTTAATTATGAATTCTGCTTTTATTATAGGCCTATTTTGTCATTTGAAAAAGGTGGAAAAGGTTATATCCACCCTAAACCCACTCAAGTATGAGATACATCAGTTATGTACGGTTGGTTTTGGATATAGGGTATATCCATCGGGAAATATTTATATCTCCCCTCGGTCCCTTCAGCCCCTCGGGGAGATATAAATATAGCCCTCAGGATATACCCTATATCCAAAACCTCCCAGTACATAGTCCTTTTGTACACCTACAAATACTTTAAACCACGAAAGAAGAAACTTTTTATTTGACAAAATCAATTTTTAACATGGAATTTTTGAAGAAAATCATGATGTTTTGGGAGAGTGGGTAAGGTCCATTGTATACTGTCAGTCTAGATCAAATTTTAAATGAATGTACATGTACTTTAATAAAATCGATAAATATTCAACTAAATTTTTGTAAGATCCTTACGTTCTGTCAGCTTTGCTGCTTACATCATATTACAACTTTAAAATTGATAAAATCAATAAATATTCAACTTCATTTTTTATGGAAAAGAGAAATATAATGTAGTTACATGTAATTACATTTTTGGGCATTACATCAAAATAATGACTTGGTCACTTAAATCTAGCTTATTTTTGATACATTCCTTTATATTGCAAAATAGTTACAAATTTCTTAAAGAACTGAGAGAAAAACCTCTTCATTATTCTATCAAACAAACATCATCTGGCAGTGATAATTTCATAAAAAAATATTTTACGAAGCACCAAATTATTATATCTTCGGTAAAAAATCATCCTTCCAATGGATGAAGTACTGCAATTGGCCATTTGCTGACTGTCTCTGCCCAAAGATTTTGAAGGCTTCTGGTTCCTTTAACTTCTTTTTAGGATTTAGAGGATTAGTCCCTGAGCTTGAACGACTAATTTTCTTGTGATCTGAAACCCTTACCGTCGCAATGTTGTTATTTCTCAGTTTAGTATAATTATTGTTCTGCTCTGAGAGTGCTTTCTGAAGCTGAGGAATGTCTGAGCCTGTGTCACGTTTGATTGGCTTTCGTCCACGTTTTTTTGGCACGTCGGTCATTTTTTCTAAGACTGGTGGCTCCTCCTGTAGGCTAGCATCTACACCTGGAGTCATATCGTCAATGTATTCATAGAGCAATCTACGTTTCTCCGATTCCATTTTCTGTTCACTTATAGTCATAAATGGATTTAAGTGTTTTTCGAATGTTGTTGGAATAGGAATAAGTCGCTCTAATAAAGGCACTTTTACTTTAGGTTTCCTCGTTTTCTTAGTAGGAGATTTGGACCCTGGAGATCCAGGGGTGAATTTTGGGGGTGATAATGTAGGGGGCTTGAGATCAGAGATCCATGGATCAGAAGGTACAGCTTTAGGTAAAGAGCTGTCATCATGGAAGTCATAGACATCGAAATTCCCTGAGTAACCTTTATAATCCTGGTTAACACTTGAAGTTCCATTTACCTGAAACAAAAATACATAATTCTTTTACCTTTTATCCATTCTTTTTTTTTATAAAGACGGGTCACGGGAGAAAATAAAAGATGAAGAAGACAAAATCAGGCAAATGATATTTGAGTTATCACCAAAATAGATTGACAGAGCCATTATTTTTATTTGTTCGAACTTTGTTCAATAAGGTTAATAAAGAGCTGAACCTGTCTAATATCAAGTAATCTTTTTTTCTTTGGATGGAGGTCTCCATTCGCCACATGATCATCAACTTGTTGTTTTCTCTTGCGACCTCTTCCACGTCCTTGACTGCCTCTCTTTGGGGGTATTGTGACTGGAGAAAGGCTGCAAATCAAAATGTTAAATGGCATGTTAATGTTAGAATGGTTATCCATGGTACAATACGATACAAACACGGCATTAACATGACAAATGTCATCACCCAGTTGCTCATAATATTATGAGTTCAATCTTATGTCAGATTTGAATGATTTTGAAAAAATGGTCAATTTGAGGCACGTTGAAAAATTCCTTTTTGACCTTTTTTTAATCTTGGGAAGGTCATTGAAGGTCAAGTCTTCAATTTAATAAAAATCAGATTTGAATTTCTGAGAAGAGAACTTGTAGATGACTTTGAAAAAAAATTAGTCAACTTGAAGAAAATTGGTCAATTTGAAGCAAGTTGAAAAAAGACCTTTTTGACCTTGAGAAGGTCATTAAAGGTCGAATCTCAGATTTAAAGTCAGATTTGAATTTCTGAGAACTTTTGAAAAAATGGTCAATTTAAGCGAGTTGAAAAAAGACCTTTTTTGACCTTGAGAAGGTCAAATCTCAAATCTAACGTCAGATTTAACCTTCTGAGAACTTCAGTCAGAAGTCTAAACAGTATCTGTTAAAGATGCAGTTTACCATGGATTTCTCTCCCGGAGATTCAGTGATGACCTATTATTATTGCTCAAACAATATGTTACATACCTTGGGTATATCTTGAGAGTAACTTATTGGTATTTTATTGCTGATACATTGAACAACCAACATTCGTAATTAAACACAATTGATTTCCCAGCCATCGAAAGGAATTCCTGTCCAGCCACACAAACGCCCACATCTTGAACCATGAAGCCAATCAGGTTCAAGATAAACAAATTTCACGACCAATCAGATAACAGGAGGATTTTCACGGTATATTCAAACTTCAGTTTGAATTAATTTCCGCGAAAATTAATTTGATCAGTCGGTACAATCGCAAAATTCTTTGTTTGTAAATAGATATGTGAATAAGTGGTAGAACTAAATATGCAAAAAGTCAAGATGGGTCTTGTTTGTGCTATCCTATGGGGTAGAGTCTCTTTAAGTTATTGGAGGTTGTCAGAATTTGTTACAGACACTTTAAACCACCATTCGCCGTCACAAAAAACAGAGAACATAACAATATGTCACCACTTTTTGGTGGTGACATAGAAAACAGTAGTACTATAGTATTTCACAGTGGAGACAAAAGTAACATTTCTTTGGTACTCATACTTAATAGATTGAAAATTTGATCACGTTATTATCAATCAGGTATTAATTTCATTCATCAATCATATTTTTGTACATTAGATTTTCTTTTGATTTTCTGTTGCTGAAATAGCTGACTACACACCTTTGAGCAGGTATGAATGTTTTGGTTTTTTTCCCGACTATGTGCAGATTAGACATGACTTCCTTTGTGATTTGGCCGACAGCAGGGAGTATTATCTTCGGCACAGGTGGAGGGACACGGAGACGCAATCCAAATATTGACCTTTTCTTGCGAATTTCCATGCCACTTTTGAATCGATTAGTATGATAAAGTAATATCTCAAGAATCTTAGGTGCTAAAGCTGGCTCTGGCTTTGTTGTGTCTGATTCCTATAATGGAGTTTATTGAAAAGAAATATTTACAATTAGTACATGAAAATCAGTAAACTAGATGCAAGAATTATTGAAAGATTATTATATGCAGAGCTGTCCTAACATGCAAATCAAAGTTCACTGACCTTTACTTTGTTTTTTTATTGAAAAACTAAAAAGTTAGTGATAAATAACATATTAACTAATACTGTATGTACATGATTTTAGTTGTTTCTAAGTCCATGCATCATTTCAGTTAGTGCTCATTTTCAACTTTTTAAAATAAGACCATTCAACTATTTAAAATTTGATCATTTCTTACATCTTTAATGATGAACTTGTCACGATGTGTCTCAATCCAGGAAACGATTTCATCCACGTCATAGTATTTCTTCCCTTTAACAACTGTCAGATTAAACAGACACAATTGGGTCAGGTTTATCCTGGAACAAAAGAGTAACACAAACCTCTTAAAGGAGCTGCAAAACATATCTTTTCAATCTACATATAAAGGAGCATTGGTGACATCACAGGATGGGTACATCACAATTCAAAATCTACTTCAATGAAAATATTTTCTTAAATTATATTTTAAGCGTCTTTACATTACAACAACTGTAAATGGGTGAAATAATTGAAATTTTATACATACCAGTTAATAGACAGCTTCTGTATGTATTCAGGGCCTTTATTGCACACTGTGCATACAAATATATAGTACCTATCACCGCACAGTAAAGGGTATTCCAGACATTGTATGCATGCTGAAATATAGAGAAAAATAGATGTTATCATCATGCCTGTAGCCAGCGGGGGTTCGAGAGGTTCGTGCGAACCCCCGGTCAAAAATTCCCAAAAGTTCATGAAATAAATTAGATAAGATTCAACCCATCAATGAGAAACCATGGCCTCCATATTTCTTGTTAAAGGCAGAATGTGATGAGTATCAGAATGGATTTAAGCATTTACTGTGCTCATGTGGGGCTATGTAGCGTATTATCCCTGGGTCACATTTGCTCCGATCCATCGGCCGGCGTCCGGCCGATTGAGTGTTTCGTTCAAATTTGTATTCAATTTTGAACAAAACACTCAATCTGCACTCAATCGTCACTTCCATTACATTATGGAATCCAACTGTTCTAGCACCATCCACATGATGGCGCTTCAAACGCGTGTGCCATCCCCAATAATGGCGCAATTGCTCAAGCACCATCCACATTATGGGGCTTTCAGACTCGAGCGCCATCCACATTATGGCGCTCCAGACTCCAGCACCTACCATTCACATTATGGGGCTTTACCATAGGCTAAGGGCGATAGAAATCATTTTTTAATAAAGATGTCATGGTAATCGATCTGTGTTTATCTATGTTTCTCTTTAGAAAAAAAAGATAATACTGGATTCTGTTGGAGCTGCCATCTTTATATCGGCCCAGAACCTATGGGCTTTACGAACCAAGCAACATTCACATTATGGGGCTTACAGACCTAAGTACCATCCACATTATGGCGCTTTCAGACTAACGCGGCACCATCAACATTATGGTGTTTTCAAATATAGCACCATCCACATAATTATCGGGCTACTGATTTTCATTTGCCTTGAAGGAGAATTCAACTTTCATTCACAAGCCGCAAACAACGCGACTTCATACGCAAGAGAGTGTCACAGTCAATTCATGAGATGCCCATGCAGATGCCAACAATATACTTATGTTAAGAGATTAATATTATTATTATAACATGCATTTTTATATATATTTGTTTGTTTCCTATAAATCGTAGCAAATGTGACCAAGGCATGTGTCCTGTTTGAAACTATAACAAGGCCAGTGTGAAAGAAATGATGGTCCCTCAGGGACAGGCCCAGGGATTATGGTCCCCTTTCTTATCGGCCCTGATTGTGTATAAGATAATGAGGGAAAGAGTTGTATTTAGGACACCATATAAATCGGAGAGTAGGACCATAATTTGATAGGACCTTCTACCCTTTTACACCTGGTCTAGTAGGAGCAAAATCATTTCGACATCAGGATATTAAACCATAGGCTCAGGGGCGATAGAAATCATTTTTAAATAAAGATGGCATGGTAATCGTTCTGTGTTTATGTGTGTTTCTCTTTAAAGAAAAAGATAATACTGGATTCTGTGTGCTGCCATCTTTATATCGGCCCAGAACCTATGATAAAAACAGTAATTGGCCATTTAATTCAATCATAACAATAAATTTTTTCTGAAAAGTTTCGAATTCACAATGAAGCAACGGTGTATCTTTTATAATCAATATTTTATAATGAAGTGTATTTTTGAATTTAAATCTTAAATAAAATAAGATTAGCGTCAGAATGAAATGGATTACATACGCTATTACAATTTAATAAATGAGAATTGTAGGAACGGTATATACTCTTTTATGATCAATATTCAATCGTGCTATAATAGAATTCAACCATTTACTGTGTTCATATATGTAACATACTGTATAAGTGGTAATTTTGCCTAATCATTTTATTTGCCTATTTCCTAATTTTTGCCAGGTTCGGAAAATTAAATGTCGGAAATATTGTCTTTATAATGTTATCCAATGGGAGGTTTCTTGTCATTAGGAAAATTAAAATTAGGAAAGTGATGAAAATTGACCATTCGGAAAATTAACCACTCGGATTAAATACCACTTATACAGTATTAGTTCTGTTCGTATCTGTAATTGGAGCTCATGTGGTGTCTAGAAGCAAAATCATTTTATCCGAATATAATAGTAATACTAATTGGCCATTTAATTCAATTTTTAATGATGTTTTTCTGAAAAGTTACGAATTCACAATGACGCAACAGTGTATCTTTTAGAATCAATATTTTAATGAAGTGTATTTTTAAAATTTAAATCTTAAATAAAATAAGATTAGTGTCAGAATGAACTGATTACATATAACTGTATAACAATTAAAAAAGAAAGGATCGAACTTTATACTCTTTTATGATCAATATTTGATCGTGCTGAGTCTTGGCCCATATAGACAAACTAGTGACAAAAAAGCTAACTTAATTGACATTAAAAGTTAATCTTGCAGCAGAATTTGCAAGACGTATATGTTATTGCAAACAATTTTAGACGGTTACATCTTTGATTATAACGCTCAGGCTGACCACGAAGATAGGCATATCTTTAAGATCCATTCATTATCCGAAGGAAAGTATGACTGTCAATGATAATTAAGTAACTGAATTAGGTATTGCGCGCGGTGCAAATCTGGATGTAAATTTAACAAAAAGAGAACCCCACTTGAGAAATCCTGGCTACAGGCCTGATCATGAGGCTTTATAAATGATGGAACTGTAAAACAATCAAATCCAAAAAATCACATGAACAGTGACCTCCCCAGGTACCTAACAGGGTGCAAAATCATATTTTGGTGAAAATATGTCAATACTAAATCTTTTTGACAGTGTGCATGCAGATGCTCAATGGGAGGGGGCGGGGCATTTAATATTCAAACTGTCAAGAGGGTGCAGCATTCTCAGTTACTCTAATAATGATGAAATAGCTGGTGAGCATTATGGAATTTAGAGTAAGATGTTTTACTTTAGAAAAATGCGATAAGATCACCATCATTACATTGGTTGAAATGATCATCTAGTTGCCATACACGAGGTTATATTCAACAACATTTCTTTGTATTACCTTAATTCTCAAGTCTTCCATCTACATAGTATGATCTGCAAAATTTGCCTTTACCATTTAAAATCAAGAGTTACAATACTACACTATACATGAACTAGTTGTTGCCTACCTTCATGGAACCACTGCTTACACCTGCAACATTGCAGCATCTTCATAAACCAGTCCCCAGGTCCACCACAGTAGCAGTAGGTCTGCTGCTTGTTCACTTTATGATTTGCATCCCAGCTCAACAACTTATTCTGGAGACAAACTTTATTATTAAAAAAATCAGCTAAATACTTTGCAGCTTATTGTTGTAGCAAAACCAAAATCAGCTCAACAGCTTATTCAGGAGACAAAATTTATTATTTAAAAAATCAGCTTAATACTATACAGCTTATTGTTGTAGCAAAACCAAAATCAGCGCAACAGCTTATCCTGGAGACAAAATGTATTGCTGTTATAGCAAAACCAAAATCAGCTTAACAGCTTATTCTAGAGACAAAATGCATTACTGTTATAGCAATACCAAAATCAGCTGAACAGCTTATTCTGGTGACAAAATTTATTACTTTTGTAGCAAAACCAAAATCAGCTCAACAGCTTATTCTAGAGACAAAATTTATTACTATTATAGCAAAACCAAAATCAGCTCAACAGCTTATTCTGGAGACAAAATTTATTACTATTATAGCAAAACCAAAATCAGCTTAACAATTTATTTTAAAAGTAATAATTTATTAGTTGTTGGCAAATCAACATAGCTTTACACCAACAGGTAATGTTGCAAAACCAATACATTCAAACTGGTCAAGATATTCAGAAAACAGAATTAAGGTTAGTTCAAATAAATATGCCAAGTTTGTCTCAGTCAATCAGTTAAGAGTATTTAAATGTATCATTCAAAGTATATGGTAAACTGAGCACAGGGCTTGCATTAACGGCGTCCCGTACAAAATAAAAATAATTTGGAGGACGCAAAAATTGAAAATATTTCCGTTTTCTGGACGCAAATTTTTTTTAGGTCAATACTACAATGTGTTTACAACGATACCTAACAAAAACAAATAATTATAATCTCTCACCTTTATTTCAATCGTAAATAAGGTTCAACATGTTGAATATTTACAAATAATCATGATTCTCTCGAATTTTTTCGACTTTGTTTATTTTTAGATTTGAAACCATGACACGCCAGTTTTTCCTAATCAGAAACAAATATTTGGTTATTCATGAAATAAAATGTATTCATTGAAGAATGAACGAACATGCATTTATTCAGTCTGTACTTAATGTTTACTTCCATTTTAAATTCGCGGCAAGAAATCAAAAACTGAAAGGTGTTTTGGTAAAAAATGCTTTTAAAATAAAGTTATACCTCAAAACAGGCTAGAAATAGGGGACACACTTTTTTTCAAAGGACACACTTTTTAAAAAAAATTGCGTCCTTGGGACTCACAAATTTTCTAACCTAATGCAAGCGCTGTGAGCAGAAACATTATTAACAGTATGGTTTTATAATTAATTGTGGAGTGTCTTCACAGTGCATTATGGTTTCATAAAGAACTGTGCAATGTCATTTTTATGAACGAGTGATATCATATTTGAATTACAATAAACAACCCTGTATGATTCTTTATTGGATTTAAAAGCATTCATGCATGTACTTAGTACTTAACCATCCTGATAATGTACTCTGTCTCAGCCTTTGTGCATTATATATACAGGTCAGTACATGAACTCATGTTTTTAAATTTCCGATAAAGTATGATACAGGATTCTTTATTCCTTAAATATAAAACTCTATTATACATATTTTGACATACATTTTTTATGTTTTAGGGCCTAGATGGGTCCGAAACCTGAGGGCTCACTGTTTGACACAAGATTTCGAGAACATATATGGGCATAACTTCAGGATCCATAATCCCGACTTTTCAGTAGTCAGTTTTAAGTCGCTATAGCGAGCCTTGTTACAACGAGTTTTAGATGTTCGCCAGGAATATAAAAGTGTTATGCTAATTAAAGAAAATTAGAGCTGTTTATTGAAAGAATATAGCAACAAAATGATCTAACCTAGATCTTTGTGTTCAATAAGGTATCAATAGACTGTTTTGGAAGTGAATTCACCCAATTTTCTTCAATAATTTTAGCAGAAATAAAGACATAAAAGGCCCATTTTTTCGTAGACTTCTGGCTCCATTTTTCATATTAGAGTCGACTTGAGAAAAATGTGTTATTTGAGTACACAAAAACATTTCTCCAAAATTAGGCAAAAGTAAGTACCAGTATGGAACCCATAACATAGTTATGAGCATTAGTTCAGGCAGATCTAATTTATAAATTGTTGCCAGACGGATGGACAAAGGGAAGGATGGATAAGTGTCTTTCCAGAGGCTGGCTTCTTTTGAACTTAAAGGAAAGCTAGGCGTACTATACCTTCTACACACTACTTGTTTGTGAAAAATTTTAAAATTACAAAAATAAGGTCTAGGAAACATAAATTAATTCAATTAACATTGTAATGTTGCCCTACAGTAAAACCTGTCTAATCTGAATGCCACTAAGGCTGGCCAAGTGTTCAGACTGGCAGGTGTTCACATTTCAAGGTTTTGTATAACATGGAATAGGGCTCTCACTAGGAAATATTTAGGGTGTGCAGTGCAAACATCTTCAGCATTACCGTTCAATCGTGATAAATCATATTTATATTTTATTTTATCCTTTTTACATGCCATTATTGTATATTCAGTCAAGTTTAGACTGTGGAAACAATCATGATTTGCCAGTAGGGTATGGTGGGAGCTAAATAGTGTGGTACTGCACCACAGTCTAAAAGCCTGGAGAGACCTGTGGAACACCATGGCAGATTAAAAAAAGAGATCACACACAGAGGTGTTCAGATTTAATAGGTGTTCAAAAACAGGTTTTACTGTAATTTCAATTCAAAATGGCATCACTCAGTAGATTTCATTATAACTTTTTTAAACCATTTAAAAATCAAGGGAAGAAAATTTGAATAAACTACTC
Organism: Owenia fusiformis; assembly: GCA_903813345.2. Taxonomy (NCBI): domain Eukaryota; kingdom Metazoa; phylum Annelida; class Polychaeta; order Sabellida; family Oweniidae; genus Owenia; species Owenia fusiformis. Next base: position 12,919,257 of record CAIIXF020000006.1, on the reverse strand, counting down.
TTTTAAATAAAAAATTTCATAAATTATAAATACTGAACACCTCATAGGCCTGGGAACATGTATAAAGAAGGTTGAGTTGAATACACCAAGTAAAGAGATTACTTGGTGTATTCGACTCTATCTTTTTTATACATGTTCCCGGGCCTATGGAATACCTCATTAGTAAAGTAATACAAAATGTAAGGATTTGGGTGGAATTACAACCTCTTGATTCATAAAAGGATTCTTACAATCTAACAGTGAGGTTAAACAAAGGCAAAACAGAGTAATCATTTTAACTATTTATTTCCTACTTAGACTACCTAGAGTCTTTAAAATGTAGTATAAACAATTTTACGAGTTTTTTAAGTCAAACAAGCACTTTTTCAGAGCATGATATTATATCATGTAAAATAAACAACATAAACAATAGCTGCCTCTGATGTCTGATATGTATATATGTGGTGATATGTACAAGGAATCAGATGTGCAGGAGTAAAATGTTCATTAGTGAAATGTCCATGGGGTAAAATGTGCAGGAAATAAAATCTACAGCGACTAAAATGTGTAGGAGTGTGCAGGGGTGAAATGTACATTAGTGAAATGTATAGTGGATCAAATGTGTAGGGATAAAATGTCGATGAGTGAAAGGTACAGGGATAGAAATGTCCATTGGTGAAAGGTACAGGGATAGAAATCTGCAAGGATTAAAATGTATGGGGATCAAATAGGTAAAGGGTGAAATGTCCATTGATGAAAGGTACAGGGATAGAAATCTGCAAGGATTAAAATGTATGGGGATCAAATGGGTCAAAGGTGAAATGTCCATTGGTGAAAGGTACAGGGATAGAAATCTGCAAGGATTAAAATGTATGGGGATCAAATAGGTAAAGGGTGAAATGTCCATTGATGAAAGGTACAGGGATAGAAATCTGCAAGGATTAAAATGTATGGGGATCAAATGGGTGAAAGGTGAAATGTCCATTGGTGAAAGGTACAGGGATAGAAATGGGCAGGAGGTTAAATATTGTGAAGTGAAATGTCCAGAAGATATACTGTTGAGTGGCCAATTTGAAAATCGGCTTTCGAGCAGAACTTGTACCCCCATAGGGTATATGTGTACCATATATGAACAAAATCGGGCTAAGGGTATTCGAGTCACCGCATTGGCAAAAACTTTTAGAAAAAAATTTAAAACTTTTTTTCTCTGTTAATCTTTTCTCAATATAATATTTTGTATAAGTTACTATAAAATCTTATAACATGTACTAAACTTAAAAAAATGGGTCTTTAAGGGTGAACTGTCTAAGGGGTAAAATGTTGTGGGTTGGCAGTCTTTTAGAGATTTGTCTTAGATGTAAGACTTTTAGATCAAAATAAATGAAATGTTAAACAAACACAGTATGTTTTTAATTACGGCATTTTTATGTTTTGCCAAATTTCTAACATGCCTTGAATCTTTTTGAGCTCAATCGCAATAAATTTCTTAGGATCACTTTTCATAGGCCAGAAATTCCAATTTTCAATTCCAAGTTTAATGTGAGTATGAGGTATCCCAGCTTTAGCTGCTAAAACCCCAGTAATGTACACATCATCCACCCAGAAAAAAGGAACAGTTAAAGATGCTCTGTATATTGCAAAAGCAGCATTTTTTGTATACAAAACAGCCATTCCAGAACAATAATCTGGATATTTATTAGGCTCGAACTGCGTTTTTGTGACATACCACTTACTATTAGGATTACGTATGGGTCGTGTGTTAACCCAAACACTACAAAATAATCCATTTTGCTGTTCTCCATTTGACTGTAGCTTTTTGATAAGAATTAAAAGTGAAGGAATATTAACAAATACATCATCATCAGTGTTAAGGATATATGTTACATTTTTGCAGAAATCTGTGGCCCATTTTAACCCTTGCAATACTTTAAGTGTAAGGTTCCTATATGCATCTTTGTAGTCCCCTTGAATGATATCCCTGTAAATTCTACTTTCATTCTGAATTGCATCATTAACACTCTTTGAGCCAGCATCACCCAGGAGAAATATATGGCGTAAAGAGAATCCATTCATTCTTGTAATAATTCCCCATGTTTTACGAATTATTTCCCTATGTTTTAGATGACTTGGGGCTGTCTTGATGATTACCAAGAGATCCGTTTTCATGTCGCACACCATGTGTTCGTTAATGAGGAATTCATCATCATGTTGATTTGTGACTTGATGTGGTAAATTTTGTGTATGGATTTTTAGTGTTAGCGGTTTCCTCTGCTGAATGGTAACATCTTTGACTGTCAACGTAGTATTATATTTTGTGTTGGTAAGAGTTCCATTTGGTTCGAATGTTGTTTGTTCTTTGTACAAACTCTCATTTTTCATTTCAAACATTGCTTCATGCACTATATTTATATGTTCTCTTGTGCTAAAAGCAGCAGGTGTCAACATACTTTCACTTCGTTTTTCCATCTTTTGTTTTTTGTATGTAGTAAAGTTCTCTTTCAAAGACATCGCATAAATCTGACTCTCATTTGGTTTCATAGTCATTTTTTGTTTGTTTGTGTTGACATTTTTTACTGAGAGGTAAAACAAATTCTCAGATTCCTGCATGATCAATTTAGTGTTTTCATTGTCAAAAACGTAGATTGAATTGAAGAGAAATATCATCAAACTAATCCAACATATTCCAAGAAATGATTTGTTATGTTTTGTTAGAAACATTTTTTCCTTTAGACTGGATGTGGTCTTAATAGCTTCTATTTCTCTGGGTTCCATTTCTTTATCTTCTCCTGTGGCACTCGTGCTCACATAATATTTGATTTGTCAAAGTGCCAAGTGTGAACTTAAAGGCCCTATAAAAAGTTTAAACCACTTTGGCTTATATTGTAGCCTTACCTAATGTTATCAAAATGTGATATGTGAAACTTTTTTGAATTTCAAAAATGGTTTTTGAAGGACTTTTTGTTCTAAAAATCATGAATTTATTTTAGAGGTCACACATATCTTTTAATAAGCAATAATTCATTTATTCTAATGTGTTTTTTTGCCGAGAATGGGTTCATGAACCAGAACAACGGCAACGCCAAAGCGTAGCGAATCCCATCGAACAGAAATGGCTGGCATTTTTACCAACGAAGCGCAAATATAATAAAACAACACACCAGAAAGGCCACCATTTTCAAAATGGTTGCTCACTAGCCAAGTTGTCATCAGAAGAAATAATATGCTTTTAAGTAGCCACCTCTTGTAAAATCGCACACGTACTTGTAAAATAACACACATAAAAATGGTTACCATGTTTCAAAATGGCCGACTACTCTCTAAAGTTTTATTAGACAATGTGCCATGATTAAAGTATTCACATATCAAATATGAACAAAATCGCTCCACTATTTTTCGAGTTATAGTTAAATACATTAAAATCGCGACCATTTTTCAAAATTGTTTTCAAAATGGCCGCCTTCTACCAAAAGTGTCATAGGACAGTGTGTCGTGCTTATAGTATTCACATACCAAATATGAACAAAATCGCTCCGCTACTTTTCAAGTTATAGTAAAATATGTTAAAATGGCGGCCATTTTTCAATTTCTTTTCAAAATGGCCACCTTCTACCAAAAGTGTCATAGGACAGTGTGCCATGCTCATAGTATTCACATACCAAATATGAACAAAATCGCTCTACTACTTTTCGAGTTATAGTAAAATATGTTAAAATGGCGGCCATTTTGAAAAATGGCCGCCTTCTACCAAAAGTGTCTTTAGACAGTGTGCAATGCTTATAGTATTCACATACCAAATATGAACAAAATCGCTAAACTACTTTTCGAGTTATAGCAAAAATCGTAAAATGACGAGTAAAGGCCGCCATTTTTCAAGATGGCTGCCATGTGCTTCTTTAATATCTACATTTGTAGCATTATTAATGTCCTTTATAATTTTTTACATTTAAAACATATTGCTATTACAGTTTTACATATTGCACCTAAATTACTGTAAAATCGTCACTTAAATGGCCGCCATTTTGAAATGAGCGGCCATTTTGAAAATCGGCTTTCGAGCAGAATTTCTACCCCCATAGGGTATATGTGTACAAAATATGAACAAAATCGGGCCAACGGTATTTGAGTTATTGACCGGACGGACGGACAGACGGACATACGTACGGACGGACGGACGGACGGACGGACGGACAGAGGCGTTCCCTATATCCCTCCGAACTTCATTCGATGGGATAATAAGCGACAAATTAACTCAGCAACGTTTGAATGTGGTTCAGAGAAAAATGCATTTCAAAATTGAGTTCTCATAGAAACCAATGGTACAATATCATTTAAAACAAAACATATTCTTCCTTTTAACCTGGTTAGACAATCATCATTGGTTTATTTTCGAAGTTTAGCATATTTAGAAAGGATTGACATTGATAATTTCTTTAAATCTTTTTCCAAAAGTTTTTTACCATCTGAGTGATGCCACTATGTCATTTAGGTTGCAAAATATTTTTAATGTCAGTGTTCGCGTTGACGCCGTTTTTTGCCATTTTTTCGGAAATTTTTACGGAAATTTCAGAAGGTTGGACGTAAAAATCAAAATCAACTTACGTCCCTAGGACGCAAAAATTATAAACTGCTTCAAGATAACTTTTGCTGCAGCACAGTAGCGGTGAAACATGATTTTCATCAAGATTTTCAAAATCACTACCTTGATATACGAGCAATGATCCAGGTATATTTATATCGACAAATCTGATTGGCTATCATGACTACCGAAGATTAACAGGGTTTCCAGTATGAGACATGGATTTTGATTGGTTCCGATATATTCCGGAAATTGCCGCAATCGAAATGGAAGATCGAAACATACAATATTGCAGAAATTCCCTGTGGTTCCCCACAAATTGAAACTATTGTTTTTCACCATTATCTTTATTATTTCCACTAGAAACCATTATATATTGATCTAATGTTATACATCAAGATAATTGTTTAAAGATAGATCGAGGTTTTTCATCTAAAAGTCTTCAGAATAAGGAGAAATGTTAATAAAAAGAAGCAAAAGTTCACGACCTTGACATGACCTTCAAGATCGCAAGTTTTAAAATGTGAAAACAAAACTCTTAATTTGAGCATTTCCTTTATTCATTTTGGACTATTTTGGTATAACATTACTTAAGAATTGTGTGAAAAGGACCCAGTGATAGATATTTATCGGGAGGATGCATCAAATTACAATATATGTCATTTTTATCCCAATTTAGTGTAAGCACTCTATTATCGCCCACTTTATTTTCACTTTCACAATATATAATGGCTAGCGCGAACACTGAATGTGTTAAACATTTAAGTGGCAACTAATTTTTCAAAAATCTTAAGAATGATAAGAACATATTTTCAAAATTTACATAGGGCCTTTAAATAAAACATACTATACCCCCACATACATTGCATTGGTGATAGCATCCGTGAAAGTATACTGTAAAACATCAAGCTCTTCTTACTAATAATTATTTTTCCAACATCTTGATATTATCGAGTGACTTCCTATCCTTGAATGGATGTTGTCCAGCAGTTCCAGGATCAGGACATCATGAAAAATGTTTTTTTTTCAATTGAGGGTTTTATTTAATTGCTAAAAAAGCCTTCCCAGTAATGACATTATGGATATCTAAGATATGTATAACCTCAAAACAGCGGAACTCTTTTTTTGAACTGTAAAAACAGCAACTCCATCGAGTAGCCAATCCCACCAAACTTTTTTTTGATTACTAGTGGCTATCTTGAAAATTCCTTCTTGAGCAGAGCTTGTTTGTCCCTAGGCATCAACATATAACATGTAAACCATATCCGTCAATTAGCATTTGAGTTATCAAAGATTACATTCCTTTTTTATGAAATATGGCAGCTATTTTGAAATCCAGCCCCCATTTTGGAAATCTTTCTCGAACAGAGCTACTGTGTCCCTAGGCATCAATATATAAAATTTGAACCAAATCTGTTCACTGCTATTTGAGTTATCAAAGATTACATTTTTACGAAAAATGGCGGCAATTTTAAAATTCAGCAGCCATCTTGAAAATTCTTTGTCAAGCAGAGGTACTGTGTGTCTAGGCATTATCATATAAAAGATCCAAATCCGTTCACTTGTATTTGAGTTATCAAAAATTACATTTTAATGAAAAATGGTGGCCATTTTGAAATTCAGCCGCCATCTTGAAAATTCTTTCTTGAACAAATCAACTTTGTGCCTAGGCATCATCATATAAAATTTGAACCAAATCTGTTCTCTGGTATTTGGCTCCTTTGTTCCTAGGCATCAGTATATAAAAGGAGGAGGGAAAATTAGTGTAACAGATTTCAGATAGTCACATGTTAGATTTTGGCTATTCTCTGAGGATTTAAACAGGTGCATATGTTAGATCAATGCATCACCACCAGTAAAAGCACTCATAGAGATGATAAAATAATTACGACTTTGAGACAAAGGAGGTGCAAAAAACCCACCCACAAGTTTTTTCTGAAATGTTGTTCTGATTTTCAACCCCCTCCACCCCTGATTTTTTAATTTTTGTTGCATCAATATGTTGTGTTTTAACACACAATTAACCACTTTTAAGGAATAAGTAATTCCTACAGGGGTTTTCAAGATATTCATTATGGGTGACCAAATTAGCTGAAAGCAATGGATTGCATGAATTTATAACATGGGAAATATTGTTTTCCACTTTATCTAAAAGGAATCACTTATTCCTTTAAAGGGTTTAACTGTGTGTCAAAACGCAATATATCTATGCAAGAAAAAATATAAAAACTGGAGTGGAAGGGGTTGAAAATCAGGAAAACATTTCAGAAAAAACATGTGGCTGGGTTGTTTGCATCTACCCTGTCTCAAAGTCAAAATACATTTTATCATCTCTAGAAGTGCTTTTCCTGGAGGTAATGCATTGGCCTAACATATGCATCTGTTTAAATCCTCAGAAAGTAGCCAAAATCTAACATATGACTGTCCCTCCTACTTTGAACCAAATCCGTTAACTAGTATTTGAGTTATCAAAAATCACATTTTTTATGAAAAATGACGGCCATTTTGAACTGAGGGGCCATATTCAAAATTCCTTCACGAACAGAGGTCCTACACCCATAAGCTTATAAAATTTAAATCAAATCTGTCGACCAGTATTTGAGTTACCACCCAGACAAACGAATGGATGGACTAATGCATGGATGGACAAACACACATATTTTTCATTAAGTTGGATAATAACACAGTGTGGCAAATAAGAGGTCGCCAAACGCCAAAAACAGGGAGTGAAAAAAAATTGGCGATAGAAGTTGCGATCTATCTCGACAATTTCGGCGATGGATGTTAGAAATTCACAGTTTTTATCCCCGACATTCTTGAAAAATGAAGTTTCATAGTTGATCCTATTCCCATTCACAAAGCTTTTTATTCTACCTAAAACATGATCAGAATAGAAGAACATAAAGCCACCTACCTTAGAGAAGAACAATTTGAAGTAAAATAGCCAGATAATCATCAGTATTTAGAAAAAAAACACTGAAAATCGTCTAAATTTTGCCGTGAGCAGGCAGGGGGGGAGATTTCCCAAAGATGCCCTATCATATTAGCACGTTCGAAAACAAATTTTATAAACAAGCCTCAATTTGCCGTTGAAATGGATCTCCAAATGTTCACTGTAGTTTTATGAGTATTCTCTACAAGTATGGATCGAGTAACTTCAATAGTATTACCGTAGGTTTGAAATGATGATGTTGAACTGATGTTAACGCCATTCCAACGATTTCAAATTTAACTCTGCGCATGCGCAGCACTGAGAGAGCATGTGCTCATGATTGTTCACGTGATCGAATCCTGCACTTTGATTGGAGATGATGCAAGAGATGATGTAATGGGGAATCCCCGAATACGATAGAATATGAAAGAATTATGGGAGCTACTCACTCCTCCTGGTGAGCAGGCAGGAAGTTAGCCTACTCAGAGGTAACAATTTTGGTATTGTATCTGTATTGATCGCACTGCCATCTTTATAACTTATGAAAAACTGTTGAAGTCAAGATTCATTTATACAACCAGATACCTGTCTAGAACTCCTTGCACATTTGATTCCTTTATTTGTTTATCCTCATTAGACTAAAAAAAGTTCATGATGTTCATTTTAAAGAGGTTCAATTCAAAAAATGCTGCATTTTCAAAATATTGATCTCTCCAAACTCTGAAATAAAAGCTTCTTTGATGATACATACTCTAGCAGTATAGCCTAATAACACAATTTTCTTTATCTATATTGTTAGTACATACAACTCTAGTATAGACATTTGATCAGCATGCTCTGTCTAATTTACCCTCAAAAAATTTGAGTAAGATTTTTCCAACGAACCTACCTGCCTAGTGCCTACCCCAAATCTGAAATTTCATTGATCAGGAAACAGACATGTGTGGCCTTTCCACTTATTTTAAGCAGTTTAATTTACCATTCGCAATTCATGCACAGTTTAAGATGAGGGCAAAATTTATGCTGACTAGACAAAATTATGGCCAGACGAAAAATATTTTGGCGAGAGTGTTTCAAATGTCTCTGGACAAAGGACGATTCTCGGTTTGGAGAACAGCCTCCTGGGCTAAAATTTTTTTCATGAAAAATATAGAAATATTACCCAAATTAAACTATGAATATTCAAAAGAGGACAATTAAATCTACAAGATGTAAAAATAACAAATTGGTCTGAAGCAGGGATAATGCTCAAATAGACCGATTCAATAAAATACAAGTCTCGATTTGGGGAAAGAAGTTCATCAGTGTACTGCGCTAATATTTTTTTGCGAAAAATCTAGAAATATTACCCAAATTAAATTATGACTATTCAAAAGAAGACATTCAAATCTATATTATGTAAAAAAATCAAATTTGTCCGAAGCAGGGATAATGCTCATTTAGATTGATGAACTTCGTTCTCCAAACCGAGAATCCTCCTTTGGCTATAGTGAAAAAATCCTTATTTGCCAGACTGTAACAACAACATCTTCATATAATTATTTGGTTGGAAAACCCTTTACAGTTTACATATTTTTATTTCACACAACAAAACTATTTTATTTCAAAAATACTAAAATAAACTATCATGTTTTCTTGACTTACAGTTTTCAGTCATATATCTTGAATGAGTACTTACTTAAGCACACCTAATTTGTGCTTAACTATAATGTCATTATGGTTCTCGGAATACCTACTAATAACAGTTCACGAATAATGAGGAAGTAATATCTAAATCTAAGTAAGACGTTTATGTTATGTCATTGATTTAAATTTTATGTATGCTAAGTGTTTTCTTAACACCTACACCGGACTTAACAGCAGTAAAAATGTGCATTTTTCAAATCCTGTGTTATTTTAACTAACAAGGCACAGGACGTGAACGAGATCACACCATCAAATAGGCAGACACTATGAACCAGGAAAACTGTTCTCCTATTATGTTTACAAATTTGAAGAACAAGAAAACACGATGGCCACCCAAAAGTTAATCAGCTCTAGTACTTGATATCCTCTATCATTTGTGTAAATTTGAAGGAAATCAGATGAGCGGTTTTCCTGAAATGGTGATGACAAGATTTTTCGAAAAACCTTCAAAATGGCCACCAGAAAACAAGATGGCCGCCCAAAAGTTAATCAGCTCTAGTACTTGATATCCTCTATCATTTGTGTAAATTTGAAGGAAATTCGATGAGCGATTTTCCTGAAATGGCGATGACAAGATTTTTCGAAAAACCTTCAAAATGGCCACCAGAAAACAAGATGGCCGCCCAAAAGTTAATCAGCTCTAGTACTTGATATCCTCTATCATGTGTGTAAATTTGAAGGAAATCCGATGAGTGGATTTTCTTAAATGGCGATGACAAGATTTTTCGAAAAATCTTCAAAATGGCTGCCAGAAATTAAGATGGCCACCCAAAAGTTAATCAGCTCTAGTACTTGATATCCTCTATCATTTGTGTAAATTTGAAGGAAATCCAATGAGCGGTTTTCCTGAAATGGCGATGACAAGATTTTTCGAAAAACCTTCAAAATGGCCGCCAGAAAACAAGATGGCCACCCAAAAGTTAATCAGCTCTAGTACTTCATATGCTCTATCATCTCTGCGAATTTGGAGAAAATCTGATGAGCAGTTTTCCTTAAACGGCGATGACAAAAAGCGGGACGATCACGACCACGACCACGATCACGACCACGATCACGACCACGATCACGACCACGATCACGACCAGTATGACGACTATATCCCACCGATGGTGTGATAAAAAACAGCAACTCCTCAGAACAGCAAATCCCACCAAACAAATCATGAGTCGTAGTCATATTTTGGACATAACACGAAATGAAATTAGATAACTGGGAAGTAGTGGAGTTGTATTGTCTCCTTTTGTCAACATTTTCTCCCATGTTGTGACGTGACACCATTCAGACTTTTTTCTTTACATACTTTCAGCTTTGTTATGGCACAAAACATTACAAGTTGTTTGTTATAACTAATCATTTGGGCTCCTTTGAAATTATTTATTGACTATGATTATGGCAACTTCACCACTCAAGTTTAAGCATTTATCTCAATATTTCTTGAGACAAATTCCATCCTATCAGCTGCATCCTGTTATTACCCAGTACTATTTCTAAAAATCTATATAGTGCTATGTAATTGAAAAGCAAAAAAAAACAAAAAAATTATATTTGTGTGTTTATTTTTCTCAGCCAGGGAAAACACATTAAGGGCAATAAAACACATTAAGGGCAATAAAACAAATAAAGGGCAATAAAACACATTAAGGGCAATAAAACACATTGAGGACAATAAAACAAGTACATGTAAATATGAACCACTCAAGATTTCAAATCAATATTTTATAGTGGGTTTAAATCAAGACATGGTCCTTATTTCTGAATCTCTGACAGACCAACTTTGAACGAGACCCTATCTGTTGCAAGACTAACGCCTGGCGTAACCGTCACCATGTTATTCAGTGTTTTTTAAGTAGCGCAAGGATCCTGCCATGACCGTGGTAATGTTATATTGAAAGCCTGGTATAACCGCGACAATGCTGTATTATATTGCAATGCCTGCCATGACCGTGACAATGTAATATAGTTCTGCAAGGCTTGGCATGACCGTGACAATGTAATATAGTACTGCAAGGCCTGGCATGACCGTGACAATGTAATATAGTTCTGAAAGGCTTGGCATGACCGTGACAATGTAATATAGTACTACAAGGCCTGGCATGACCGTGACAATGTAATATACTGTAGTACTGCAAGGCCTGGCATGACCCTGACAATGCTATATAGTTCTGCAAGGCCTGGCATGACCGTGACAATGTAGTATACAGTTGGGGACATAAATAAATGACAGGTGGATTTGCTGAAGTGAGGATTTCCCATGTTAAAAATAAGAGAATTTACAAGAGGCCATACATCAGTGGATGAGATTATATAAAATGTAAAATATACAAATTTTAAGGGATATATATCTAGACAATATTGGAAATTATGGGCTTTCAGACCACCATAATTAGGAAATGGTGATCGAAAATCGACCTGTCATTTATTTTTGTCCCCAACTGTAGTATTGCAAGTTCAGGTATGAGAGTGGTAATGTTGAAATTTAGGCTTAGTCCTACTATGACCGTTATAATGTATTGCAATGACTAGTAAATATGCATGACATTAATGCCAGGAATATCCTTAACAATTTTAAGTGATCGTCATTACAATTAAACAGTTTAATACTATGATCATGGTGTTGAACTATGTCAAAATTACAAAATTACTACTATACATTAAGATTCACATTCGCTTATAAACCACAATAAAGGCTACAGTCGCGCCAGGCTTCCACAATAACACTTCCAGGGTCATGACAGGCCTTGCAATATAATACAGCATTGTCACGGTTATACCAGCCTGTCACGGTTATACCAGGCTTACAAGATAACACTACCACGGTCATGGCAGGATCCTTGCGCTACTTAAAAACACTGATTAACATGGCGACGGTTGTGGCAGGCGTAAGTCTTGCAATAGATAGCATGTGCTTTGAACTCTGATTATGTTCAGTGAGTGAACTAGTTTAAACAAGGTTTTCAAACCAGATTTTTAAACAACAACAACAAACAACTTTAACAAAGAAGGTAATGTAATCAACATTGATACAGGATTAACCAGAAAGTGACTTATTGACTCATCATAACAAGAGTATGTAGGAGTGATTAAAGGGCTACATGTTAATCCAGTTCTTCAGAACCCATTCATGCTCATCATAAAATAGCAACAACAATGATAAAGGAAATCTTTAAGTAACCATCAGGGGTTTCACTAGAATATCTCACAACAGGATAAATAAATGAAAACAACAATTAATGGAACTCATAAAAGCATGTAAAAGTTGAGAAGTCCCTAAAAACACAGGCAATTTTGTGAAAATAACCGGTGAATATTGCCTGTTGCCTGGTGTTAATGAAACCCCCGAACCATTCAATCTTGATTCTGTCGCGACAATATTTACATTATTTGTTCACACACATCTATATTCATTCATAAAAATGAGTGAACAAAGTAACTTAATTAAGTCATGAAATCAAAGAACAGGGAACATTATTGATGATATATCAGGGTTAAAATCAAGAAAATGTTTTTATTTCAATTGTTACCATTAATGTAGAGTTCCTTACTCATGAAATGGAGACAGATGTCCCCATACAGCTTAGGCTAAAATAAGTCAATTAAGCCATAATAGCCCTGATATATCACTCGTAGATATAGACTATTCAATATGAAAATTGAAGGTGGCATTCCCGAATTCAACTGCTGGCTGACGGATAAATCCACTATTTCATGGCCAACTGATTTAAATATGAATGGAAAAGTGGTACTAGTAATAATCGAATAGCATGTACTATTCACATTCTAAATGAGTTGGCCATAAAATAGTAGATTAATCTGTCAGCCGACAGTTGAATTTGTGAATGCTACCTAAGACAGACAACTAAAACTAAACTCACATCATATGGAAAGCTAGATTTGGCGACTGCATGCTGGTTGGCTACTGAAAAATGACGTCAGCAATTAATGACAATGGAATACACCCATGTGACTGTGGACATGGGCCATAAATTGTTCCCTTATACAGAAAAATTCACTGATATTTTCACATATTCTTAGTACTAGAAGTATTTGATCAATGTCCGAAACTGAAGTTTATATCACTCAACATCTACAACAAACTAACAAACTAAAAACATAGGCTGGTCAGGGTAGATGGGGAAAATAACTTCACAGATGTATCTTTGATTGTGGAGATTTCTTGATCAATACGAACAAATATATTATAAAATCTCTGTATCATCTATGAGGTAGAAAGATGAGACAAAATTTGCTGTCAAATTTCAATATGGGATCATCTAGCTTAAACATCAAATGAACACAAGCTCAAGTGCATCTTTCAACACATTCCATGCCATCTATTAATGACATTTAATTCATTTTGCTAGATAAATTTTATATAAGTTGAATAATGATGAAAGTGACATCTATACGAAGACCAGTCCGTTTCAACTACTATTTAATGTAAACAGATGTCCAAAAACAAATAAGATTTTAGTTTTCAAGTGATCATATATTCAAAATTCAGAAAGATTGTTCTACAAATCAAATTGGAATTTTAGGAAACTGAAAACTGATTGGATGATGCTGAAGCGTAATTGTTTTTTATCATGCAGAGAAATACATCATTCATGGCATTTATTTCTTGTTTCTGTAAAATCTCCATCATCATAGATATTATTTACATACCATCAGCCCTGACCCTTTTAGTCTTATGAAAATGCGTTTCTTTTTCCTTTGCCATCATAATCTTAATCCCAAATGATTTGAAGCTGATGATTTGATGTACAAGCTTATGATGATCAAACAAAATAGTAATTTTGCTTAAAGGCTCCATGTTAAGTTTGAAAATATTGTTTACATCCACACATTATTTGCCATGACTTAAAAAATTATTTGGGACATTTCAAAAAACATAAGAAAAAATCCTTTACAAATATATGAATTCACCGAAATTTTAGCAACAAAAATATGCATTTTTAGATAAGAACCCCTTTCTGTGCTTGTGAGTTCTCTATTATTTTTCAACTGGTCATCTAAATTTTTTGAACCCAAAATAGATTATGATTGTACACCAATAACTCGTGAAATGAACTACTTAATCACACACAACATTTTCATTTAAAATTAACAATTTTTTGTTTGCAACATTGGGTTAGACTACAGTGTCAGCAAAAGCGGTGTAAATTTTACATGGAGCCTTTAACTTCAACATCTTAGTGTTTTCTCAAGAAAGATCAAAAAAAAGAAAATTAAATAAAAATGTTCAATATAACCGAATATTTAGAAACTATTTTGTATATGCTTTACAATGTACACATGCAAACATAATATTTTCACACTGCAAATATAACTCAAACATATAGCTATGTCAAAACAAAATGATGCCATGTTCTACCTCTACTTAAAGTTAAAAGCTAACAAATTATACCCTCAATGCTGGATATCTCCCAATCCCCCAGATGCCCATGTCTATGGAAGTTAAATATCTATAGAGGGAGTGTTGGAAGTTAAAAAAAAATTGTGACAAAATGGGGTCAGTAGTGTATGGCACTACATTGATAAGATACATTTACAATTAATGAGTAATTGTTCTGTACACTAACCTGTTGTATCTATCTTGAGTGGTGTATCCAACTGAAAATAACAAAATCCAGCATTAATGTCATTGCGTAGATGGGGCTTATTAACACTGAGGCAAATAACAGTACATGAGCCATTAAAGGGGCAACAAGGACTGTAAAGAGAAAATTCGAATTTTTTTTTCTTTCTGAGCCATCAGGTCAATATTTGGCTTAACATCTTCTTTGACATACCCATTTTCTTAAAATGTATGGATAAACTCTAAATTTCAGCATTTAGAAGTGAAAATTAAGTTTATAGGGAGTCCCACTTATAGATTTTTAAGATTCACCACATTTCAAGACGAATATCAGCTGTAATAATTTTCATCCAGGGGGTTTCTTTGGGGATAATAAAAATATATGTTAGTCTTGATGAAATATCCAAACTTAAATATATTTTGATACACTGATCGATGATAGTTGAATGGCCCGGGCCCCCCTGCACTAATTGTTGCACCTTTAAGTAAATAGAATAGACCTATATAGACTAATATAGGAATTTAATTAATTCACAGTTGCAAGGACATGTTTTAATTAATGAGCATAAAATTGACAGAAGTCAAAACATATGATGTTAATCATCTGAGAATCTGTGAAATACAGGTATAATTTAATAATTAAACTCTATTCAATTGTTTTAGTTATGAAACATGATCAGAATTCATTGCTGAAAGGCATGACATTTGTTTTCCAAATTAGCAGTCACTTTTCACATGGCTAAAACAATGTCTTAATAAGAATATATTTGAAACTTGGAATTTTCTGATTTTTAAAAACAAACTGATCTTGGAATTGGTTCAAGATAAAAATCATGATTTTGAATACATGAACTTTGCCAATGTTTTCAGGAAGAAACACTGCAAAATCTTTTTCCATCCAGTTCAATTTTCAAACAAAATTTCATATGGACACACATGAGTGTAATATTAGTTCTGGATGAAGGTTGCTGGTTTCACAAAAGTGTACCCAGAGCCATTATAAACATTGAGTCTAGCTACAAGCCCCTGTGATCCTCCCACTATACATCTCCCCACAAGGAAGGTGTGTAGTCAAGAAGTGGGGGTGGGGGAGTCACAGGGGCTTGTAGCTAGACTAATAGACAAATAGCTTAGCTTAGACCCTGGTCTCTTTCACTCTGAGGAATCTCTGAGTTACCTGCTTATACTTCCTGAAGATACACTGTCTGCAGATCCACTCTGCATCTGGCTGCAGTACATCATCTTCTATTGGAGGGTTGTGGCAGTGCTGATGGTAACCTACAAGATCAGGTGCAAGTACAGTTACAGTTAGGTGTATAGTTGTAAAGTACAGGTAGCTAGGTATATAATGTAAGTGCAGTACTGCAGTTTGGTAGTAAAGTACAAGAAGCTAGGTATATAATGTAAGTGCAGTACTGCAATTTGGTAGTACAGTACAAGAAGCTAGGTATATAATGTAAGTGCAGTTTGCGAGTAAAGTACAGGTAGCTAGGTATATAAGAGCAGTTAGGTGGTAAAACAGGTAGCTAGGTATATAATGTAAGTGCAGTTAGGTGGTTAAGTTAAAATTAAAATGCAAGTCTATGCTGTGCCTGGAGCAAAACAATATAATATCAATTCAACGTTAACTTTAGAGGTTGATGTTATCTGATATGAATATTGAATATTTAATTTTGATACAATTCAATTTCACAATTTAGTGACGCAATAAAAAAAATGCATATACATGTAGTTTAGAATTATATAGTTAAGATTATAGTATTGCACATGTAGTTATCTTTGTAGGCTTTATTCATTGCTAGTTTTATATGTTCATGTGTTTTATTTGGCACAACTTGCCCTAATCAACATTTTTAATTGCAACAATGTTACATACCATGGCTTGTTTCAAATTTGGTTTTCTCATAAAATCCATGTGCTTTCCAGACTCATTAAATTAATTAATATATCAAACAACTTACCTATCCCACATTTGTCACAGAGCACAATTTCATTAGGTTTATCAGATGTTACACTAAAACAGCTATTGCAGTGGATTTCACCTTTTGGCGGTGCCTCCTTCAGGTCCTTAAACAATGCCCAGTAGCGAGAATCATCCTCAAACTGAACAAGACATTTCTCTTTGATTACATCAGCCTGTAATAAAACAGTATAAAAGTCATACTCTTCAGAAAAGGATGAACACATGATGGCAGGTAGAAAACATAGAATAAAGACTTCGGACAAGCACTTTTCAAGTGATTTTTGGTAAAATTTGTAGAAACGTGAACCCGTTCAGTATATTTACCTTGACAATTGTCCCCATGTAAAACCTCCCATCGCTCCATCTGGCCAGGATACTGTGATCAACTTTGATCTTCACGCCATTTATTGTAATCCTGACTTGGTTAAGCCTTCCATTATGATGAGAAGACATTGAAGCATTTACTGAAACATTAGCTTTGTCACCATTACTTTCAATCAACTGTTTTTTACGTCGCTTTCGAGGCTTCTGTTCGTTACTTTGCACCCTCTGAGGCGTTTGTCGCAGAGGCCTTGCAGTTTTAGGAGATTTGGTTTTTAACCCTTTTGGCTCTTTTTTCACTTTGAATTTTGTTGCACTTGAAGTGATACTTTTTGTACCATTTAAAGCAATTGATGGGTCGGTGAGCATTCCTATTGTTTCCGCTGCTATTCCATTACATGTGATTGTGTTTGCTTCTTTTATATCAGAAGATATTGTATGTTTCAAATTGATTGTGCCATTTGTAGTTAAATCAGGAGCTCTCGGCTCTTTCTTAATCGTATCAATCATGATTGAATCTAGAACTTTATTTTTAGTTTTACAAACTATTTTTTGTGTCTTATCATTCACTCCATTTCTAGAAGGCAGCTTCCGGATTGTATCAGAGAAAATCTCTTGAAATGACTTTGATTTTGGTGTTGTTTGTTTCAAAGTGGGATCAGAGGCAACAACAACAGTTTTGGTTTTTGCTGGATCATCGTGCTCAAAAGCACTGAGCAAAGAACGAACTTTATTTTTAACAGCCTCCATACCGGTATGATTCTCTTGTTTCTCTTCTGTTTTCATTCTGCAAGAAAATATAAAAGTTCATCAACAAACATATGTCGTCAGCTGTTTCATAAATCATTACTGAGTAATTAGGAAGAGTAAGCTAATTAGACCTGCACAGGTACACATGATAAGCGCAAAGCAATGAATTGATTACACAGAGGTCCTACAGATTTTAGTTTTTAACAATAGCGAGACCCTATCTGTTGCAAGACTTATGCCTGGCACAACTGTCACCATGTTATTGGGTGTTTTTAAGTTGCCAAGGATCCTGCCATGACCGTGGTAGTGTTATCATGAAAGCAGTATACTATATTGCAAGGCCTGTCAGGACGGTGGTAATTATAAAGCCTGATATAACCGTGACAATGCTATACTATATTGCAAGGCCTGTCATGATGGTGGTAATGTCAAAGCCTGATATGATTGTGACAATGCTATACTATATTGCAAGGCCTGTCATGACAGTGGTAAAGTTAAAGCCTGATATGACCGTGACAATGGTTGCAAGGCCTGTTATGACTGTGGTAATGTTAAAGCCTGATAATGTTAAAGCCTATTGAAGCCTGATATAACCGTGACAATGGTTGCAAGGCCTGTCACCATGGTAATGTTAAAGCACAATATGAAAGTGATAATGGTTATATTAAATGACATTTAGTAGCATGAGAATACCGTAATGAAAAATTTCAGATACTACTCCTACTTTAACTCATAATTCATTTTCACATACTCTAATTCTAATCTCATTCAAGAATGCTAACATTGTCACGGTCATATCAAGCTTTAACATTACCACGGCCATGACAGGCCTTACATTACAACCATTGCCACAGTCATATAAGCCTTTGACAGGCCTTTCAATACAATATAGCATTGTCATGGTAATACCAGGCTTTCGCGATATCACTACCACGGTCATGGCAGGATCATTGCGAAACTTAAAAACACTTTATATATGGTGACTGTTGTGCCAGGCATAAGTCTTGCAATAGATAGCATGTGCCTACAGCTCACAGTCAATGACAGTTTGATTTGGAAAGCTTATCGATATGATTTGGGCAGAAATCAAACTGTAATTGACTGGGGCGTAATTATCCCGTTCCCGGACTATAGACCTGCACTGAGCGCATTCATTTGCCTGTACGATTACAACTTGGGAGAATTATCTACGCCCCTTACACTTAAGATACCTACCTCAATGCATTATAGAACTCAAGATGTAACTTCTAATATATTGGAACCGCCGATTGTCTGGGTATATCGGCAGAACGGGAACATTTCTCTTTTTCATCGAGAGAGATTCCATCACTTTCCAAAATGGCGGTTGGATTTAAAAGGGGAATCCCCCGTTTGGCTGTCCCGGATGTAGCCCGGAAGTACCAATATGGAGGAATTTGACGGTTGAAATTAGTTAAATGTTACACGCAAATATTGCGATCAAAAACGAAAATGTCTTCGTTCTGCCGATAAACCCAGACAATTGTGGATTCAACTACACGAAAAGAATGCTAAATTACCAAGGAATCTATTGAAGTAGGTATCTGAAGTGTAAGATGAGTAAAAAATTCTCCCATGTTGTAATCGCACAGGCAAAAGATTAAGATGTTCACAGGACCATAGTCCGGGAACGGGATAAGGGCGTAACGTTAAGTAGAACCCCATTTCCTAAGTTACCTCATGGGTCACCCATATGCATAGCCATCTATCTAAAGATGACTTTGTGCAAATATTAGTACGGTAACCCTCCCTCATGTTTTTTCTAACAACTTCATAAACATAAACACACACCTAGATTTTACTGAACACACCTGGCTCAAAAGCCAGCTGACACAACGTTAGAATATACCGGCTTGTGAAGCGTTTTTCCCCAACTTCCAGCTGGTGCGCTGGCATAAGTAACGGTATTTAGGAAGATAATTGAATATTACTTGCCCCTTTTTTGACGCGTGGTGTCAACAAGTCCTATTTGTTGTGTAATTTGCAGTTAAATTGGAGAAATTTCTGTTTCGGCGCGCACCATCTTTTAATTTTGGCGCATGCGCTCATAAACTTCTCTTCATTGCAATGCCAAGGGAACTTCCCAGAGCTGACTTCTGTCAGCTCGGTAGAGTAACCTAGATTAGTGAGTGCACAAGAGCTTGAAACGTATAGGATCGTAAACGTGGGCCTATGATGTATAAGTTGTTACATCTTCCTTAGACTGAAGACTAAGAGTGCAGCTGAGTAATATTAGACAAATTTTAGGAATGGCAATAATTATGAAAAAAATTGAAAAAATTTTCAAATATTTTGGCGATTCATTCGTGATAATGAATGCTTTTGAGGCTCAGATTTAATTTAAGAAATTCAAAACCTTAGCATACATACCTGCCACCATTTCAGTCTTGATAGAGTAGCAGATCAGCCGTAGTTAAGATATAATTAGCAAAATACGGAAGTTAACTTGAACGATCAAATTTTCCGCGCCATTTTGAGGAAAATGGCGGAGTAATAGATGTACTTTCGAACTCGCCAACAGTCAAATCTGTTATCAAACATAATTATCAAACATAGTTGATTAAAGTACAGCTATCTTAAAATGACGTAAGATCTTTCACATTTAAATATTTTGACTCACATTTGTTTATACTTGAAGAAAAAGTAATAATACAGAGGAACTATTTTATGAACAGAAATCTTCAGAAACACAACCGTGGCAGATAGGTCCGTTACTTTCATGCTAAATTGATCATCCATATAGGCCTACAGAATGCGCGTAAGACGGCACCTTACGGACTGAGTGAGTTTCGACGGCCTATGAAAGATCTTTTCATTACGTTTTACAAATCATTGGGGACCGTTGGCATGGACCGGGCATGGACAAGCACCACTGTCCCTTTTTATCCCGTCAGGACGGCTATAGACTGTTACTTCGGTCCAAAGCTAGAGACTCGAGTAAGGTTTACGACACCGACCGCCGACCACCGACCACCGACCAGTCACTCTCCACAGTTGGGTACATGTGGTCGGTGGTCGGCTGACGGTCTTTTACATAAAGATGAAAAAATGCAAAATTAGAAGTAAAACTAAAACTGGGAATCCAATGACTATAGTACCTTTACTAGGTCGTGATTTAAAAACGTAAGCTTATAATTTATCATTTCAAATCATGATGAAAACGTTACATCGTCGTGGTGTGTAATGTCATATTTTTAAGTGATGTTTCAGTTGTTAGAAGACCAATTTCATCCTGGTTAGTCACTTTGGAAAAAAACGCACGTAACATTGCATTAAGTTCATTCTTCATTCATATGAAACGCAATAACAAAGACACACAAACATCGTCGATGTTGATTGTTGACGTCGTAACGTTATGTTTGATTTCTCAGTTGTTAAACGTCAACTGGTAAAAACTACATTTGATATGACAAAAAAAGCTTTCTAATGGTGTAGGCTTACTGAAATGGTAAGTCACTTTTAATCTCGATAAGAGAACGCATGTAACAAAGACCGACCCCACCGACCACCGACCGGTCGGTGTTTTCCACTGGTAGTCTCAAAACAGGGTTTGAAGAAAATGTGTAGGCTTAAAAGACCGACCATATCATGTAAAAGACCGAACATAATATTTGTAGCCTTAAAATATTAATAATTTGATTTTGAATGTCAATCGTTGGGACTAGGCAACGGTTTTTACCGATTTTGTACCTTGCAACGAATGGCAAGCAAACAAATTGGGCATGACCGTCTCCTCTCGATTAATTGTCCTGCCTTAGGTCCTAACCTATCATTAACCAACCTATCGTTTCTACGGGAATCTATCCTAATTTTTTACTGAAATTTAACAATTTCGAAACAAATTTGTTATCGTCATAGCCTACTGAATACTGAACACGATATTACATGCGTTCTCTTATCGGGATTAAAGTGACTTACCATTTCAGTACACCATTAGAAAGCTTTTTTTTGTCATATCAAATGTAGTTTTTACCAGTTGACGTTTAACAACTGAGAAATCAAACATAACGTTACGACGTCAACATCGACGATGTTTGTGTGTTTTTGTTATTGCGTTTCATATGAATGAACTTAATGCAATGTTACGTGCGTTTTTTTTCCAAAGTGACTAACCAGGATGAAATTGGTCTTCTAACAACTGAAACATCACTTAAAAATATGACATTACACACCACGACGATGTAACGTTTTCATCGTGATTTGAAATGATTAATTATACGTTTTTAAATCACGACCTAGTAAAGGTACTATAGTCATTGGATTCCCAGTTTTAGTTTTACTTCTAATTTTGCATTTTTTCATCTTTATGTAAAAGACCGTCAGCCGACCACCGACCACATGTACCCAACTGTGGAGAGTGACTGGTCGGTGGTCGATGGTCGGTGTTTTACATAAACCCGTTCTTTTTTTCTTATTCACAACACCCCCTCTTGGGGGAGGGGGGAGGCTCTCTTCAGAGTTCTTCACATAAACGCATTTTTGTATTTAGCCTACACAGAGTGTCAAACAAGTCCCGTCCCCCTGCTAGTACAGCTAAAACATAGATGGAGCCTAGTGTGATATAATCTTACCATTTGAAAGTTATGTTAACTCACCAACCTCAAGTGATTTTGGACGATGAAATTCACCTACATTTTCATGATGTCCTTTATAGCACGGACTTTAAGAGTTCTTCAGGTCCGTGTTTATAGTAAGGGTACTGAACCCACCATTTCGCATTGGTTTACAAGAGAATGTCGATTTTCAAATATTATTCATCAGTCATCGATTTTCGACCGACTGTACTTAATAGAGGGAAACTTTTGAAGTATAAGAAATAAAGTCAAATTTTTCCCTCTTGATTTATACCAAGAAATATCAAAAATTTAGCACAGTTTTTAAACTTTACAGCTAATCATTATTTTGCAGGAATTTTGTTGGAAGCCATGGATCGGATCAAACACAAGGATTGAAAATGGCGCAGACGGCCTATAAGCTTACTCCAAAATATCGTTTTCTATTTTAATTTTTTACAACGTTTACACAAATCTTTTTACAGTCTTTGAATCTGTTATTTCAAAATTGTGCATTTCGATATTATGTTTTGTTTTAAGAAAGTTCCTATTTCCTGGGAAGTCCCCCGAGCTGGTAAATTCCCAAGAGCGGATTAATTGTATGAGATAATCAAAATGTTTTGATATGGAGAAAATCTTCTATAGATACAAGTGACTGTTCTAATATGAAACGTTTTTTGTTCAGATCTCTTGAGTAACAAATTAGCCCTACATTATTCGAATATTAATACCTGACTTTTTATAATTTCATATGTATTTTTCCAACTATATGAAAATAAAATAAACTCAATCGAAATAATCAGCAACTGATGAATGCACCGGTCTTCTTTGTGGGACAGAACTCTCTTATGCTAAACAAAAACGACGTCTGCGACTTCGTTTTGGACCAGAACAGGCTTAAAATTCCTACAAAATATTTTTTGTCTAAGAAGAAGTATCTTTTAAGCTAAAAATAAATTTTTTGAATTTATTATTTCTAAATCTAAAATGTCATCCTCTGGGGTCTTCCCAAAATTACACGATCCCACCCCATGCCCAAGGTTGCCAAAGTTTTGGAAAGAAGTATAACTTTACTATGACATGTTTGTTTTTACAAAATAGGGCTCTTGTGTTCCTCATAACAAATATGAAATTATTTATTGATCACATAAAGTTTTCAAATTTCACAGTAAATTAATGTTTCTGCCTATTGCACAAACAATTCCTATTCCTATTCCAATGGCCCACGAAGCATATATAAATCTACACAAAGACATGAACCACTGTCTTCGTAATGCTATCCACGGCCAGTAATGTATTGGAAAACTACTTAAAAAGTAATAGATGTTAAAGTTTATTCAAGTGATTAAATTTTTCAAGTTTTGTACATCTCAAAAAATTAACAGGAAGCAAAGTATACACAAATAAAGCATAAAAATGTGAAATCGTTGTGTTTCATCTTAAATGACTGTTTAAATTTGAAAATTAAAATTCAAGCAAATCAAAAAAAATTGAGTGTTGGAAATTGTTTATAGTTTATCCATGTGAAATTGCATGATGATTCAATAAAGGTAAAGTGTTTAAAACAAGTTTTAAAGTTTGTGACTAATTAGTGTGTGGGGTACTATCTATTTGAATGTTATAGAGGTATTAGAACATTTATATATTCAGAGGGCATGTCTAATAGTTTATAAGAGATATATGTAATCAAACGCCTCGCATTTCTCTTTCGACGTTACTCACACCGGAATAGTCTGACAACGGTAAATTCAGATACCGTTGTCACAAATGGCGAACATAACCGTCGCTTCAACTCTTCAATCACTTGGTCCTCGTTTCATGGGACTTTATCGTCGTTAATTTTGTGCATGAAAGTATTAAGCTCTTGTGACATAAATAATTTACCATATGCCATTGTCTTTGTAAATTATCCCAAATTCAGATTCCGTTGTCATTGATCAGATATCGAAGACGCTATATTGTGGCGATTCACGACCCAATTCGATCGAAATTGGGATTTCATATGATACATTATCTCAAGAGCTTAATACATGTACAGAATTAGCGACGATAAAGTCCCATGGAACGAGGACCAAGTGATTGTAACCAGTCCTAGGAATTTCATACCATGGGCTATACGACAGTACTCACCTGTTCCTTCGATTATTCCATGGAGGAACGATAAAATACGTCCATGTATGAAGGCACGCGACGCGCAAGTGCCAATGGGAAAGGACAAAGAAAGTTTTACAGAACCCAGCAAGAAAAATAAAACATCTTATTCTAAGTGTAAACCAGTCAAAAGGAAAACAAATCCCAACTATTCCAAATTATGATCCAACCTGAAAAGAAAACGATGTCAAATGCCCAGGTTAATATTCCGCTACAAGCCTACACGTTCCATGGACCATTATTAAAAGTTTAAGCCTAATAATGGTCAATGTTTAAAAGTTTTAATAAATAATGGTCAATGGAACTTGTAGTAGTTTTAATAATGGTCAATGAAACTTGTAGTAGGCATCAAAAATATAGGTAGGGGACATCAAAAATATTTGTAGACACTCGTACTCATACACTTGATAAATGACATTCAGTCTCAAATGATGTGGGATAGCTAAAATACAGTCCATAAATGTATCGCTAAGGGTCAACATCCATCCGCAAAAACGACTACATTATGCCATGAACCTATATCCCCGAGATAAAGGTCCACATGATTATCCAAAGACACATTTATTTGTCAAGCACGAAACCAGAACCTGGAGAGTAACTTAGAATACCTACATGAGGGCACACAGATTTCAACATATCGTGAACCTACTCGTGAAATAAATCTTTCAGATTTGTTGAATCTTCTCGCAGAAATCGGCTACTCCCCATACGTTCACCTTTTCCGATGGCAGGACGTGTACATATAGTCTTGCTTTTGGACTAGATCAAAGAGCATCACGTTTGGATTCGGATTGTCATAATGACCTGCTTCAGTAATGAAGCCAAAGCAGTTTAATTAATGTTATTCGTGCGGTATGCAAAAGTTCATGCTATCTTAAAGAAGGACAACAAAAGCAAAGTAGATTGTAATGTAGATAGAATATTATCTATCTTAACACTTAGTTTACTGGATCGGGAAGCTGATCTTGTGTCACTATAGTGACATCTTGACGTTTCCATGGAGATTATGTCAGACACTAATGCTATCGAATTAACAGATTACAACGAAGTTGTCAAGAGTTTTTTGTCTAGATTAGAACAACAATCCAAGTGGAAAAGTAGCTGCCGATGGATATGCCTTCACAGAGCCAATTTAATCGATTTTTTGTTAAAGGTACTCAGAGACGTCATTGCGAATCTACAAGTATAAAAGGAAATGAAAGTGACGGATGATACCGTGATACTGACCAATCAATATGTTATCGCATAAGTATTAAAGAAAGAAAATATCCTCACATAAAATAAACATTTCTTAACATCAAATGGCTTTCAATTGTTGATACATGATCTATCGATCTTGAAGGAATAAGATACCCCAAAGAGAGAATCAGATCTAGTGAGCAGCCCAACAAAAATTGTTTCAATTTTAGAATATTTCTGACTCATGTCATTCCTTTTCATGTCTATTTTCTTGAAATCATCAAAGTGCATACTTTATTTCAGGAAAACT
Organism: Owenia fusiformis; assembly: GCA_903813345.2. Taxonomy (NCBI): domain Eukaryota; kingdom Metazoa; phylum Annelida; class Polychaeta; order Sabellida; family Oweniidae; genus Owenia; species Owenia fusiformis. Next base: position 12,893,264 of record CAIIXF020000006.1, on the reverse strand, counting down.
AAAGATATTTACAACAACGTCTTATTTTTCTACAAGAATGGTTACCATTCTTATTATTTGGGAGAATTTAAACATTTTTCACTCATTTTTGCACTTTGAATCCATTATAACTTCAACAATTTATAACGTAGCGTGAATCTTTTGGGAGATTTGTATTTGAAATTGTAAGGAATAGATTGGTAGGTAAATTGTACACATTGCTTGTAATTTTTTTCACCCCCGTGCAATGTGCAATGCGGTCATTTTATCTGCGTAAAATTGTTTCAACCCTTGCAAAGGAATCAGTGTCGATGGTTGATAGCATTTGATAAAAATCCATATTGAATCCATTCTGACACACATCGCATCTAAAAACCTGTCTGTCTTTAGTTGATCTATGATGCAAGAGAGGTCCATGGTATTCCATGATGTACTGAATCCATTTTCATAAACATCGAATGCGTTGTATCATCACCTTGCGAGGCCTATTCAGTAGTACTAGCAAGGGCGTTACAATACCCGGGAATTTATCGTTTGATGGCACTGATAATACTAATAATTTCAGTTTAGCGGGCAACATATCTCAGCCCTCGATCCGTCGGCCCTTGGGCCAAGATTTCGCTATGCTGCCCTTTGAAATGAGGTCATTGGTATATTTGTTATATAATTACAAACATGATTCTATTTATTCCATGATAACATGTTTTCAATGGGAAATAAACAGGGAATAGAATTGATTAAAAAAAACGATATCAGCCAAAATCCCCGTATCATAACCATTCCCGGAGATATCTCCCGATTCTTACGGTTTTTATAATTATTATTTTTATTTTAAAACTGGATTAAAAATACAAAATGTTATTGATAACTTAAATTGTATCATTTCATGTCACCATCTGGCTAATGACATACAAAAAATAAGTTCCAGAAAAATATTATGGAATAAATAGGTTATTGATGGTCGTGATATTGACCTAGGAAAATATCATATTGTCACTCGGGCTATATCGCCCTCTGTCAATATGATATTTTCTTTGGCAAATATCATATTTTCCCTCTGAATATTCCGTCCATCTCGGTAAATAACCTATTGTAATGGACATATATTTCCTTTAATAACATTACTAAACGTATATGATTACTCGAGATGCAATTGCATTTTCGTATTGGCTGTTAAGTATATTGTTGTACAGACTTAGAATCACAGTTTCAGGGTGTTCTGACGATATATTAGAAGCCTGTTCAATATCGTCATAGAACGTTAAAAGCGGCAAATATTTGTTTTCTTAACAGAGAATACAATGCGGGAAAAATAATTGTGTTTTTTGGTAAATCAAACACTTCAACCTCATACAATCCACAAAGCATTATCTATTGTAGTGAATGAATGGGATATGGAATCCCTTTATAAATGTTATCATTATTTATAGGGATAAAGGTTGTCGATAACAACTACAGATATTCTACATTAGGATAATGCTGAAGGAATAAAACTAATAGCTATTATATGGAATCACACTGTTCTCAACACAATAGCAGCTGATATAATATATCATGATCACAGAACATAATGATATGCTTTATGAAGAAAAACATATTTCTTGTAATCAAGCTACTAATTGAGGCAATAATATTCTCCAGAGAATTAATGATGAATGGATGACACCTAAATCAGATCGTCTCTTGGCATATCTTGATTTTATACACACGTATTGATATGGATATGGTGGAACTAAGATATATGATACCACTTACAAAAACAGCTATTTTTACCTCTTATTGCTTTTATGATTGATTCGACACGAGTTGCCATTTCTCATTCTGATGGCCATGCTTGCTGGCTGATGTAGCCTACATTGAAACATTATTGTGAAGGTAGACAGTGATATAAAGCAGGTGATAGAGATGTACAAACAATACAAATGCTTCCTAATGGAGAGACTCTGGATAGAAGCGGCAAAGGTTGGAGATCTCAAGACATTGGTACATCTCCTTAATGAAGGAATGGACATGAATCACATACAGATGTCCAATGGCAAAACTGCACTGCACGAAGCAGCGTCCAATAATCAACTCGAAGTCATTAAATATCTAAACGATAGAAATGCTGTCATGGATACGTGCGATCGTAAAGGAAGAACACCATTTCACTACGCCACTGAAGCAGGCCATTTGGACGTGATTGTATATTACAGTAAAATGAAAGTCGACTTCACACAGAGAGATAATAAAGAAGATGAGATACTGCATATTGCTGCTAGACACGGTCACATAAATATTTTAAGGTTCTTTGAGAACATCGGCATAGATGGTAATGTGAGGAATGGACAAGGGTCTACACCATTACATATTGCAGTTGAAACACATAACGTTGAACTGATTAAGGTGCTTTATGAACTTGGTGTTGAATTAAACAAACCGATTGATTCCGAGGGAATCGTTGGTCCAACACCTCTTCACCTTGCTGTACTTGAATGTCGACATGATATCGTTGAGTTACTACAAAGCTTTGGGGCTTCACTTCACACATTTACCTCGGAGGGAATGTGCCCGTTGAGTGACGCAATTCTTAACGAGGACAAACGTATGATCCAGCTCCTCATCGATGGAAAATGTGATTTGTCCTGGTCTGAACACGAACTAGTAGAGACACCATTGAATATAGCAACAAGAAAAAACAACATGGGGATTGTGAAAATATTGTGCGCTGCAGGGGCAGACGCTGGGGAAGGCGGATGCTCTGGCATGTTACCTATACACACAGCGACTATAAATGGAAACTTGGAACTTGTGGAGTATTTTTACTCACTTGGAATTGATATAAATGTTCCTGCTACAGAAGGTTCCGAAGGGGAACGACCCCTACACCTTGCTGCGTTTCACGGTCATTTGACGTTGGCTAAGGTACTTGTAAAGCTTGGTGCACATGTTAATCTCGCCGACAGACATGGCCATACACCGATTTGTTACGCAGCCGCTGCAATGAATACTGATATGACAAAATATCTTCATAGATCTGGCGCTGAGGTGGACGTTACAACATTCAATGGGGCAACCATATTGCATACCGCAGCCGCTAAAGGTTGTGTGGAAATGGTCCAATATCTCTTAGAAGCTGGAATGAACGTAAATTCTCAAACACATTCTGGGGAGACGCCTTTATTCGGCTGCGTTCCAACATCTGATCAGAAAATTGCCGAACTCCTACTTTCTTACGGCGCTGATGTGGGGATTCAGAACGAGGATGGGGACACAGTGTTACATTTGGCATGTAGGACGCGTGCAACTGGAATGCTGATCGACATACTGTGCGGTGACCGAAACATTAACAAACAGAATGCGATGGGTAACACAGCACTCCACGATGCAGCTGCAGATGGGGATGTTGATACAGTTAAACTTTTGGTAGAAAAGGGATCAAAAATAACACTGTGCAATACATTTGGAGAAACTGCAAAAGATATTGCAATCGTGAACTCATATTCTGAAATTTTGGATATGTTGCAATCCAGAAATTAAATCTGAATATCATGAATAAACCATTTTTGTAAGGATATCCAGTAAATCAAAAAATCATTCATAGAGTAAATATATTAAAACATGGATGGATATACTGTACCCGTAATTACAACTTTTACATCAATTGCTAATATCAAGCAAAATAAAAACATATTGGACAGAAGGTTGATGAACCTTGATGACAAAAAACGTTGACACTTTTCTCAGGATTAGGTTAACATTTTGATCTTTAAAACATCATACAAAGGAATGTCTGAATTATTTCAGATTCTGAAACCTGAGTCTTATCTTTCCAATCCATATATCATAATTATACCTTTTGACGACAAACGGCTTGTAGCTATACCAAACAGGAAATATTGTCCAGTGCAAAAATAATACATACCTAAACATTGAGAAAGAGTAAATTCTGGATCCCGGACCCCTGCGCTGGGAAGATGAATTTACATGTCTCTGTGTAAACATTATACATTAATGCCATCTTTAAATTAGTAGGCATAATTTATCTCAAAGGCAGTTCTAGATTGCAATAAATCCAAGTTTCATCTCAGAAATATTTTGTGGAATTGTATTTTTCTTACTATAGAGTCCAAAGACACTAGATTCAATTGTTAATAATCTGAGCTTGATAGTCAAATACTTGACTGGTTTAGTACTCGAGTGTGACTGACTTGGTCAAAGACATATTAAAATATCTCTGGCTTGGTGTATCAGTTATATTAATTTTGAATGAAAATCATCCGTTACATCTCCTACTTTAACTCTGTGATGTCTAATCCAAAGGCAATATTGAAATGCGAGTATCAAACATCCAGTGCGCGCATTTCGATTGTAAATATTTTAGACTGAAACATTGAAAAGGTTCGTCAAGTAAATTATATGAACGTTTTTGGCCCACCTTGTATACCTGTATACTAGTATATATGTAAATACTAGTAATCACGTTTACATGTTCACAGGTACCATAATCTAAGTGCGCACATTGGGAATAAATAACCCAGATGCCAGTAGGAAGTTAACAGTTTCAACACCAGGTGGCTAATTCGGGTCAAATAACATAGTCTTGGTAGATCCCTCCCTTAAACTCGAATATGCATAAGTTTAAGTGGATCAAAATCCATATAAACTTTATGTGTCAATTATACAAATGTCTAGTAAAAGAAAATATAATCTGTCCAACAGAATAACACGTTATATTATTTCACTTTTTGTGATTCTATAACATCAGCTCTATATGTTATCTACCCTCAGAAATATATACAGATATACGAACTCTACATCATTCAATATTTAAGGATTTAAGCATTGTGTGCTGAACCATTCCACGAAGATGTTGTTTCCAAATCTTTAAGAAACAACATCTTAGTGGAATGAAGCAGCCACAATGCATGTCTTGGGCTTAAATTATTTTCACACATTGCAAAATATTTTCTATAAGATACAAAATCACTTAAAGAACATATTTTCAATGAAACCTTTTGCAAGGATCGCATTTTTAGATGTAATTTTACATGTGGATTTCTAATATGATATCATTTTGACTAACTTTTGATCATTTGATGACGTGAATCAAGGTTATTTCTACTAAATCTAGTTTATTGGATGCAATTGTCTCTGAAATGGGATAAATAAATCTTCGGTGGTTTCTAAATAATAAAGGTTAAAGGACACAGGGCATTTTTAATGAAAATATACAGTTGTCAGGATAATATTCATCATGCCTAAAACAATAATCCCCAAATTGACATATTACAGGGTGACCCAAACCCTCCAAAAATGAAATAACTTCTTTAATAATCATTAATCATTTCATGACAGAAACTACAATCTATGTATGGCAATGTGAGACTAAATTCTTTACATGGTTCAATATTCTTTTGAGTAGTTTTGGTCAATTAGAAAATGTGGCCACTATTGAGAGAAAAAGAAATTTTCATGTCATCTAAAGGGTTACACATCGTTTGTTTAAACCAATCACATTCTTTTAGGTTCATCTCAAGCTGCATTTTTTGAGTGCAGAGGTTGAGATCATAAATGAAGAAGTATCCCAGCAACCTTTAAGCCATCTTCAGAGTGACCATCTGAGAAACCTCCCATGATAGGAAAGCTGATAATTTTTTTCATTCAGGTGTTTAAAATACAACAGAATTTTGTAAAGCGTTTGAGGTGTTCTTGCTCAGCGGCCAAGAATTTCAGTCATCTGATTTTTTACTGTAGGTGTTTTGCCGTTGCTTATTTTTCAATTTTTAAATAAAATATTAAAGGAGTCTTTGATTTTATTTCTTCTTTGGAATTTCATTCTGAATTTCTCATAAATCTTTTCTTGATTTTGTCAAAACGTTGATCTTCCGAGAATTTGGCAGATTCTAAGATCATCCATGATATCACAAATGATCAATTTTGTGAAACAAGCTCAATATCATAGTATCATCCTTAGATTCTTGTTTATGCATTGATAGAATACTTAGGTATTTAAGAAATTATTACACATTTCAGAAACTGCAAAAGTCATTTCAGCATCCCTTGCGAAAATTTTATTGAAATTCATGCATTTGCATAAATGTTTATCAAAATAAAAGATATTGAAGCTTTTAGGCACACCCTGTAGATCTCATAATAAACGTGTCCAAAAACAATAACATAAACATTTTATATGAACGAATTGACTTATGATGCGTAACAAAGGTTATTGCAGTTTTATAGTTGAGATTACTAACGGATCATATTCTATATTGGAAACAATGCTAAGTGAACAAAAACATGTTTTTCTTTGTGTGCAAAATGATATTCATCTTGAAGGCCAGTTTGCCGTGATAATTGATGAACTTGATGTTTATGTCCATTGTATTTGATGCACTGTTGGTTCAAGTTCACATAGCTGTAGATTGAGCTTCTTGAGTCTGGAGCAAAAATGTTGTGTCTAGTTCATGAATGGTAATAGAATAGTACATATTCACAAGAATTCCAATCAACATATTTGAAAACAATGAAGGTCATACGAACAGAAAGTGACAAAAATTGAATTAATCCTAAAATGGCTGCTTTACCGAGAATTTGGAGAAAATTCGAAGAGTGGCTTTCCTAAAATGTCGATGACAAGATTTATCGAAAAAATGATATGGTTACCAAAAAACAAGATGGCAGAAATTGAGTAATGACAAATAGGAAGGAATGTGCTCATGAAGTACCATGAAATGAACGTTTTTCAATCACAAATGCAACTAATAAGTTAATAACCCTTTTGATAGTTCTACATAGATTCTACAAAATGTGATTTTTGTATGTATAACATTTCTCGAGATTCGACCTGAAACGAACAGTTTCATTTTATGGACGGACGGTCAATGACTCAGTAATAAAGATGTCATCTGAATTTGAAATTTGAAACTTTTGAGTGTTTGGAATTCGAAGCTCCAATTTTTTTTATCACGTACGTTAAATCAAGTGAAATTCTTCAACTTAGGTACTAGGTACTTTTCCCCAAGGTCACAAGGAAAACTTTAAGGCTATCTCGCTGTGAGCTAAAGAAGGCGACATCAGCACTTCTTCACTGCATCAACTAAAAATGTAAATTAATGTGTTTGCTACGTCCTTTATTTCAATCAGGTTTAACTAATGCAGAGAAATGGAAGTGTGTTGAGTCCAGACTGTTGAGTCATGGGGTGTTTAATTGTAAATCTGTATTTTTTCAATTTTTCCGAAAATGCAAATATGAAGATAATATTCATAAGGCGTTATGATGGAAATGTTCAAACACATGTCGTGCGCATTTTTAAAATAGTGTCTTGGATATATTTCAACCAGCATTTATAATGGGCCCATCCTACACAAACTGGAAGTAACCATACAAGTGTTTAATTAAACTGAAGGGGGGGGGGGGAGTGAATGAAGATAGTATTTTCTAATTACTGATCGACCTGCAATGCATCCCAAATCCTGAACAACCCAGTTCATAAACTGAAATCTTTTTAAGGTGTTGATAAATGTTACGTTCATTTAAAACTATTTCTTAAAACTTCTTCTATATTTTCTCTATCATGTTTAAATGGCAAATTCGATCTCTAACCTAAATCTAGTTTTACGAAGATAAAACTGATTACTTCAAAGCACCAGATGTTCGTAATGATATCATTGATACTTTTATGAGGAATTACTAATTACAAATCAGTGACATTCGTTCTGTAATTCTTGAATGGTTTTATAATCATGTTTACAAATATTGTAGAGATCTAGGATAGCTCTAATGTTTCTAATTTTAAACTGACTTTCAAGATGTCTACTACAGATATGTATGGTATTCGATTTGTCCTTGCGTATAATTGGAAAAACGTGTGTGATGTAATTAGCCTAACACAGGCGGGGTATTTTTTATGCATCCCTCAAGATTGGTCCTCGGTGTGCATAGTTTCAAAATCTGGACTCGTTGAGCTTGGAAAGAATTGAAATACCCTTGGACCAAGGATGATTTTTATAGCGCGACCCGTCCTACTGTTTATCATCTAGCTCCTTGGTAAATCAGGTGTAAGACAATGACTTGGTGAACCATGTGTGAAACTTTCCTTGGTAAATCCAGTGTAAGAGAATGACTTGGTGAACCATGTGTGAAACTTTCCTAGGTAAATCCAGTGTGAACAATGACTTGGTAAACCATGTATGAAACTTTCCTTGGTAAATCCAGTGTAAGACAATGACTTGGTAAACCATTATGAACCTTTCCTTGGTAAATCCAGCGTAAGTCAATGACTCGGGAAACCAGGTGTGAAATCTTTCCTCTGTAGATCCAATGTAAGGCAATGACTTGGTAAACCAAATGTGAAATCTTTCCTCGGTAGATCCAATGTAAGACAATGACTCGGTAAACCAAATGTGAAAAATGTCCTAGGTAAAACAAGTGTAAAACAATGACTTGATTCGCCGAATGTGAACACTTTTCTTGTTAAATCCAGTGTAAGACAATGGCAAGAGAAATCATATGTGAAAACGTTCCTTGGAAAATTCAGCTGTAAAGCAATGACTTGGGAAACAAAATATGAAAACCTTTCTTGTTAAAACCATCGTAAAACAATGACTTGGGAAACAAAATATGAAAACTTTTCTTGTTAAAACCATCGTAAAACAATGACTTGGGAAACAAAATGTGAAAACTTTTCTCGGTAAATCCATCGTAAAACAATGACTTGGGAAACAAAATGTGAAATCTTTCCTTGATAAATCAGGCCAGTGTAAAACAATGACTTGTTAAATTAAATGTGAAAACTTTCCATGTTAAATTCAGTGTTAGACAATGACATGAGAAATCATATGTGTAAACCTTCCTTGGTATATCAAGTGTAAAACAATGAATTGGGAAACAAAATGTGAAAACCTTTCTCAGTAAATCCAACAACAAAAAATAGAAAAATTCCTTGATGAATCTTGTGTAAAACAATGATTTTGACAACAAAAATGTGATAACCTTCCTTGTATAGGTAAAAATCCAATGTAAGACAACGTGGCTTGATAAACCAAATGTGAGAACTTTCCTTAAAACAAGTTTAAAACAATGACAAATACAGGGTGGTAAAAAAATGGATTCCCTAATACCATTTTCCTCATACCTTTGTCATTTTAAAAAATAACTCCCTGGTATTTTAAAATTTTGTACATCATCCAATTTGCTACCAGCCTACTTTATTTCATGACCATCAGATTGATAGTCACAATGTTTCAGTACTTTAAAGAACATGCCCAGTGGCCACTATTGCGTTGTGGGGAAACCTGTATTTATCGTCTAAAATGTCCCTAACTTTGGGGATATGGCAGAGATAGAGTATATGAGACTGACCTCAGGACAATTGCAAACCTCAAAAGTGAGATCATTCATTCAGGCCATACCTACTGAGGAATGCATTCGGGTCATTGACAACTGTGCTGTTTTGCCTACAGCGCATGCAATGATGGCCAAACCTGAAGCATGTTATTCATAGTGCTGTAAAATTGTGACTATCAGTCTGATGGTCATGAAATATAGTAGGGTGGTGGGGAATTGTATGATGTACAGATGTTTGAAATATCAGGGAGTAATATTTAAAGTGACAAAGATATAAGGAAAATGCAGGGTTTCCATTTTTTGACCACCCTGTACAATGACTTGGTAATCCAAATGTGAAAAGTTTTCATGATAATGTAGCCTCAAATACAATAATCCATGGATTTCTATCCTCGAGGATAGAGGTCCATGAATAATCTAACAAAATTCACAAGACAAATAGTAAGAAACGATTCCTCAAAATATATACTATATACATGCTTCTTTTATGTAAAGAGCACATAATGTGGTTGCAACAGCTTCAAATGGTCGGCACAAAGGAACATTGCCACAATTGTTGATGTGTCACAAAATGATTATGTAAATAAGGAATCATACATGGAATGTAAGTTCATGTTAACAATAGTCGTGATTTCAATTGATTCCTTCAGATTCTGTTATGCAAATAGCAGTGATTGATGCAACTAAGCAATTTCCCCTATTAATGATGTTATCAAAGATCCCGTCGATAGTGTCACGGTCTCTAATTAGAGATGCTAGTAGTTTTCTATCATGTGGATACCTCAGGTAAATCAAGATGCCGGCTCATAAAAAACAAATTTATCAACAAAATCACAATAAACATCATTCAAACGTTTAAACCTCATACTCTACGGCGGCCATAGCTTCACAAAATCGATATAGAAAATCTACATCATAGTGCAAGAAGATTTTTTCTTACCATTTCTCCACATAAATACTTATCTTCTATATCTCTACTAAGTGTCTTCAAAACTCTTAGAACAGATCATGAAAAATAGATTAATAACATTTATTGAAACATAAACTTTTACTCAAAAATTAATTTGGTTTTAGAAAACATAATTCAACTTATATGGCAAGCCCCTCTTTCTTGAAGTGAGGATATTTCTTGATAAAAGCTCAACTCATGCAACTGGAATATTTTTAGACTTATCTAAAGCTTTCGACACATTCAATCATGAAATTCTTCAAAAAAACTTGAAAAAATTTTGACTCGTAATCAATGTTGCAAAAGATTGGTTCGAAAGTTAATTATCTGATAGGAAAATCATAACTTCTTTATCTGAAGAAGAAATATCACTTGTGGTATACTTCAAGGATCTGGATTAGGTCCTATCACCGTTCATCCTCTACAAAAATGATTTGCATAAGATCTCAAATATTCTTAAATTTACTTTTTTGTGCATTAGAAATGTAAACTTGGAAATGGAAAAGACATTAGAATGGTTCAAATCATAAAAACTCTCTTTGAATATGGACACAATATCAAGAATTATTGGTATTCTGGGAAAGGATGAATATAAACTGAATAGAAAAACTATCATTACCATTCATAATTCACTTGTATTATCACTATTGAACTACTTAAGTATTTCAACATGATATGTGGAAATCACGCAAGGCATTTTTGAATAAATTGTTTTTGTTACAAAAATATCACTTTGACTGAATTTTGAATATATATTGACGTTAATCAACATTATTTCTACTCGCATCTAGTCTATTTCAACAATAATATCAAAAACTAAGATTCGACACTTCGAACCATTTACTAGTGGACCAGTGGTTTTCCTCATAGGTTTACATGTTAACCCCCATATTTGTTTGAACGGATCTGCCATTTTTGTTAAATTTCAAGAAATTAATCAATTTTGACATCAATTTTTTACCCAATATAATGGAGATATAACATTGAAATGTTGCGGACTTCATAAGGAATAGGGAATAGAATCAAGATACAGATTTATTTTCTTTATTGGGATTTCTTTTGTTCCAGGCTTAGAAAATAGTTGTTCAAACAAATATGGGGGTTAACATGTAAACCTATGAGGAAAACCACTGGTCCTTAACTTTTTTTGAGGAGTATATTATAGACATGTCATTATATATATGATGATATGGCCTTGTTGAAATCATGTAATGATAACGATTACGTCAATTGCATACTAATACCTTTCATCTGTTTGGCATTTTTGAATAAATTGTTTTTGTTACAAAAACGTGCAGTAAGAGTAATCGCAAATTCTGTTTTCTTAGCACATACTCCACCTCTTTTTTACTCAATTTTCTGAATATTTTTGACATTCCTAAGCTAGAAGTTGCAATAATCAAGTGTGTGTATGTATGTATATATTTATTGCCCTTTATATAAAGGAGATACATGTATACAAATTATGTAAATGTTAAATTGAAAATAATCACTATTTACAAACAAACAATATTGCTGTTTTTGACTGACGACGACGCCTAGCTACCGCGTAGACGCACGTCGCCGACCAAAATTGGCCTAGCACCTAATTGTAACGCAATTATAAAAAATGACTATATTTTACAAACATTCATTGTTTTGTTGTTGTTTTTTATACTGACGACGACGCCTAGCTACCGCGTAGACGCACGCCGTAGGCCTAGATAGACCTGTTACCTAACACTCTTGAGATTAATAAAAAATGACATTATGGATCTGCATTTTCTATAAAATTAAAAGGAAGACATACATGCATCTGAACGGCTGCAATTTGTTGTTGCTTTTTTGTACTGACGACGACGCCTAGCTACCGCGTAGACGCACGCCGTAGGCCTAGATAGACCTGTTACCTAACACTCTTGAGATTAATAAATAATGACATTTAGATTTTCAACGGCTGTCGTTTTTCTGATTTTTGAAAACTGCTGACGCCGTGCGCTCGCCGTAGTGCAAAATGTAATTGAGGCTTATTTACACAAATACTCATTTTTACATTTTATCAATTGAGATGACTATAGGCCTAGAAACATGGCAATTTGGAGTATTTGGCAGGATTTTAAGAATCGGGTATAAGAAAGGTCAAAGGACCAAAAGATGACTAAATATATGAGAATGAATTTAACCAATTTCTGGATATAGGTAAATTTCATCCAAAATACTTGAGCGTTGGTGAGTTAACATAACTTTGGATGATCTTTCCAATGGTATATCACAAAATGTACCGTCTATTAAGGTTTGAGGTGTAGTAGGGGGACGAGACTTATTTGACACCCTGTAGACCCAATATCACATATATAAAACGGCAATTGAGGTCGTAATCATTCATTTTTTAAATACAACGGTTACTCTATTCTATATTGAAGTTAAAATGTGTCTTGTCAGCCAGAACCGGGCTAGCCTTTTCTAAACGTATTTGACACTTGTAAAATAAATGAAATAGAAAATGATGAATTTATTTCTTTTCCTCATAAATTTGAAATTAAGTTTTCTATTAATATGATTTATCTTCCCAAGATTCTAGGTTTTATGGAACTGATATAAAGGTTGTAATTATAGTTGTAAAATAGTACAATAACAATATCGGATGAACAAACTATTAGATATATTTAAAATGACAAGTGCGCTAGAAAAATCAATGAGCATAGAAAATATTCCTTTAACTGCCAGTGATAGGTCATCTTTGATTAGGTTACAATAGAACAATCTAAGAGACAACTGATATTCAGAAAGCATAAATCATCTCTGCTTTATTTGTATTTATTCCGAAGAGCATTCAATATTAAACGGATTCTTGGGATGACGTTACTACTCAGATGAATGCACTTTTATAGGCATCGAAGCATCCCGAATAGCAATTAATAAAGGTAACTCAGTACAAATAGGTTTGACATCATGCATAGCCATGATCTCCCCAAAGTTAAGAGGAACCGAAAATGTGCCAGACGCTTTACTAGTAACTGACATTTCTGTTAAATGTAGACCGTTTTAAGCTCATGGATCAATGAATTGTGGATGATGTCATGCACGAGTGCTAAATGTATCATGACTTTGAATGAGGGTGGTAGCACACATTTAAAGGCAAGGCTACATTTGATACAGATGATTTTATTAAATCACTCACAATTCATTGAGTCGTGTAATTAAATGTTTTCCCACAGTGCAAAAGATTTTGTACAGTATCACTTTCATAAAATTCGATCAAATGAGGAACATTTTGCAAATTTCACCAATTCTAAAAAAAGTTATAATGTTATGTTATAAAATGAAGAATGATTATTTTTTTAAGTGTTCCGATTGACTGGAATTGATGTAGCATGAAATAGCTATTTAAAAAGCATCATTTTGTACGGTATGTCTATAACTTGTTAGATTAACCTGGAACTACTTCCAATGGTAACTTTCAAAGGTGGAATTAGACATTAGGGAGTTTAGCTGGCATATAAAATCGAAACGCGAGCCTATACTATGACCGATCGCCCATGCAAATGCATCGCTTAAATATTTTCCGTTCACGTTTAGGTTGTGAAAAAAATTGCAAGCTTAAACTCTCTAATGTGTCTTCACACGTTATATCATAGTTTGGGGTATTTGGGGTCTATTTTCCTTATGACTGGTTGCAGTCTTAGATATTTCATTATGCTGCTCTATTTTGGAACGCCTTTTGACAGCTTTTCCCATGGCACTTATGCATAAATATTTATTTGAATTTGGTAACAGTAAAGAACACAAAAGAAAGAATGTAACAAAAATGGCAGATCCCATGTTAAACAAATGGGGAATGGTGGCTTAGGGGCAACTCAGATTTTGGAATATCTATTCAGCAAAACATTTATTAAAAATATACTCCTCAAAAAAGTTAAGGACCAGTGGTTTTCCTCATAGGTTTACATGTTAACCCCCATATTTGTTTGAACGACTATTTTCTAAGCGGGGAACAAAAGAAATCCCAAATAAAGAAAATAAATCTGAATCTTGATTCTATTCCCTATAAAGTCCGCAACATTTCAATGCTATATCTCCATTACATTGGGTCAAAATTTTATGTCAAAATTGATGAATGTCATGAAATTTAACAAAAATGGCAGATCCCATGTTAAACAAATGGGGAATGGTTGGGTTGCCATAAGTCATATGAGGAACGATCCATCCATCCGATTGCTTTCAAAATTAGAATTTTAAGAGACAATTAAATTTGCTATATTGTCCACTGGACAAAAATATGATTTAATTTTCCAGGTTCTACAAAAATTAATGGTGTCAAATGTAGTAATTCTTTTAGGATCCTCTTATTGAAATAACACAGGTGGTCAGTGAGGTGGTTAAAATTACTCTATATCGCTAATTTTACCAATATAAGCTAGACATTTAGCATGTAAAATGTAAAATCATTCGATTTTCTACTCAGAAAGTTTTTTCAACAAATGTTTCACTGAATAGATATCCCAAAATTTGAGTTGCCCCTAAGCCACCATTCCCCATTTGTTTAACATGGGACCTGCCATTTTTGTTAAATTTCATGAAATTCATCAATTTTGACATCAAATTTTGACCCAATGTAATGGAGATATAACATTGAAATGTTGCGGACTTTATAGGGAATAGAATCAAGATACAGATTTATTTACTTTATTGGGATTTCTTTTGTTCCCCGCTAAGAAAAAAGTTGTTCAAACAAATATGGGAGTTAACATGTAAACCTATGAGGAAAACCACTGGTCCTTAACTTTTTTTGAGAAGTATACTTTCTAAGTAGAAAATTGAATGATTTTACATTTTACACGCTAAATGTCTCGCTTATATTGTTAAAATTAGCGATACGGAGCGTTAAAGTAATTTTGACCACCTCACTGAACCACCTGTGTTATTTCCATAAGAGGTTCATTAAAAATTATTGAATTTGAAACCATTAACTTTTGTAAAGCCTGGACAATTAAATCATATTTTTGTCGAGTAGACAATTTAGCAAATTTAATTATCTCTTACAATCTCAATTTTGAGAGCAATCGGATGGATGGATCGTTCCTCATATGACTTATGGCAACCCAACCATTCCCCATTTGTTTAACATGGGATCTGCCATTTTTGTTACATTTCATGAAATTCATCAATTTTGACATCAAATTTTGACCCAATGTAATGGAGATATAACATTGAAACGTTGCAGACTTTATAGTGAATAGAATCAAGATACAGATTTATTTTCTTTATTGGGATTTCTTTTGTTCCCCGCTTAGAAAACAGTCGTTAAACAAATATGGGGGTTAACATGTAATCCTATGAGATTCTTAACTTTTTTTGAGGAGTATATGATATCACTTTGACTGATTTTGAATATTTAATGACGTAAATCAACATTATTTCTACTCGCATCTAGTCTATATCAACAATAATATCAACCACTAAAATTCAAAACTTCAAAGCATTAACTAGTGTAGTTCCTCACTTATATTATAGATATGTCGTTTAATCAAAGATGATGATATGGCCTTGTTGAAGTCATGTAAATCATTACGATTACGTCAATTGCATACTTAATACCTTTCATCTACCTGGTATTTTTTGATTAACATAACAGATAAAAATAATTTCCTAGAGATGATATCCTATATAAAAAGTGTATTATTAATTAGATATCCAATTAACAATTTAATAATGATAGGCTAATACCTTCATAATGGCTATTCCAATAATATGCATTCATTTCTATCAGTACTATGTATATTGACAAAGATAGACAGTAAACAATATCAATATTACCATGTACATACATAATCAGATTAGAACCTTGTCAAACGACCTTTTCGCCTGCTTACCATAACAATACTCTAACAGATATGGTATAAATGCATCTTAGCTTTATCTTCTGTTCTTTCTGCGATATTGTCTCAGGAGTTAGCTTCCGTGACTGGCAAGATTAAGTAAATAAATCGCAAATTGGATATACATCATAAAAATAGCGGCATTACCAGGATTAATTTCATTCGGGATTATCCAAGCTGAACATACTCAGGAATAATCAGGTGGGTACAGTGTTTAATTTGAATAATATACTTGATTTAAATATTACAATATAATTAAACACGCTATTTGTAACATGCAAATAATACCCGTTATCTCATTTGCTTTTGAATATCTATTTTGCATTTCTGTACTTTTTTGTTTAAACATTGGTTTTATCGTTTTGTTTTATCAATTTGATTTACTAGTAGCATTTGAAACTTGTGTTTCCAACCGGTGCAAGCGTTTTTTCTTCTGTTCAAGTTAGCCACAGCTTTACACAGCGCTTCATTTGAAATCACTAAAGAACAATCACATCCGTCAAACATTCTTGATGTTTCAACAAAATAATTATGTTTTAGAGTAAAAGGTAGAATCAGAATCAAAAATAGAAAGTAACTTCTCAAAACTTTCTCAAAAACCTTAAACATTATCGTTTTGTCTAATATCTTTCACGTCAAAAACATAGATCTTTTTTTGATCTCATATCTTGAATGATACAGGAAAGATAAGTTTGGAAATATCTGTTTTATTTATTTTCTACTGCAGCTAGATGATTTTACTTTTAAATATAGATCAACACCAGGTGTCGTAATTGTGTTCCAATCACTTTTAGGTCACATTAAGTACATAATCATAGAATTGCAATGTTTTTTAAGTTTGGGGTAAAATACATTTTTCTTATAGTTATTTCATTTCCGAAATAATTTTGGACAAAATTTAAAATCTACTGCAATTATAACATATTTTCTATAAGTAATTCTTAATTTTGATTTGTCTTGAATGAAATTCCATATTCCATAATCCATAAACAAAAATAGATGTTTTATTGAATCTGGTTTTCCACAAATATCTCAAGTACGAATCTGTGTTTAACCAAATATAAACAGTTCACATTTGCTTGGTAAAATTCTATTAATTATCTTGTAGTTTTGACGTTTTGTTTCTTACATACATTTTGTCTTAGTCTCAAAAAAGATTTCGCAATTAATTTCATCAGTAAGTTCACCATAATTATGACATAACAAAATTGCTTTTACCATTTATCTTTCACAATTCCATTTTCCGCCTTTCTTTAAAACGTCCGTATAGAAAAATTTCTGATGATTTACATCTATTGTTTTATCATCAACTCTAAATCTAAATCTTTGAGGGATATTTCAATATTTGTGTATTGTGAAGTTTGTACGTCTATATTATTTTTTTATCGATTTAACTGCATTTTGTACTGGGTGAAACCCAGAAATCCTATTTTGCTTGTTGACAAGTTTCTGATAAATTAAATCAATATTAAGCAGGCAGTTTTGCATCATCAAGCCTTTTAAATCTATTACTTCACTCTCTATTCAATGAGGAAAGAAAACTGGTTTGTTTTTATGATGAAAAGTTTATTTCCCCATATTATTTCTTGACACTTTGTTTCATATCTAGTACATCCTTGATAGTTTTACATTTACAATGAGAGTAACTTGTTGTTAAAACAAAGGGATTGTAAGTGTTAATAATTGCAATGATATAATATATTCCAATGGATTCTATTATGCAAAATAACATTAATTCAAGTAATTTCGCAATTTCCATATACTAGTAATACTAAGTTTAAAAATATATTGTCAGTTGTATCCTGGTGTATCTCTAGTCTGTGTTTTGTTTTCAATTTGAACTTTATGGTGAACTATATTTTTAGCACTCAGAGACTTGCCTCGCATGGTACACTTCCTTTCATCATGGCTTCCCATTATGTTGGAATTGTAATTTTATTCCTCATTGACTAAGGTCTAGAAATTTGATCATGATTAATATAAATTACAAAAATAGGACTGGCAATCTGGGGGACTTTCGAACTCAGATCAATAAAAGGGTCCCATCAATTCTGTATTTAAAGTTTTAATCATTGAACCCAAATGCTTGCTTTTTGTAAAATACATCAAAAGAGGATTGTTCCTGCCTTATGCCAACTCCTGGTCTGGTTTCACACGAATCATATCATATATAACTATATATATTGACAATATTGTGACAGGTGGAAACTTAATATCAACATAAATAACACCAAGATAATTAAATTCAAAAAAGGGGCATCTCTGCACTGACTATTTCTCATATGGTAGACTCCAAGTTCAGTATGTACAAGAATACAAGTACATTGGTGTGATATTTCGAGCACCAGGCAGCTTTATATCAGCTCAAACACACCTACATGAAAAAGCTAGTAAAGCAATTTTTAAACTTAAAAGATGCCTTCAACAGAGTGATATAAAACCACAGCTTTGGCTTAAACTGTTTGATCAAATGATAAAACCAATTTGTCTATATGGGGCTGAAATATGGACCCCTTTCAGTCTTAACAAAGTATTCAGTTCAAACCTAGAAGAAGCATACTTAAACCAAAACAAATTCCCCTCAGAAAAATTAAACATATCCTTTTCCAAATTCCTACTTGGAGTTGGTAGAAAGGCCACTAATATGGCTGTTTATGGGGAACTTGGAAGATATCCACTATTTATAGGTATATTTGGCCAAATTCTCAACTTTTTACATCACATTAAAGATACAAAAAATGTTCTAATCAAGGTACTGGAAGAATAAATTAAACACTGACACTAGGAAAAATGATAACGGCAATAAACTACGAACCTACAGAACCCTCAAGAAAGATTTTAAATATGAACATTATTTAAGGAATAAATAATGATAGGCCATTCAATATGGTGAAATTCAGCACGAGTTGGACAGAATGTTGTACAAAGCACGAACCGAAGGTGAGTGCATTTGTACTAACATTCTGTCCAACGAGTGCTGAATTTCACCATATTGAATGGCCTATCATTATTTATTCCGATTCAAACATAAAAATTAGTAAAAGCCGTGTCTGTGGAACGGGCATGAAGGAAGAATACGCATGCTATCCCCGGACAGAGCCCCAGATGTGCAGCTGAGATGTGACGTCACTCAAAACTGCAAATTGCAGATTGAATAGAGCATGGTCGTGCATCTATGGAGAATTAGAGAACGTTCTATATTGGCTATGCTGCATTCTGATTGGTTGAGAAATTCGAATAGAGCACGGTCATGTTTGAATTAAATATAATCGACAGACTTGATATGGGAAGAAACTTTACACGTTTGAGAATAAGTGCTCACAACCTCCAAATTGAGCAAGGGAGATATACAAAACCAAAGAAAACCCCAATTGAAGAAAGACTGTGTGTCCATTGCAATATTATTGATGATGAAGAACATTTTATGATGAAGTGTAAAAAATATCAAAATAAAAGATTATTACTTCAAACTGAATTATCTGATACGGCAAAAGCACAAACAAATCAATTTATATACCTCTTAACTTGTATAAATCAAGATTGCATCAAGGTTGCAAAATACATTAGTGATGCCTTCCGAATTTTAGAAAGCAATACTTAATTTAGAAAGACTAATTCCTGCTGCGCAAAAAAACATTTTGTAGTAACACATATTTTACATTTTACAGTTAAGCATATATTATATGTAGTATATAGTAGTCTAGTGTTAAATCATATATATTCTTTTTGTGTACTACACTTTCTTGTACCTGACACTCAGGGGTGTGAATGTACTCAATAAATATTCTATTCTATTATAACTGCATCCCATCTTCTTACAAATCAACTATTATTCCACAGAACACATCCCATTTCAAGTAAAATTCTTTATTTCGACATTTCGAAATAATATGAGCCTTTCTTCCTCAGAGAAACCTTACATCGACTATGCTACGCAGACGTGCATTTAATTTAATTTCATCTCTTTCATTTGAATACAATCTAAAACTTCTAAATTCTTCTTAAAGAGGCTCTATACCATAGGATAGCTCAACCAAGACCCCGTTGGACCTTTTTGCATATTGAGTTCACCACATATTCACCCATCTACTTCTACTTACCAAAGAAGAAGTCTCAAACCCCACGTTTCAGCGTTAATTTTGTGATTGTGCTGACCGAAGTAATTATTTTCACGGAAATCAATTCAATCTGAAGTTTAAATATACCGGGAAAATCCTCCTGTTATCTGATTGGTCTTTGAATTTGTTTATCATGAACCTGATTGGCTGCTTGGTTCAAGGCGCATCTGGGCGCTTATGTGACTCAACGGGGATTCCCCTGGCTAGCTGAGGAATCGATTGTGTGTGTGGTTGTTCTGTTGATTGTTTCAATATTTCGGCAATAATAAACCCATAAGTTATTCTTAAGATATATCCATGCATGGTATGTGAGATATTATATGAGCAATAATAATGGGACATCACTGAGTCTGGGCGAGAAACCTATGGTAGGATGCATCTTTATTTAACATTACGACAGCAATAAGCTTAAAATTGATTCGAAAACGAATAACTTCAAACCACTTCGTATACCTCCAATTGTGCGAAGTGTAACAAAATGAGGTGTGAAGAGTATTAATTACATTTTAAATAGATATGGCCCATTTACCCAGTTTCACAAAATATGACAACTGTTCGAAGCTAATTACAATTGTTATGACATTTATTCATAAAACGAAGATACTTTCATTTTATCAGCATGTTAGGATACATTTTAAAAATATGACAGTTTCTCCTAACCGTATTGTAGAAATCATGAAACCCCAAATATCGACGTCATATAACTATAACTTGTGAGACGAACTAATATTCAATTTAGAAGCTTCCTTGACACTATGCATCCATTTGCATTCGTTCGACTTCACGTCTTAAAAGAGAGCTTCGTCTTTATAAATAGACTCTGCGCGCAGGGTACATCGTGCAGTACACGCATATTTTAAAAGCATGGTGAAGTTTGTGGTTTCTCATACATCTTTTGAATAACACGTTGTTGAACATAATAGAACAACGTATTCCCTCGATTTCAATAATTCTCAAACTAAATGACAATGTAATAGACTTAACTAACATGTCAAGCAACTGAGATGAAATCAAAATCTCAAAGAGTTTCCAAGGGTCCCCACTAAAGCAGTTGATTGGCTTCGATATTTCGATGACCAAATATAGAAGTAGTACTTTTCTTGTCAGTGTAGTTAATAAAACAATAGCGAAGCTATATGAGACATAATGACAGTGATACAACATTGGCTTAACATTTCATTTAATGAATGGATGTCAATTAATCACACTGAGTTCATTCATTCGATGATAAAATAACAGTACCTTACTGGAAAATTGATAATGCGCTTTGATATTATGACTTACCACTTCAATTGACACGCATTAAGAGCGAGTGCTTGACACACAACATACATGTTAAATAGCCTTTCAATATTAGTAATTATAGTATGTATATGTTATTAAACTTCTTGAAATACATTTCACCGAGAGGAAATCAATCATGTTATCTGTCATTTCTAAATGAAAATGGATTTTACAAATAGAAACGTTGAATTCTCGTTGTGGAGCCAAGGTCTACAATGAATAGACTGGCGTCCGTGACAATTAATGTGGTAATAAGAATGCTCTTCATTTATTTTCTTGAATGACTTAATACGATTAGTCATGTTTTATTCCAAATGAATGAATGATGGAAAATGGGCATTTTATATCTAAAGTTTTTAAACTTAACATAGCCTGGGAATCCACGGGACTTTGCCGGGAGCTGGTATAAATACATGGTAAATACATTAAGAGTAACATTTTTGGCCCACCCTGTATATTCTATACGGTCAATTTTATATTTCGCAGGCCGAATTATTGCACAAAATTGGATTCAGACCTTAGTAAGAAATAAGTATAAACATAAGAAATACTATGGATTAGCCCTTCTTTACAACCTTGATGGCATGTCTATTTGTTTTCCTATCGTTTATTGATGTACTTCCCCACACAACAAACTTTTTATTTGATTCGTATCATCACATACACGGTGTTTTATTGATTAAAACCATTTACGACTTGAAATAAAATGTCACAAAATACAAGTCAGACTTAATCCTAGAATAATCATATATGTCTCTCAAAATTGGAAATTAGAAATTCACAATGACATAATATTTGTATAAAACAAGGTATGTTGTATACACAAAAAACAATTTAACATTTGTTCGGATTAATAGAACTGTTGTAGGTGGGCGTCATTGTGTACTTAAAGGAACACTATAATATGGAATTCTAAAGTCACGTTGAATATTAAATTGTGAATATCAGCGTTTGTATTTTCACCTTTTGTATGCATCACTGCATATTGACACTGCAAATTGAGAATTCCGATTTTAGTCTTAAAGTGTGGAATTATATGTATTGAATTATAGGCTTGTCTGATGTTTAAACAGCTAAGTCTAATAAGAATATTCTTATGTAGTTTTACATTAAGCAAAATTCATCTATCACTCATTCAAAAAGTTGGATGAATATTGTGTCAATGATACATCATACTGATATTTTTTACATTTTCTCATGCTGTATTTTTAACTTGACTTTTATGAGTTATATTTTTGCATTTGTCATGCTGTATATATTTCACATCTTTGCTGTATATTTTTTATATCTTTTTTTAGTTAGTTTAGTCTAAGTTATTTTTTATATTGTACACTGTACTGACTAATATGTCATTGTGATGACATCAAAGAGTCAATAAAGTATATTTATTCGATACTTAGAAGTGTTATAGGTAAATAACACGCAGGAATATAACTGATATCTAAAGTGATATACACCCGCTGATATCACCCGCTCATCAGATCTACGACGTCACAAATTCAGAGAGTAGATACTGGGCCAGGGGACTTGGCTATAAATCCTCATAATCTACTAAGTATGGAATAAATAAGTTATTGAATGCCCGATTTTTGATACAGGTTATATCCCTCGGTAGATACAATATATCAACCCTTGGTCCCTCGGGTTGATATATTGTATTTCCCTCAGATATACCCTGTATCAAAAACTTCTCATTACATAACCTCTCTCTATGATTTTACAATCAACATCGTTACTGCTTGCCATCAGGTTTGTTAAGGCATAAGCAGGTTCTGAAGATATTGACAGTATTACATCGAGGGTGTATGCTATATAAACCACTTTCAGACTTTTTAAAATGTCCTCCATAAATGAAATAGAAATCACACCTTTAAAGAGATATACATAAGAGGTAGATGTTACCATTTTATTTTTTAGCAAATCATGTTTTGATATGGTCAAAATTAATTAATCAATTAATAATAATGTAAAAAATGCATTGCTCATCTGCCATCTTGTACAGGAACTTATGTCATCAACTTTTTAGTTTCAGTAATAAATAAAGCAACATGATCAATAAGTTATGTAAGAAGCAAAAACCAATTGAATATTTTCTTTCATTTATGTCTATGATTTAATTAATTCTACAGACAATCTCTTTGCGAACGGATGTTGACCCTTTGAATTGCCTATGGACTTCGAGACTGGATTTTATCTATCCCACATCATTTGAGACTGAATACTCTATCTTTTATGAGCACTAGTATCTACAACTATTTTTGATGTTATGAGTATTGGCTATCAATTTTTTCAATTTTTCTTCAACATGTATTGTAATGACTTCAGTAATGTCCTGAAATGTGCCTGGTGTTCTTGTCCTGGATTGTGATATTGGTTCTCGATTGAAGGGGGGGGGATGTTAGACATTGTTTCTTTTCACGTTAGATCATATAAACGAGGCAATAAATATGCAATACAATACAATACAATAAGTCGGTTTCGTATTATTTTCAGAGAAACCATCATCTATACTTTTTAATTTACGTTCCACACCTTATCCCCATGAATAGTAGAAATCACATTTTCAAAGAAAATTAAATTTTCAAACTTGCAAAAACACATTTCTAAATGTAATTTTATATGTAGATTTCAAATACGATATCACTTTGACTGAATTTTGAATTTTTAATGACGCAAATCAAGATTATTTCTACTTCCATCTAATCTAGTATTGTACAAAACATACTATGTAAACTGAACAAAATTTATTGTTGCATGTTTTGTAAGTGATGGTAACTGTAATTACCATCTGATCAATCTTTTAGAAAGTGTTGTAAGTAATGCAAGAACTGATTAATCTGATGTCACTATGATACTGTATGTATGTTTTTTATAATAACCATCACTTCAACACAACCAAGAAATATTTTTCTCCATAATGCTGCATCAGAAAGATGCTGGTCAGAAATAATACACATTTTTGTTAAAGTTTTCATGCATTAATATTTCTCCATACAAAGAAAGGTACATTCTGGTTGTGTTGCAGTAAGGCTATTTAATGAACCAATGGGGGTTATTAAAGCACAACCAAGCATACAAAGGAATCACAGAGGTCTATTAGGTAGTAGTAGAGAGCTCGAGTAGAGCAGACGTGTATTATGGCAGCTCCGCCCGATACCGATCACATTGAAAGGATTCTGTCAAGATTATCAGAAGAAGACAGAGACACTATTATCAATGAGTTCATGGAAGTAACTACGCCTGAAGATTACGAACCACTGAGGATTCTGTATTTTGGATATGCGAAAGAAAGATTATTTAACATTTACTTGGACAAATTCGGCCCCATTGCTGGACGAAAGCAAAACGAAATTCCGATTTTGACACTAAAAGCACGGAAGGGAGTGAACAAGGATGTCTCGTTTTTGAATGACATTTGTGATCTATATATGTATGGTTCGAACATTTCGGACACTTTCCCACGTCAGACGATCTCTGCGACAAGTTTTCTACCGAATCTGGGTTCTTCTGAAGCTGATACAATCACAGATCAGTCGACGCGCTCAATTGAGATCGACACACGGGTTGTTTGTCTTAGCCAGCGGGTAAGTGAATTGGAACGTATGGGAGACTCGAAGGATGAGCAGATATCAAAGATGCAGAAGGATATTGCAGAGCTCCAGCAACAGGTACAAAGGTTGCTACAAGCAGGTCAGTGTGACTTTTCTAAACGTACACAAAAAAGCGCTACTGTAACTGTACCAACGCAAACTTCATCCACGCTAAATTCTAAGCCGGCCAATAATGGGACTAATAATTCGACTAACACGCCAATAACTGATTCACACCTGAATAACAATACTTTGCCTATAAGTGACCTCGCTAATAGGCAAAACTCACTACGTAAGCCTTCTGAGCCATGCGAGTCTGTCGCTATACCGCCATCTTTGAAAATCGCCTCGCAACCGCCGTCTGCAAGGTCAGTGCAACCAGTGCCTAATGTATCGAAACCTGTCACTTATTCTAGCGTAGTAAGTGAAAACATAGATGATTGGTCCATTGCTGGCCCTAAAGGTCGCCATTCCCCTCCCCCAACTCAACCTAAAGAGCCTCGACTTCAAGCCCACGGTAAATATAACCCTTCGCAACAACGCCGGAAGATGGTAACCTTAAAGGGGATCCAAGAAGTCGAAGGTGCTTTCGTATACGTCAGCAACATTCGTAAAGATGGGAACGTTAGCGATGAGGACCTCCGTTCCACGATAGTTGCGTATGTTAAACAAAGAGGCATACGTGTCATGAAAGCAGACATCGTACATAACCGAGTTTGCGATGATAAGGTTGGATGCAAAATTCATATTCCCAATGATCAAGTTACCCTAATACTTGTCGAAAATTTTTGGCCAGACGCCGCTATAGGTTGCCGAAGATGGGAAAAACGAACAAGATATAATAATAAAAATTCTACTTACCAACGTGCTAATGCAATTCCTGTCTTCACAGGGCACACCTATTCTAATGCGCGTGGCTATCATGCACAATACGATCCATACAAAACTGATGATGACTATGCATCAGACTGCTTCGCGTTTGACGAAACTGATCGACAACAGGCTGTTTAATATGTGTGAAAATCTAAAACACTTGCTGTTTCTCATTTTATTTTTTGCTTTATTCAATAAACAGACCATAGTTTTTAACAATCAAGGTAATAGTGAGTTAAGACTAGCACAATGGAATTGCCGAGGTTTCAATGTATCTACTCTATATATTAAACATTTATTGTCACAATGCGATATCTTGGCTCTCTCAGAGCACAAACTCTATCCCTGTAACAGATTCAAGCTTGACTCCGTGCACTCGGACTTTCGGTGTTACAGCACAAGTAGCAAGAATCTAAACGATTTTAACTGTGGTAAAATATGGGGAAATGGTGGTGTTGCTATTTTCTGGCGTGATTCGTTGAGCAATTATGTTATTCCTGTTAAAAATATGTCAACAGACAGGATCGTTTGTCTAAAGGTATCAATAGTGCAAACTGCGCCTATTTATATATTTTCTGTTTACTTACCTCAACAAAATTGTGAAATTGACATGTACGACGATGTTTTATTCTCACTCGAACACTTTGTGCAAAAGGCTAGCATGGATGGCAGTGTTATAATTCTTGGCGACGTAAACAGTAATTTGGGCACGCTTACGGGTTGTAGGGGTCATGGTAATCCCTCATCTAATGGTATCAAATTGTATGATTTTATGCAACGAAATCTTTTGACTGCAATTGATATGACAGACTTAGCATGTGGTCCAAGACATACATTTGAAATGACTCGAAACAATGCTCTCCATGTTAGCTATATTGATCATGTCATTTTGTCTTACACTTTACGTGAATGTGTTTTATCGTGTACAGTCCTGGAAGATGAGCCTGACAATACATCAGATCATCTTCCAATTCAAACTATATTAAATTTAAATGCTCAAATAGAACGTTGCCCAGATATTGAAGCCCCAAAAGGATTTGCTTGGAACAAACTCAACTGTAATGAAATAAAGGACTCGTACACTAATTCGGTTACATTGAAATGCAACGATATTTTACTTGAACTGCGTTCTATCTTGTCCAGTCGGACACTAAACGCAGCAGAAATCGATCATTTCATCAATAGAATAGTAGAGAGTTTAATTTTATCATCAAATGCTCATATACCAAAGAGGAAATCCCTGAAATATGTTAAGCCCTTTTGGAACTCCACTTTGACGTCATTAGCTAAAGATAAAAAGGCAAAGTGGCATAAATGGGTGTCTCAGGGTAGATCACGTGACCCTTCAAATGATGTTAGAAAACAATATAAAGAGTCAAAGAAAATATTTTCAAAAACCTATCAAGCTGCACAGCTTGAGTATGAAAGAGAGGAATTAGAAAAATTGTATACATCAGAACAATCAGATCAACGCTTTTACTGGTATCTGGTCAATAAACATAGAAGATCATCAAAGAAATCTGTTAATCCAGTACTTGCCGACGACGGCCATTTAATTACAGATGCTAATGAAATCAGAGAACAGTGGAAGTGCCATTTCGAAAAACTAGCAACCCCTTTAAACAAACTTACGTTTGATAGTCATTTTAAATACGAAATTGAAAACAAGGTCCAAACAATTTTTAACAGTATATCGAATGATAGCACTATTTTTAAAATTACTCCTGACATGGTTCATAGTGCAATAAAAGCTCTCCATTCAAAGCGTGCATGTGGTTATGATCAGATCAGCGCAGAACATCTAAAATATGGCGGGGATTCCATGGTCCAAACAATTTCAATCATCTACAATATTATACTTCAGTCAGTCTACATTCCATGTAACTTCTGTATCGGCACAATGATCCCTCTTGTTAAAAACGGCAAAGATCCACTTGTAAAAGACAACTCAAGAGGTATTACGCTCATGACAATGCTTCGTAAATTATTTGACAACATTATTTTAACTCATGTAAAAGCACCCGTACTAAATGCTATCCCTAAATTACAAGGGGCAGCTGTCGAGAAATGTTCATCAATCCATACATCATTACTTGTACAAGAAACTATTTCTGAAAATGTAGAACAAGGTAAAATGGTAGTTTTAACAGTAACAGATATCCGAAAAGCTTTCGATTCTGTATGGATAGATGGCCTTCTTTTTAAACTTCACAACTGTGGTATTGGCGGTAAGATATGGAAAATTTTGTATATGCTATATAAGCGGTATAGTTGCTCGGTTTTAGTAGGCGGAAAATGCTCTGACTTATTTCCAATATTACAGGGTGTCCATCAAGGCGGTGTCCTGTCCATGCTATTTTACCAACTTTATATGGCAGATATAATTGACTCCATGATTAAGCTAAACAAGGGATCAACCATAGGTTCGTTAAGTTGCGTTAGTCCTTCATATGCCGATGACATGTGCATCTTGTCGAATTCCTTTGAAAACATGCAAGTGCTACTTGATCTACTTCATGCTCATAGTAATCAGTGGAGATATGAAGTTCATCCCGATAAGTGTTCGTTTCTCGTTTTTAATAGTAAAATCGAGCTAGGTGCAACTCAGAAACTTAATATCGGAGGTAAATCAATTGCAAAATCTGACTATGTGAAGCATGTCGGAATCCCAATTTCAACAAATAATGATATTTCTGATTATGTACAGGATAAATGTAAGAAGGGCAAATCGCAGTACAATGCTCTGCTCGGTATAGGTAGTGGCTGCGGAGGCCTAATCCCAACATCTGCATGTCAAATATACAAAACGTACTCCATACCTACAATGACATACGGTGCCCATATTATCAACTATCAACAGAATGATATAGTTGTTCTAGAAAAGACACAACGAGAAATAGGACGGAGAATTCAATCTCTGCCTCACTCAGCTAGTATTCCCATTTCAAATTTGCCCCTGGGCCTAATGGACGTTGAATTTTATATTGACTTTTTAAGAATGATGTTTCTCTGGAGTTTATTGCAACTCCCAAGCGCAAATATATATAAATGTCTTTTCACTATGAGATTTGTAAAAATGCTGCATGTTAACAATGAATGTAATACCTTCTCTCCAATAAAATGCATGTTACTGACATCAAAAAGGTACGATTTACATAACCATGTTCTAAATATGGTAGACTGTAAAATGTTCATCCCCAAAAATAGGTGGAAGAATATTGTGTATAGACAAATCGCAGCCGTTCAGATGCAAAGGACATTTTTCCAATCGCTAATGTACAAGGGCCTAAACTATTTTAGAATGGGTAACTTTGAAATTCTGAGGCCAATTATATGGTGGAGAGTTGCAAGAATGTTCCCTTTTGCTTTAAGTAGTTGTAAAATAATGGTGAAACTGCTTGCAGATGAACATGCGCTTAGATCAAAATATAGAGGTTCCGAAGATAAATCAGTTATATGCTCAATGTGCAGCACTTATGAAAAAGAAGACGTAGATCATTTCTTACTTAAATGCCCAGCAAATATATATATTATTTATAGAGAACAACTTAGTAATCATTGCTGCGAATGGGGTATCCAAATGAACACTAAAAACATTCTTGGCATAGGAATTGAAGAGTTGCACTTTACAAACGAACAACTACTTGTATTTTTAAAAGATATGGCATATATAGTTATGCAACAATATTTGTGTCGTCAACGGTACTTGACAAGCTTACAAACTTAATGTAACTTTATCAGCGGGACAGGGTGGCCCTCAAGGGAGGAACATGGGCCGACCAGGGGGTAATATGCAATATGTATTTATTCTGAGTGTACCGACCTTGGGGAAGGTACAATAATAAGCAAAGCTTTATGTTTGTTTTTTCTTGATTGGTAGTTGCAACGTCAACGCGGCAGCCTGACGTATTTGCAACAAACGATTATATCTCTTAAGCAGCTAAATACATTTTAGTATTACTCGCATATTTGTATTTATATTTATGTACACTTACTATACACACTAATTTAGAATTGCACCATAGGGCAACACCACCTCTCTTCAATTTACAAAAATTGTATATTCCTTTTACTAGTTTACAAGATATTGAAAGCATCTCATACTTTCATACAGTACTGACTTTGGGGAAGGTATGATGATACGCTATGTCTTCCTTTTTATCTTTATAGAAAATGCAGATCCATAATGTCATTATTTATTAATCCCAAGAGTGTTAGGTAACAGGTCTATCTAGGCCTACGGCGTGCGTCTACGCGGTAGCTAGGCGTCGTCAGTACAAAAAACAACAACAAAACAATGAATGTTTGTAAAATATAGTCATTTTTTTTTTATAATTGCGTTACAATTAGGTGCTAGGCCAATTTTGGTTGGCGGCGTGCGTCTACGCGGTAGCTAGGCGTCGTCGTCAGTCAAAAACAGCAATATTGTTTGTTTGTAAATAGTGATTATTTTTAATTTAACATTTACATAATTTGTATACATGTATCTCCTTTATATAAAGGGCAATAAATATATACATACATACATACATTAGGAACCATATGTTTAAAGCACAACCAGGGCATTCTAGATTATCATTACAAAGGCTATCAAGGAATCAATTTTGGGTATTAAACCACACCCAAAGCATACTAGGTAATTGCTGAGGCTATTTCATGAACCAATTGGAGTTATTAAAGCACAACCAAACGTACAGAGGAATCACAGTTGTCTATTAGGAACCGTATGTTTAAAGCACAATCAGGGCATTCTAGGTCATCATTATAAAGGCTACCGAGGAACCAGTTTGGGGTATTAAAGGCATACCAGGTAATTGCTTAGGCTATCTAATGAACCAATCGGGGTATTAAAGCACAACCAATCATACAGAGGGATCAGAGAGGTCTATTGGGAGCCATATGTTTAAAGCACAACCAGGGCATTCTAGATTATCATTACAAAGGCTAAATCACTGTACCATCTTATTGAAATGCATGCTAATAGACAGGTTCCAATTCAAATAATTCAAGTTTTTGAGGCATTTTTTAGAAAAAGCAACAGACCTATTTTTACTAGATCAGTTTTTCATGCTGATAAAGATATTAAAAGATGACAGCTCAACGGGGTGGTCACGACACTAAATTTTGGCATTTTTACCCCCCTAGGAAAATATTCTAGGGGGTACTATGAAACTAGTTCATAACTCAAAGGATATGTGAGC
Source organism: Owenia fusiformis (assembly GCA_903813345.2). Taxonomy (NCBI): domain Eukaryota; kingdom Metazoa; phylum Annelida; class Polychaeta; order Sabellida; family Oweniidae; genus Owenia; species Owenia fusiformis. The sequence goes on along the minus strand of CAIIXF020000006.1, from coordinate 12,862,084 downwards.
TATTGTTCTGAGTTGTACACCATACATTGCTAGTACAAATATGAATACTATCCTAAAGTTATGGGTTGATACCCTTATTGGTCTCAGAAAAATATAAAAAACAGGAAAAAGATACGCAATTTTTGTCTTGCCAATTTTATATTTGTAGCTTCAAGCACAATATGAGAGCTTTAACAGCTCAAAGTAGTATTTTAAAAACATTTCCAAGCTATGTGTGGTATTGTAATACATCTATTTTAGTTATGAAGTACTATTTTGTAATTTTAATATGACTTTATAGTGCCCTACCCCTGGAAAATTGAAGAAAGTGAATGTGGTGAATTTTATCATTTTGCAGCATTAAGTTAGAAACATGTATTGATAGACACCAAATCAATAAATTCATACCATCATCAAATGTTAGGTGACATTCTAATTCATTTATTACTAGAATATAGGACTTAAGATATTTTATATGTAAGTTTTCAATTAAGTACATGTATCATAATGAAATCTAGTGTAATCACATACTAGAGAGGTTGGCATACAGTCTGGACATTGACATAAAGTCTAAACATTATAATCATCAATTGATCTCATTTGAGCAACTAGACTATGGTGGTCATCATGCACAAGTAATGTACAGTAGAACCTGCTAAGTGGAACACCTCTGTAAGTGGAACACCTCCCAAGTGGAACGCCTTTTCAAAGTCCCGTTTTAAAAACCCATTGACTTAATGTTAATTGAACCTGGAACACCTCCAAACTTGAACAGTGAACACCCCATATTGAAAAATTAACCTGCTAAGTGGAACAGTCAATTTCCATAGATTTCAATATTGATATATGTAAACAGAATTAATCTCCCTCAATGATATCTGGGTATGAAAACAGGTAATACTGTGATAATTGGCAAATTAGGATTTTAATGGATTAACCTCCTGTAGAGGTCAACATGTGATGCAACCAACAATTAATTTGATAATCAGCAAATTAGGATTTCATAAGATTTTCATTCAGAAAATTGGATTAACCTCCTGTAGAACTGGACACGTGATGCTACCACTAATTAATATCCCTTGCTGTTTGTTTCAAACTTAATAAGTAAGATTAAAAATGTCATTTAAAAACAATTGAATTATTAGCAGTAGGAACAATTCATTAAAACTTAATTGCCTAATCCTTGTACCTGAGACTGGCACAATTAGGAGGATTAAGAATGTCAGAAAACATTTTTGGCAGAATGAGGAGGATTAAGAATGTCAGATACCTTTTTGAGTAAAATAAATGGATTATTAATGGTATATACCTGCCCTGTAATGAAGGGAGAATCATATTTCCAATGATACATATAAATCCTATATTTGATCTTGTATGTTCCCTGCGAACCCAAAACCTCCGTAAGTGGAACACCTTCTAAGTGGAACGCTTTGTGGCAGAATGGAGTGTTCCACTTACACAGGTTCTACTGTATTTACATAATAATGTTATAAAGGAGCATGTAGGTTATCGCAAACAACTTCAGACAATTCTAACTTGAATTATGAATATTTTCTGACCATGAACATGGGTATATCCTTTAGATCTATTCATTATCTTCAAGAAAAGTAAATATAATGATTAATCAGACCTAAGTGATATTAAAGGGAATGGCCCAATCAACATACTTTTTACTAAAAATGGTGACCTAATTTTCACCAAAGATGCAACCTTTAATTATATTGTTGAATGCATAATTAGAATATGCTTTGAGACATGTTCTATTTCCTAAGAGGAAAAGTGGATTGCTCCTGGGACTTTAAAGACACTGAATTTGGATGACCAAAATGAACTGAAACCAATGGATTATTTCAAAGGGGAAATAACATGGGGAACACTAATCTTAGGGGAATTCAGTTTTCTTTTCAAGAGCTATTTGATACATTAAAATAAAGAAAAGTAATGCATTAAACATTAATAAAATGATAGCATTTTTGGTGAAAATGAGGTCAACAACTTTGAAAAAATATATTGATGGGTTGATTGCTAGTGAAATATCTCCGAGTCTGATTGACTTTATTATCCCTGTATACCCTGACTTCATGGTCAGAAAATAGTCATAATCAAAGATATAACTGTCTGAAATTGTTTGTGATAACTTACCTGAACCTTTCCAGGTCAAATCAGGATTGACAAAATCATTTCCACCAAATTTTTGACATGTCTTCAAATACGATAATATTTTCTTCATAAGATAGTGTCACTTGTGAAATTTATTGATTGACCTGAGATCGTACCATATCTTTATGACATAGAAGCGAAATAGCCATATTTAATTTTAATGATGTTTGTTTAATTGTTGTTTGCCACTTTTCGACAATTGTCAAAATTTGGGGGTTTTTGGGGAGGGGTACAATTAGGTTAAAAAATTCACCTGATTCAGACTATCCTTAAATGAGCACTGATTCACCCGAGAGCATAACTTTTTCAAAACATGTAAGTGTTATTTTTGGACCACTCACATTAATGTTTCGTCTAATTTTCCCTCAGAGTTTCATCATCATTGTCCAAATCGTATGCCATATTTGTTGAGATATATGAATGTTCATTATTAAAATCTTGGCTTCATTTGCAGTTGGAAAGGATTCGGCATTAGGTGTTATAAGTCCCAGAGCACGATAAATAAAAAAATAACAACAAAATGACATAGAACTGATAGATGTTTTCTCCTGTGCGTGTCAGCCTTGGTCTACCAAATTGCTATTCAGTAGGAAGAAACTCATTTTTCAGTTTCCATTTTAATTTCCTGACAAATAGGGCGATCATCCCAGGATTTTTTCTATGATCTATGTGTCGCCATAGCAACTTCTGTTTTAGAGAACAATAGAAAAGATTACTTTACCATAATTTTAATCATCCCACATTGTAGACATATTTAGAATTAAAAATATGAAGAGAATGACAAAACCCCTTAAAACACATTTCTTAGGAAACAAATAGTGTTGTATTCTTGTTACTATGGCAACAGAGTTTTTTCTTTTTGTCATTTTTGTCATACAGATTACCTATCATACCAGGACTAAATCCTGAAAATTTGAATTCAGTATCTTCATTAGTATCTTAGATATATAGGTTTATTATAGTGTCCCCTGCAGATTTTATCGGATTATATAAGGAAAATGCTCTGAAGAGGGTTGCCCAAGGATGCCACTTAACAGTTCTGGTATTTTTGAGGTCCCAACCCTCTATTCATGGGAATAGTTAACCATTGTAAAGCTACTCATGGTTAACTGACAGAATTGATTGTATCTTCAACTAAGAAGACAATAAAATGTTAAAACCAGAAGAAAACCACACCAACTTTCTTCTATTTACCAGGGGTAGGGCACTATAAAGTCATATTAAAATTACAAAATAGTACTTCATCACTATAATAGATGTATTACAATATCACACATACCTTGGGAATGATTTTAGAATACTAATTTGAGCTGTTTAAGTTATCATATTTTGCTTGAAGCTACAAATATAAAATAAGCAAGAAAAAATGACAAAAATTGCATATTTTTTTCTAATTAATTGTATTTTTCCGAAACCAACAAAGATATCAACCTATAACTTTAGGGTAGTATTCATCTCTGTACTAACAATGTATGCTGTAGAACTTAGAACAATGGTTTATATATCCTTTGAGTTATGAACTAATATTATAGTACCCCCTAAAATAATTTCACAGGGGGGTAAAAACGCTAAAATTCAGTGTCGTGACCACCCCGTTGAGCTGTCATCTTTTAATATCTTTATCAGCATGAAAAACTGATCCAGAAAAAATAGGTCTGTTGCTTTTTCTAAAAAATGCCTCAAAAACCCTATCCCTTGAGATATTCTGAAATTGGAACCTGTCTATAAGTATTAAACACATTTATTGGATTATTGATTTTGGTGAAAATGAGGAATGATCGCTTGGAGATGTATCAGGTTAGGGGTTGTATAATGATGTAAAATCAATTATAAAGCATGTTTCTTTTTTTCTTCAAAAGTGATAAATCTATGAACATAGGCTGACTATAGTTTTCCACGAACACAAGTCTAGAAATTAAATGATATTTTCAAGCCCAAATCATCAATGAAACATAAGTTACAGAAGCTAGTGTAACCTTAACCCCTTTAAAATAGGGGGTAATTTAAGGGGTAAATCAATTATTTCTGCTTTAATTTTATTATTTATTTTATATGAACTACAGTCATCTAAAATGAAAGAAAACTATAAAAACTATGCATGGGGATAAGATGTGGGAAATAAATTAAAAAGTATGGTTTATCTGAAAATAATATGAAACCAAATACGTTTCAATTTTTTCTCGAAAAGTGATAAAACTATGAACATAGGATTACTGCAGTCTCTCAACAGCATAATCGTACATTTTCAGAAATATTTTGAAGCCCGAATCCTGAATAACACAAAAGTTACGGAAGTTAACTTAAGTACCTTTAAAATAGGGGGCGTTTTAAGGGGTAAATCAACTTTTTCTCCATAAATAATGATTTACACACTTTGAAAAAAATTTATTGCATAATTTAATGTATCATTGAGCAATTTAAGCTTTTTGAGATGTCTTTATGTTTCAGTTATGAAAATAATAATTGGTTTTAAATTTGGGGGGAAATTGTAGGGGCGCCACATTTAGGAACATTTTTCACATTAGTTGCCGGGGCTAGGACAGAGAACTCAAGCTCAAAATAAGCCCTAGACCTTGCTCTACATGAATCCAGTGAGAAACTTAGGGGACAAATTTATTTTTTAAAATTTGATCAGCTGCTGACCTTATAGATTCATAGTCAACAGTCCAAAAGATTCGAACACTCGATCACTTCTTGTGTGTTTTGGATTGTTTTGAAAATAAGACCAAAACTCGCGATTCAAATTCTGAAGAGAACAGATTGGCGGCTGTTTAAAACCATCACGTTATATGGCAGAATATAGAGATGGAAGCAATCTTGATTCACAAGATTTCAGTTGCTCCAACACCATGAAAGTTAAAGATGGATGGAAGCCTGGGATCTGATCCTCATTGTTAGTCGATGACATCACTTCCTGTATGGAATTTTAAAAGGTAGCAGCAAACTGGAAATGAGTACTGCATTTTAAACGATCAATTTTGATTGTATCAAAACATCTAATGATTAAAGCTATCATATCATGAGAAATATGGGATTGCAAGGAATGTCCGTTTGATAGGCCACACAATATACAAGCTTACTAAAAATAAAATCCACATACCGATAATCTGCCTTTTGTTAACATTGGATCATTGTGACGAGAAAACTCAAAGTAATTGGTATTTCAAACAATAGAAACAGATAAGAAATAACTAAAGCTAGATACCATAAATCATCTTTTATTTCTGTTTTATGTCTTCTTGACAACAGTTATCATTAAACTGATTCTTGCAAAGAGTATAAACAATTTCTACTTTTTAATATTTAATTCATCCTTGTAGTTTTCCTATTTGCATGCATGCAAAATAAAACGCATGATATCATTTCACATTCAACAATACATTCATTACATATCTGTACATACATTATATCATAAGCTGTCAAAACAAATGTTTGATCGATCGAATCAACTTGGATTAAATATATGCTTTTTGTCGTCACATTGCTCTTGGAAGAGAGTTCAACCCTTTTCAATATTTTGAAGATAAACTGTCGAGCTTTAGAAATAATCATTCCGCGGGGAAACCATCGAATACATCTTCCCAATATGTTTATTCAATTGGTACCTCTCCTCGAACTTTTTGTATTATACATGATTTACTCAGGCCATATATTCATGTAAAATGCATAGACATTAGTTAATACACCAATGTTTTTAAAACAGCTGTGACATATTTGGTTTTCAAAGGATGCCATTTAAGTTTTTAAATAACAATGAGAATTGGATGTCTTTCAATACTAATAACTGCAAGAGATACACTGTAAATCAAATGACATCTGTCATTTCACAAGTATGTCTGAAACACGTCCGTAATGAATCTTTTAGGGGCGTCAATAAGACTGCTCATTGGGTTCATGAATTTAAGGTTAGTTTAAAAGTCCAAAGAAAATTTCAAACAGGCCAGTTTGTTTCACAAAGTTAAAGGTCGACAAAGATATTAGTAGAAGGCAAGAACTGTTTGAAAGAACCGAAATCTCGTCAGGGCTTCACACGCTCCGTAAAGTTAAGTTAGACTAAAACTGGGTCATACAACTCAGGCCCGTAGCCAGGATTTGCCAAGGGGGGGTTCAGTTTTCAAAAATTTCCAGGGGGGGGGTTCACATTTGACAATTTAGGCCCAAATATGGTCAAAATCACTTGAGAAGTGCTCAAAATGGTGAAAAACTGCATGATTTTGAAAGAATTTTTGGCCAGGGGGGGGGGTTCGCCCGAACCCTGCGAACCCCCCCTGGCTACGGGCCTGCAACTAGACTCTATAAATTAAGAACAGGCTAGTCTCTTTCACATAATTCAATTTTCTAAGGGTCGACAAAGATATTAGTAGAAGTTCACACATGCAATAAATGTTTGGAAGAACTGAAGACTCGCCAGGGCTCCACACGCTCCGTACAAGTTAACTTAGGCTAAAACCGGGTCACAAAACTAAAGACTCTACAAGACTTTAAAATAGAAAGTAAAAGTTCACAGAGATTAGAACTGTCTAGTAAAACTGAAAACTCCTTAAGTAAATCCTAATTCTTATAGGCTACAAACCAAGGATCTAAAGCTTCATAGAAGTAAGTACAAAAACAGGTTAGAGCTGTTTTTACAAAACTAAAGGCTCCACACACGAGGTAGGTGTACACAGGATAGAACTAAAGACTCCCAAAGGCTTCAAAAGGTATGTGCACACAGGCTAGAACTGTTTTACAAAACTAAAGAATCTTCAAGGCTCCACACAAGGCAGGTGCACATTTAAACTGTTTCACAAAACTAAAGACTCCTCAAGGTAGGTGTACACAGGTGAGAACTAAAGACTCCCAAAGGCTTCAAAAGGTATGTGCACACAGGCTAGAACTGTTTTACAAAACTAAAGAATCTTCAAGGCTCCACACAAGGCAGGTGCACATTTAAACTGTTTCACAAAACTAAAGACTTTTCAAGGTAGATGTACACAGGGTAGAACTGTGTCACAAAACTAAAGGCTCCTCAAGGTAGGTGTACACAGGTTAGAACTAAAGACTCCCAAAGGCTTCAAAAGGTATGTGCACACAGGCTAGAACTGTTTTACAAAACTAAAGAATCTTCAAGGCTTCACACAAGGCAGGTGCACATTTAAACTGTTTCACAAAACTAAAGACTTTTCAAGGTAGATGTACACAGGGTAGAACTGTGTCACAAAACTAAAGACTCCTCAAGGTAGGTGTACACAGGTTAGAACTAAAGACTCCCAAAGGCTTCAAAAGGTATGTGCACACAGGCTAGAACTGTTTTACAAAACTAAAGACTCTTCAACAAAGGTAGGTGTACAAAAGCTCGAACCATTTCACAGAACTGAAAACTCGCCAATGCTCCACAAAGGTAGTTGAACACTGGCTAGAACCATTTCACAAAACTGAAAACTCCCCAATGCTCAACAAAGGTAGTTGAACACTGGCTTAGCTAGAACCATTTCACAAAACTGAAAACTCGCTGAGGCTTAACAAATGAAGTTGAACACTGGCTAGAACCATTTCACAAAACTGAAAACTCGCTGAGTCTCAACAAAGGTAGTTGAACACTGGCTTAGCTAGAACCATTTCACAAAACTGAAAACTCGCTGAGACTCAACAAAGATAGGTGTACACAGGCTAGAACATGTTCCCGCTGAAATCGCGAGCATAGTCCTGTTTATTTGTATCACTTTGGAAAATGGACCAAAGGATGAAAATGTTTATAACCGTTCTTTGATACTCAAGAAATACTTTGAAAACAGATATATTTGACAAACAATGACATGAAAAATGATTCTTTTTCACTCACATGGAAGAAAAGGGAGTCAACATGCATTTGTATAATTTACTGTTCATACTTTCATTGTTTAAATAAAGGCAATAAATACGATTTACATACTCTGTAATAAATATTGGATCAGTATGGTCTGTATTGATAAGTTACTGTACAATTACTCCTGTCATTGGGGTCAAAATACATCATTAATAATGTTCCAGTGGCCCTGCTGAAAACATGAGGATGCCCGGCTGAAAACATGAGGAGGCCCCGCTGAAAACACGAACAGATTTCACGACTACCCGCTTCGATTGCGAGGAAAGCTTCATTGTTATTCCATGAAGATGTTGGCCTTCTTTATATGAACGTACACGAACATGCCAATCACATAAATATCATTCTGTGGCAACATCGCAAATATTTCTTCTGCAACTTCAGGCGGTTTGATCCATCTGTCGGCGTCATGCGTTAGTCCGACCTTCCGATCGTTCGTGAACCAAACAAACGTTCATCCAACCGTCCATTCGTTCGTTCGTTCGTTTGTTCATCCCACCGTTCGTTCGGGCGTTCGTCCGTCTGAAAGTTAGCGCATGCATGCGTTCGCTCGACCGTCCATTCGTATGATCGTGCGTTCGTCCGACTGTCCGTCCATCGTGCATGCGTTCGTCCGGTCGTTCGTTTGTGCGTGCTTGCGATCGTTCGCCCGTCCATTCGTTCGTGCGTGCATGCGTTTCCCCGACCATCCGTTCATGCTTGCTTTCGTCCGACTGTCCGTTCGTTCGTGGGTGCGTCCTTCCGAACATCCATGCGTGCGTTCATCCTGCCGTTTTTGCGTGCGATCGTTTGGCAGTCGGTTTTTTATTCGTGCGTGCGCCCGTGCGTCCGTTCGAGGGTTCGTTCGTTTTTGTTCGTAAATGCTTTTTGCGTTCGTTCGTGTGTTCGTTCATGTTTCTGTTCATAAATGCTTTTTGCGTTCGTTTCTGTGTTCGTACGTCGTCCGCACGTTCATTCATGCGTTTGCTCGTGCCTGCGTTTATGCGTGGGTTCGTTTGTTTGCAATTTCTTTTCTTTTATCTCTCTTCGTGCGTTCGTCCATCCGCCCATCCGTCCGTTTGTTCATTCATTTTTTCAGATGTCCTGATTAACAAATTATTATGAAACAGTATATTCTCCGCAAAGAGGTTAAACTAAGTTAAGGTAGCAAGAGACTAACCTACTTTAATAGTCACTTGACCTCGTCGGGTAGTTTTTGTTAACATATCCCGTGACTAATTCTGTCTTAGTAAAGGAGCAGTCTCGAGTACAGTATGGTATCTAAGCTCGAGGAAACCTTTCGGGTCGAGGAGAGAACCTAGCAAGGCGATTAAAGTGGATAGATCTCTAGACGAAAATATCTTGGAATATCGGAGCATCGGAGTTAATCTCCGGAGTATTGAAGAATTCCTCCCGGAGCTGCAGAGAAATCTCCCGGAGTATTTGAAAATTCCTCCTGGAGCAGCGGATAAAAGAGTATATGAGAGAGGGTCACATTGCCCAGATTAGGGATTATAGAGACACTTACCACCATTAGAGATAAACATTTTGTTATTCCTATATTGTTTAATATATGTGCTCAACTTATATTCATCCGTGTGTTCTTTTATCAATCTGTACCACGACTCCAGACCACCTAACTAGGCCTTGGTAACCTGCAGATCCTTGGTATTAGGTTTGGTTTTCTATAGGTTAGCACTGTTTACAAAACTTTCTGATCTGGAAAATATGCTTTGGAAAGTAGGCGGTATATAGAGGAATGTCATAAGCCTAAAATATTCTAAACTAGGGACACTTTCGGTGAAAGACGTTATGTCTGCTATGGCACCGTGACCACTGCGGTTGTAGGCGTGATGTAACATTTATAATCAACATTAGGGAACTAAGCTTATTGTGTAATTACATGTTGAAGCAGTCACACCTCAGTGATCACATGATGCAGCGTTTCCTGGTGGAGAATCCCTGAAGAACTGAGTATCAATCAATATGCAGTGATTCAAATGGTTCTGATTGAATGATTTTCCTCGATACTATGTATTGCAATATGATCTGCCGTATATTTTCCAGAATATTGCTAGATAATGTCTAATAATTGTGATAAGAGAATTTATTACATACGTTTTTATTGGAAGATGATATCCTGACTTGAACTTTAAATTCACAGTTGATAGATATATTCAACATGTCCAGGACATTGACGGTTGATGTGAGTGGGCTTACCTAAGGTAGTTCCGCATTTTTCAAAACGTACAAACATAAAGATAATTCTAGCGCGGGTAAGATAGCATTACTTGGAAGCACATACCTGTGGTTTGGACTAAGAATGTTTTTCATAAATTATTTCACATATACTAAAAATGAAATACAATACAGTTGTGTGAAACAAGAAATGAACAAATTATATAATCGTTCTCTTTGTTGTTAAGGATTATTATGATTCTAGTTTTTTCTCAATTTTGGTTTCAGCGCTTTTTCATTTCAAGTATAAGTAAAGGATAATGATATGCAGCCATATTCACAGATGGTTCATGGATAATCCATTACGACACAGATATCATATCCATTGAATAGATTGCATATATTTACCAACTAAGAATAATTGATTGTTTTTCCTAGTCGGAGATTTGATATAAAAAGAAAGATTAGATTTATGACGTCAGCTAATTTGTTGTTTTGTTATACATGAAAAGATGGTTACAATTCTACAGTAAACAGGACACTGGGAAAGTGATTCATTAAAATAGCAATTTCCTATGTCAAGTTGTATAAATAACATATGATAGTGATTTTAATTAAAAGAGAAAACTATAGTAGTATACTAGGGCAACCACAGACAATCGATTTCTCAGGGATTTTACCAAATCAAATACAGGTAAATATTTTCAGATGCCACATTACTATTCATTAAATATCTAAATAGCGAAAAGTAATTCAAAATATTTTCAGATTTTCTTTTTGACATTTGTTGTAATTGAAATAATATTATAATTATATATATTTCTGTGCATTTTATTGAACTAGAAATTCATGTTTGCTTTTAAGATCAAGACTATTCAAAGTTTTCTTATTTCGTTTCATCATGTCGTTTTTCCTTCAGTTGTCTAATTTAATAGCCATGACGGTGAATTTTACTTGACCATTCACGGCTTGTGACCCTGTTTTGACCAACCATATAATTGTTAATTTGACATTGATTGAATAATTACACACATCATGATTCAATATTCACCAACAATAAGACTCTGTTTCTTTATCTATTTAAACTGTGCAGAATAAAATAATCTAATGGCGCCATGTTGGTTTCCAATGTAGAGAATTAGCACATTAATAAAAGCTGATATATATATATTCACCATTTAATCCCCTTGGATATGTTAAGTATTAATAAACACTATTGTATGTGTGTTAATGAGCATATTTAATGATTTAACGACGCGCAAGAACCTGAAGATAATTAAAAATGCTCGATAATGGCGCCTTTGGTCGTTAACCCCCCATTATTTTAAAAACTTATAACACCACTATTTCATTTTTACACAATTTCAAATATACACTGTTGCTCATAAATATGGAATATTTTATAGATGGAATTTCTACAAAATGATAACATTTTGATAAAAATTTGTAATGTGTTCTCATTCCCTCATCAGTTTTGCATATACAACTGATTGGTATGAAAAGTTAAAACATTTATGGTTGATTAAACTTGTATTCGCTCAGGTGACCCCATGACCTCATGATATTGGTAACTTGAAAGAGGTGTCCAAATCTTAGTTGTACCATTGTCCACATTTTATAAAAATTGAATTTAGAGTTGTTTAGAAGACATGCCCAATAAAATAAGCGAAAAATAGCATGGCATGTCATAGGGATGGCGCTCTCTGGCATGAAACAAACTGCCATTTCCAGGACCCTAGGGTTGTGTCAGCAACAGTCTCTAAAATTCTGCAGTGGTACCAAATGCACTGGAAATTTGACCAGTACTGCAGAAGTTGCACCCCCTTGGTGATTCCCAAACATAATTTCAGAGTAAATTGACCTTTTGGACCTCCATCAAGTACCCCATGTAAACAGAGTGTTTTGGGGCAACATTCAACTGCAGAATGATCGTGCTGTTGCATATGCTAGTGGCATCGTGTTGGATTACATCAGAGCAGGCAATGTGGACCAGCTACCATGGGCACAAAAGTCAGCCAATCAGGCCAATGCAGAGCAAATGTGGGACGACCTTGGTAATGAGATTCATGACTTGGACCTCAAACTTTAGACACGTTACGCATTGCTCAGATTGAGGAATGGGGCCTTATTTCACTTAAAAAGATCAGATGTTTCATTCCCGTTGGTCCCGTTGGGTTTATGCTCTGATTGCAGAACAAAGAGGACATAACGCATATTAGTGCTATCATTGGATAGAGGACACTTCAATCTTCATGACCAGATGCTTATTTTGTTTGATCTATTTTACATGACGATTTGGATTGGAGTGTTTTGAAAATGCAAAAATTCTTAGCGTACCCCTGTTTAAATAACAGTAATTTTCTAAACTTAATGTGAATATTTTTTCTCTTAAAAAATGTTGATTTGAAGATGAAATATGTGGTTATGATTTGCCGGGAAAATAAATGTCTGAACCGACGTGTTCTCTTACTCCAAAATTTGAATTCTGAGCTGCCAAATCTAATATTCAATATTTATGAGCAACTGTGTATTATTCAGAGATGAAATGCAACAGATAATTTTTTTCAATGAAATAGCTTGAATACCAAGCGAGGCCGGGTGTGTTAGACATTGTTTCTTTAAATGCATTACTAGTAGATCATACTTTATGGTTATTTGGGCCCGTGTCCTTATAACTGATCATGCTCTTAGATGTTTCTTCTGCTTGCTGCTTTTTGTAATACACTTGCCTTTGCCCATTTGTAACGTCCTTTTACATATTTGATATTTTGATGTCATTATGACATTTTATCATTAATCCAAATTGAATTCCAAGAATCCCGTGTTATCAATCTAAGATTTTCATTTCTTCAGTTTCTTTCTTTTCTCTCTTTAATTTAAAGGATATAGAAACGCACTGAGCATTTTAGTAACGTACAACCGGAAATACTGAATGACGGCTCCAATCTTATTAAGTGCATTCTAAAACCTGTGTAGTTTTACTTGGCAAGCTGTGAACTCTTCTAATACATCCTCACCTAGCCATATGCCCATACTGTCCCCAGTATATTGTGAAAACTAACATTCAATCAAACATTTTCTGTCACAAAATACATGTATCTAGTTCTATTTCTTTTTATTTACATTGCAATTTGCAATATTTTGTGGATTTGAAATAAATGCAGCGTCCATTTGACAAGTTTTCGCTTTGAGGTGAACGTTAATAGTGAAATGATGAAATTATATGTAGATGAACTGAGGAACTCCCCGTAATGAAATTGTACGCCACGTAACTAAGAATTTTCTATTAGAACACCAAAGAACCATATTTCACTTTGGTTGTCCACGAGGTTAACACTCTATGTATTATATTATATAAAAAATTATATTTGTCTATTATTATGACAGAATTGGACATTTCAAATAAAATGCAAGTAATAAGACGTATGTTAAGGTTGATGCTAATGAAGTTGAAATAGTCAAAAATCATTTAGACTTCTTGATTAAACACACGACCAAACCAACAGAGAAACAAAAACATTTGCCTAAAATTTATTGGATACCTAAATTACGTAAAAACCCTTATAAATCTAGATTTATTGCTGGTTCTAGGGTTTGTTCTACTAAAAAGGTTTTTGGGCTATTGACTAGGTGTCTCCAAGCTGTTAAACATAATAGGGAGTCTTGCTGTAATGCCATTTTTAGAAATTCTGGGGTTAACCATATGTGGATCCTTAAAAATTCGAAGGACCTTTTATCTAAATTTGATCAACCAAATTATTCAAAAGTTAAATGTATTTCCACATTTCCCCATAACAAATTGAAAGAGGAAATATTTGGTATCATTAAAAACAATGAAAGGTAGTAGATTTAAATTTGTAAATTGTAGTTCAAATAGAGCTTTCTTTTCTTGTGATCAACATGAAAAGTATATTTCTTTTACTGCAATACAACTTTGTGAGCTTTTAGGCTTTTTGATTGATAACATTTATGTAAAGTTTGGAAATACTGTTTTACGTCAAAATATAGGAATACCAATGGGGACAGATTGTGCTCCTCTTTTGGCGCCTTATCTTTATCTTCTCATTAACATTGAACAAGACAAGAGTATATATTGTAAGTTGTATGATAAACGAGAGGATTTCAAGTTTGATATTGTGAATTTTCCCCATTTATATACAGAATATCACATCATTTTGAGTGATATCATTTTAATCGCCGAGTTGATATCAAATATCCGAACACGAGTGAGCGAAGCGAATGAGTGTTGCTATTTGATATCTACGAGGCGATAAAATGATATCACGAGAAATTATGTGATATTGGGTTTATCCCATGAATACAATCACCTAGTGTGATGTTCTGATCCAATTTCCAGGACATTGGCAGAAAATATAAACTAGAAATTAGAATATCAATTGAATATTTGAAACACTTTATTTTAACAATAAAAAGTATGCACTACTTTCTGTACATGATATAGTTCGTCATAAATACCTTTTTTTAATCGTTAGTTAGCAGCCTTCTAATCAAATTATATACACAATCGTAATTCAATACACCAATGAAACTTAAAGAGAATAAATTAACGGACCTATTTTCTCAAAAGAGAATAAATTATCTGACCTAATTTCCAACAATATTGTGGCGCGAAATGCAAATGTGATATCACACGGATATGCGTGAGATAAACGATATCACACGCATATGAGTTTGATAAACGATTTTCTGGAAAATATCACACGAATTTCAATAATATCAGAAATATCAATAGCTGTTATTGTACAGATAACACATTAATCGTGGGATAAACAGTAATATTCCATTAAACCCAGCATATGGGGTCTATGTATCCCAGCTTATTAGATATGGCAGGGCATGCTCTAAATATTTAGATTTTAAGTCAAGACACAATACTTAAATTATTAAACTATTAGGTCAAGGTTTTACTTGTATAAAGCTTAAAGTTTTACCACTTGAGATGCTGAAGGATGTAGGAATTGTTTAAGACATTGGCGCTGAACTCACAATATTTGCACTTGGCACCTTTTGAGGTGGATCCCGGCTATGGCATTAATGGTTGATAAATAGGTCCATCGAAACCAGCCATAGTTTTCTCCTGATGACCATTGTGAATTATTGAGTTTTATGGATTATGGCGACGGCTTTTGTGAATGGATGTTGACTCTTTGAAACGCCTATGGACTTGGAGACTGGATTTTATCTATCCCACATCATTTGAGACTGAATGCTCTATCTAGTACTTGTATCTACAACTATTTTTGAAGTTATGAGTATTGGCTATCAATTTCTAATTTTTTCTTCAACATGTATTGTAATGACTTCAGTATGAATGAAATGCCCCTTGGTCTTCTGGTCTTGGATATTGTGATATTGGTTCTTGAATGGTGAGGGAAAGGGGGTATTAGACATTGTTTCTTTTCACGTTAGATCATTGTTTTGGGTTATATGGGGTTTGTTTTTCTTGACTGGTATGCACTTCGAGTTTGCTTTTTCTTGCTAAGTTCCATTACAACTTTTGGTCCGTTCCCTTTGTAAGACCCAAATTCTTATATTATCCAGACACTTACTCAAAAAGACAACTTTTACATACATGTACAGTGCAGTTATTACACTGATATATATTTAGAAATAGTTCATATTTTCTCGTCAATTCCAGGTGTTCCTACTCCAATATTTTCTCGCCAATAAACGTCTTTGCAGACGTACATCACTCTACTATACCCAACCCCTAGAAATGCATAAGATACTCTGTTTGTCTAATTGTATTGTTTAGTATATTTTTAAAAGTACCTTATTAACACCCAACAGTCATCCGATAAACCATTCATAAGGAACAGACACATAAAAACAAATAACATAATCATTACTAATAAGCCGAAATGGGTTGTTCATAAATACCAAATTTAAGGTATAGTAGAGTGTACATGTCAGGTTCTCATATTTGGGTTGGCTAATTGAAGATACACACAGACAAATGTAGCACTAGTATATATATGGTACTGACTTACCAAGAATACTCATTATGATTCATCATTCTATTTTTATCCAAAGCTCGTTGAGACTATGGATCACACAATAAGGATAACCCGGAAATCTAAAAAAATTATCCTATTCTTCTTGAAGTGTGGTATCCGATTGTCGACGTTGCCAAACTTTTAGAGGTGGTATACTTTTGCCTAGCTACATGAAATAATTATTGTTTTTAGAATTAAGGATGCGGAAAATCATGCTTTATCCTACCATTGTGATTTTTTGTGAATTTAAATAAACCTAATCAATTATAAAATCATTCAGCATTTGAAGGTGATTCATACAACGTATAATATTCTTCTGCATCATTAACTCGAATACATCCGGCTCTGGGGAAGCAAATGTTACTGACAAGCTATGTCAATTCTAATGCTAATTCTAAAAAACGATTAAATTATGTATTTAAAAGCTGGATATAACTTTAAGATGGTTTATAATTTTTCACCGCTTTGCGTATTATATAGCGCTGTACACTCTCCTCCATAAGTTTGGCAACCTTAGCTCCCCCATTGAACTACGGTAAAATCGAAATTCATTAACAAAATAGAAGTTTAGTTTTTGGAATTGTAATCTAATCAGTAACATGTCATATTACTGTTTTGTTTGATGCATAGTGCATATACACGGGGATGAATTGGAAGATTTGTCCCTTAAATGTTTCATAAAAATACTAAGAAAACTTGAAAACTTGGATCGATCATATTTAAAATAGTAATAATAATTTATTTTATTTTCAGGGCTGGGATTAATATTTATCATGAACCGTTCAGGTGAGTGGCCAAAAAAATTATTAGTAATGCTGTTAGCTTTTGCATTCGTATTTGGCAAGCCTTATTCATTTTTGGGCAGTCTGACATCGTTAATTTTCCATAATTTCATGATGTCGGAAATCTATGACTGAATGACTGAAATGAGTTTTGAAGTTTGGTCAAATAGGCTGCCGGTCTTTAGAGAAAAGGAGAAAACTTTAATTTTGCGCAATTACATTAAGAACCAATCAGGTTTTAGTAAAATATATAAAATAAAATAGAAAATAAATATTGGACCTAATTTTGACTGACGTTTACAATACCCCCTCTCGTGAAAAGATTTTGAAACGTTGACAAATTGTCAGAACCGTAGTGAAATTGATATTCTAAATTGAAGGAACTGTATTATCAAGTTTAAAAAAAAAGATTTTGTGAAACCATGATTCTCTCTTGTACTTGTTTGTATTGGCACATACTCCCCCTCGACAAGTTTGGCAGGCGGAAGTCTTCATCTGATAGCGTATCAAAGCCTATTAATGTTTGAATATACTTATGCTCGAATCTTTAATTGGTTCCTTTGGTTTCCTATTGCTTCCTTTATAGTTCGGAAATTAATGACTTTGGTGATTCATAAATATGGGACGCTGAGCCCTTTTGTAAACTTGGTCAAACTGATTGATGCGAAATGATATTTTGCAACTTTGCTATCACAATGCTTTGCTTACAAAGGATCTAGTGCACCCTCCATTATGATCTCCCCATGGACAATAATAAATTCATCTGATTTTTCAAAATAAATATACTGCTTTTATTATTACATTTATATGTACACTAGTATCTTGTTGACCTATATTCAGCACTGTATTGATGAAAGGGCCACTTATTAGGGCCAATATTCAATCATATAGTGTACAGGGGTAGAGATGCCAAACCAGGAAGTATTTTTGTGTCTGTCAAAATCCATTTGCATCCTACACATCCCTACATCCAAATATGTTATTGATTAATGAAACATAACAGTATAATCTTTGGATTTACAAAGTTGTATGGGATTTCATAAGTGTAAACGTTGCTTTTGAAGCATTTTTCTATAGCCATTTTGTAGGGGGAAAAATGATGAAAATGTATAATCTTTTAATTTGAAGTATGACCTGAATCAATTTCAAACTTTATATTTGCACATCTGATGTGATATACCATTTGTGTCATATTGTGAAATTATTATAGCCTCCATTGGAATCTGATGGTATCCACATGTTAAGTCAATAGAACAAATCCAATGTCAAGTCAATACACCCTTGTTGAACTTAATGACCTCAACATAAGCCCATGTGGGTCCAAACGCTTAAATATTTTCCAAAGTATTATGTGACATTGTATTCTTTATGTTACACCTAAAAATGATTAATTTTGTTCATGGGGAATTCATTATGGAAAGTGCACTAGACCCTTTCTGAAGTCACTTTATTTTGTTTTGTGGAACGACCTCTATCTGAGAAGCAATAAAATAATCAGACACAATGCAGCGGATGGATCGGATTTGAATACTAATTATGTCAAATACTTAGATAGATAAATAAGGTTTGCAAATCGATTTTGTTTACAAATATTGGACTTCGCAATTGACATAATTAGGTATGCTATAACTGGTAAATTTTATCACACCATTGGTGGGATATATTCGATGACGGCGTTATCGTGATCGTCCCGCTTTTTTTGTCACCTGGATTTTAGGAAAACCGCTCATCGGATTTTCTCCAAATTCGCACATATGATAGAGGATATCAAGTTCTACAGCTGATGAACTTTTGGGTCTCCATTTTGTTTTCTGGCGGCCATTTTGAAAGTTTTTCGAAAAATCTTGTCACCGCCATTTCAGGAAAACCGCTCACCAGATTTTTTCAAATTCGCACACATGATAGAGGATATCAAGTTCTAGATCCACTTAACTTTTGGGCGGCCTTCTTGCTTTTTGGCGGCCATTTTGACGGGTTTTCGGTAAACCTTGTCATCGTCATTTCATGAAAACTGCTCATCGTATTTTATCTACATTCGCATTCATAATATAGGATATCAAGTTCTACAGCCGATTAACTTTTGGGCAGCCATCTTGTTTCCTGGCGGCCATTTTGAAGGTTTTTCGATGGTGTGATCTCGTTTACGCCATGTGCCTTGTTTGTATCTTATTTCAGTGCGCATACATATGCATGATATCTCACAAAAATTCTTATGGAATTCATGGCTGGCTTCTCAAAAAATTAGAAAATCCCAATAAATAAACCAGCAACTACTTTTTATAATTTCAAAGGTCACCTGTGTTCTGACAATATGCCAAGTTTCAAAATCGTCTCAGGAGGAATATATAAATTTTAAACACTTCTATAAATATCTCATATTAACTTGAATGATCTTGATCCACCAAGGTAATACATATGACTGAAGGAATACACTGGTTAAACAGTATGAAGGTGAAGTGTCCTTTACTAAATTCTTTTGTTCTTTTATTTCTAGTGACCTTGTTACTATTCACTGTTATAATATGCTGTACAATAGAACATAGTTACACACAGCTAGGTAAGAACTTCAGTAGTTTAATATAGAATTATTAACTGAATTTTCATAGTAGAATTTTGACCCCCTCCCCCCCCCCCCGATGACTGTGTTAGAGATATACGTTGTTTTTGAAAGACACACAATGTTAAACAAAACTAGCCATTTTTATGTCACCCCGAGAAGTGGTGACATGTTGTTATGGTCTCCAGTTTTTTGTGAATGGCGTTCGGCGTCTGTAACACGGCTTCTGTAGCAAATAACGACGTATATAACACATAACAGGTGGTGAAATTTTGCATGTTTAATGCCTTGTTAATATCTATTCCAGTCTGTATATGTCAATGTAATCATTGTATCTTTTGTCCCTGTAGAATCCTTATATTAACACATGTTATATCTGAACGATTTTGTCTAGTTATTGATGTTTCGAAGAACACGTCTAACGATCGACAACGTACAGTGACATAATATTTCTTCGTACACTTTAAACTGATTTGAAACAAAAACTATGATGTAGGTTTGATGTACGTTTTAAAAAATTAATTTGAGGAATACATAAAGGATTTCATGTTTAATTTCGTGTGTATTCTCTAGGAAGGACTTTACGCTTTCTGATTACGTTAAAAAATTCTCGAGCAGACATTTTTTCGTAGTAGATCTACCCACAAAATTTATCGGTTAGAAAATTTTAGTTTTTCACATTTCCTTTGATCATTTGTACACTGTTGCCTAAGAGTGACGATTATTTTTATGAAAATATGTTTCTCTAAACTACACAATTGAGGATGGGTGAAGATTTAATAAATATTATGTATTGGGTGTAATTTAAGAAAATCAAAAATGTACGTTGTCAACTCCACTGTACGGTGACACTGTAATTGAAATTCATGAGATCAGCATGAGATGTACTATTAAACAATTGAATAATTTTATTTCAAAATCCATCCAGGTTTTTAATGAGTAACAAGTGATGTTCAACGAGCATGTTCAAGTATCCCCAATACAAGGTTTGTTAAAGTCAAGCTAAATGTGATTTTTGACCCATTGTTGAGTGCTATTTTATTTTAAAGAAATTGTTGGTGCGGTGTTTAATATGTGACCAATGAGTGTTAGATTCCACTTCGTTAATCATTTGGCATTTGTACGTTTACGTTAAGTTCTGTTAAGAGATACTTTCAGTAAAGAGGAGTAGGTGTAAGTATAGCTCCCGTTGTTTTGTTAGTATACAAATAGTGACTGCCATTTAGGGAAAGTCATATTGGCATTTAAAGGTATTTTGCCTTTCAACTCCTATAATCTCAGCTATCAGGGAAGATAAAACATACTAATGACTGGTCACATGACCTAATTGGTGATTAGCACATTTCATCTTCCCTGATAGCAGGGATTTAGAAATTACTAGGGAATTAGTTCATCTATTTCACATCTTGTGACCATGAATAATGAGGACTTAGAATACATATGTGGTATATAATAATTAATTGTAAAACATGATTCCTTGGACATGTTGGACACCTGCTCATGATCATGATCATGATCAGACATTAGTATCAGAAAAATACGAAAAACGCAGTGAGAGGTGATTGCCACAGCAATAAAACCGAATTACTTTCTAGCCATAGCATTTTGGCACTTCAGATTTGGCACAAATTATCCTCATTCAATGTGTGGTGAGTTTGAGAAGTATCATTAAGATCACTCTCGGGACTTTACGGTCATGGTCAAAATACCTTCTTAAGTCTGCCTAAGCCAGGGCGTTTGACTGCGTTTTGAAAGAATTTCGACCATGACTGTAAAGTGCCTGGAGTGATTTTGATTTCACTCTACAGACTTACCACATTGAATGAAGATGATTTGCATTAAATTTGAATAGCCAAAACACTATGGTTAAGAAGTTTTTTGCGGGTGCAGTCACCCCTGACTGCGTTTTTCGTATTTTTCTTGTACAAATGTATTTTGAGCAGGTGTCCAAGCATCATGTTTTACAACTAACCAACTACAGGAGCTATACATACACAGTCACCCCTCTCTTTCCTGAAAGATGAATATAATTGAATTAGTATTTTCCAAGATAAACCGATTTTTTTAGTTGGGTTTTGGGCTGCAATCCTGTAATTGTTCAGTTTCAGTTTTAAATGCATCTGACCCCCCTTGCTCATGAGTGTTATGAAAAATACGTAATCTGCATAAAAGGTAACTGTGAATTGAGATGTGTAAGTTCAATGGGACAACGTACATCGAGTTGACAACGTACACTTTTGATTTTTAAAATTGTAGCCAAGACGTATATAAATACCTGTTAAATCTTCAACCGACCTAAATTGTGAAATTTAGGGAAACATATTCTCAAAAATAAAAAAATCGACACTCTTAGGCGACAGGGGAAAAATGATCAAAGGAAATGTGAAAAATTTCCAACCGATGAATTTTGTGAGTAGATTTACTACGAAAAAATCAAGCACTGCTCGAGAATCTTTTAACGTAATCAGAAGGCTAACGTCTTTCCAAGAGAATACATGTCAAGCATGAAATCCTTTCTGTATTCCTCAAATTAATTTTTTAAAACCTACATCAAACCTACATCATAGTTCATATTTCAAATCAGTTAATTGTTACATGTACGTCGTACATCTAAAGTGTACAGCGGTACATTTTGTCACTGTAAGATGTCGATGGGTATGCGTGAAGAAGGCACATTGTATAATCATCAATGGATCTCAGTACCCCATATGAAAGATTGTCTAAATATATAGAATACATTCAAAGTGATTTGAAGGACAGCTATTATTTTCAATTGCAATTAGCAAGTGCCAAAGGCAAAGGTAAAGGTCCAGGCTGGGGTAAGTATCAATACTTAAACTCAACCAAATCAATGTTTATTTACATAAAATTGTACAATAAACAATTGATTTGATATTTGTGTCACTTTTTTCTTGGTCGAATGCTGCATTCTTGCTCGAATTCCGTACAGTATACACCAATGGGGCAAAATCCCTCTTGCCCCATCATGCCCCATCGAATCCCAACTTACCCCATCGAATCCCATTGATTCCCATGGGGAATCCTTGATTATAATTTGCCCCATCGAATCCCATCATACCTCATCGAGCCCCACAGAGTTTCATCAAATCCCACCTTGCCCCATTGGTGTATGTTGGGCTTCACACAACACGTCATATGATCGAAAATCCCACGATGCCCCATGGAAAGGATGAACATGTTCATTCTCGATGGGGCAAGATGGGACTTCGTGGAGTTTTACCCCATCTTGCCCCAACAGCCCCATTGAATCCCACCGAGTTCCACGTGGGACCTCATGGGACAAAAATAACTCATATATACGCAAATCAATTGACCTGATTATAGCCAAAATTAATCAATAAATAACTGTATTGGTTCTCATTTGTGACAACGGTATCAGACTTTACCGTTGTCAGGGTATTCCGGCGTGTTAGAAGTAAAGTGTGTAGCTACCTATAAGAAGAGTACTACTAGTATATTTCAGTAAAGGAGGAGGGAAAGTATCGTAACAAATTTTGGACAGTCATATGTCGGATTTTGGCTATTTTCTGAGGATTTATACAGGTTCATATGTTAGCCTAATGCATTATTTCCAGGAAAAGCACTCAAAGAGATGATAAAATAATTTTGATTTTGTAACAGGGGAGATGTCATACAACCCACCCAACCACATGTTTTTCTGAAATGTTTTCCTGATTTTAAACCCCTTCCACTCCTGCTTTTTCAATTTTTTGCATCAAAGGGTTTAATTGTGTGTCAAAACGGAACATATTGATGCAACAAAAATTGGAAAAGCAGGGGTGGAAGATGTTGAAAATCTGGACAACATTTCAGAAAAAAACATGTCAGTGGGTTGTTTGCTTCTTCCCTGTCTCAAAGTCGAAATTATTTTATCATCTCCATGAGTGCTTTTCCTGGAGATAATGCATTGGCCTAACATATGAACCCGTTTTAATCCTGAGAAAGTACCCAAAATCCAACATATGACTGTACGAAATCTGTTGCGATACTTTCCTTCCTCCTTTGCATATTGGATTTTTGTTCGGAGTTTTGCTCATAAAGGACCCCTGTTCAACTCCACTATTAAACTTAATAAAACTCAAAGGGATTTTGCTTTTGTAAAAACAAAAGACCGTCTTCTCTACTGTTTCAAAGAATTATATTCTACAACAGGAAATAAAACCTTAGAATTTTTTGGTTGAGACTAGTAGCCTACTAAAATTATCACAGAAGAGTAAAGCACAGATTACCGTGTTCACGTGACAGTCCAGACATCGCATTACGCGGTCTGCATGCATAGGTGGCTCATTTTGACTTGCTTAAAAGTGTAAATAAGATATTTCCAAATGATTGCAGTCACATTTGGATGACCTGTACTGGTCGACATAATAAGGGAGTTGCTATATAGCTGTATAAAGCTGAATATATAGATGTCACCACTTTTTTATTTGTTTTGTTTAGGCCAGACTGTCATAGGCGTCATTGTTGAAAACGTGCAATAATCACTTTATTTCATGATTTATCAAAAAGTGTCGGTTAAATCTGAATTTTGTAATAACAAACATAACTTTGTAAATCATAGTTATTATTGGGCAAAACGTTTCACTGAATTCAAATATGTTATTAAAAAGAATGAACAGCAAGTTATTAGAGGTTTAATGTGCAAATCTTTTAAATTCACTCGAAAAAACGTAAAATAGAGTTATTTCAAAGTTACATGTACATAATATTTGTAATTTTTAATAATCGTATATAAAAACTTCTCTCTATTGTTATGTGACACAATACAGTTTAAACATAATGGTAAAGCTGCAATTTTTTGAAATACTTATTAATGGAATTGATTTTCATATATACTGTTTTGATTCAAATCACCATAGGATATTAGAGATTTCCCAACTCACTTATAGCATGTTTATTATTCCCGTATAACTTTTAACTTAACTTTTAACTCGTTGTCTATACGTAATAATGGAGAACGATGTTTTCCTCAACGTAACCGTGAACACAAAACCCATGTCAATACAGAAATATGTATAGCGCACACAGAACAAGCGCTAATGAGTCTACTTCAGATACCCGATCAGCTTCAGTTTTGTGTTTAGAACGTTGGTGTCTAAGTGGAATCATTGTATGCATGTCTATTGAATATTTTGATTGCAATTTTGAATTCGATGCATAGTATAATGCTTTCTGAAGAAAATAATGGTATATCAAACATGTTTTGTTCTAAATTCTTACAAAACGTGCTTGTTTGAAATATGCATTTTTATATGCATTGCTTAAAGTCTCCATTATCACACATATGGACATGCTGTGCAATAAATGATGACGTAATAAAATGCTTCATCAATTATACTACGTTATACGGGATTCACACATAGCTAGGCACGGTGTGTCTGATTCCAGCCAATCCGAACAGAGTATTCACATACACTGGTGATCTGCTCGATTACGCTGGTTACCGAAACGGTTCGTTTCTTTGCATAAACCCTGCGGGGTCATGTAAAGATTTGAAACAACATCTACATGGAATGGTTCAGCACACAATGCACTGAGTCCAAGGCTCAAATCCTTAAATAACAAACATGCTATAAGTGAGTTGCTCATGAGCAAATACAGCATTGATCGTAAATGTATCCCATGGATTTAATGCAAATACCATAGGCCAAGGGTAAAGAAATAGAAAGCCGTATATAGAAGAGACAGGTGAACAACTCTGACTTAGACCACTTGTTAAGATGGAGATTTCAACAATATTTAGTGTATTATTTTCAAAAAGCCATGGGGAGTTGATAGAAAATTGATAGTTTGTAGCTCTTACCTAAGATTGAAACTCAGTCAGATGATATAGAGTGAATAATGCTGTCTAAAAGAGAGAATTTCTGAAAACCTGCAATTGCTTGGCAAGTTCATTAGTAAACAAGTGATCTGATTGGTCACTGCTGACCTCCACCAGTGACAATCAGTTTCAGCTTGCCAGGCAATTGCAGATATCCATAGTTGTTGTTTTATATGCAGTATTATATGCAGTTTTTAGATAAAGATTTGAAAAAAACAATGATATAAGTTTGAAAAACACTTTGAAAAAGATTTTGGAGAGATTCGGGAATACAATTTGATACCAGTAAGGAGAACTAGTGCCAAGACTAAAAAAATTTGAAAAATTTTCAATCTTACTTGTGGACCTGTCTCTTCTTATCCAGCTTACTATTACTTTTCCCTTGGCCTATGGCAAATACAGTATATGTGTTATATAACCGATGACAGTGTAAGGCATATTCGTTTTTATAATATCACATTTATCCAGAAACAAGGCCAGATGCAATTATGATGTGATGATTGCAAACATCCACTTTTTAAAATTTATTTCACTTGGAAAGGTGATATGTCTGCATGTGCATCAATCGATGTTATTTTGACAAGCGTCTTCTGCATCCAACGGGGAACATTTTTGCCTTTGTTAATGATCTATTGTACAATACAGTGTCCCAAAAGCAACAGGTTTGGTGCTTGCATTTTGTTTAATTAATTATGTTCAAATTTCCCGTAATATACTTTTATGTATTGAAATTAGCACTTGCAAAATTTGAAATTCACAGAGCTAGGCAACCTATGCCCAATCGAACACAGCTTTTCTTTTAAACACTGTTCCAGAGCTGGATGACTCTAACTGCAGTTAGCTTCATTCAAAATGGTTGCCGAAATTCTTTCGTTTTCGATAAACTCCCGGTTTCAGCTAAACTAAGTTGAATCTGGATTCCAAATGTTTCGCCATGCAAATTTATAAAGCTACGATGGTAAATAACCAAAATAACACTTATAATATTCTAATTAACGAATTTTTATATATTTCGTGGCCTCATTAAACACTCATTCCGTTTAGAATGGTATCAAATCATTGATTCAAATGTTTTTATGCAATCACTTTGTATAACACCTGTTCAGTTTGAGTAGATAATTCAGATTTTTGATTTTTGAAACGAATTTGATAAATTTTCACTTACTGTACCTTTGAATCAAGTGGAGTAAAGACAGCCATGGTTCTTATTTATTTAAGATGTAAAACATCATTCAAATATCTAGAAGTTGAATTTATTTAGGTAAATATTGCATTTTGTACTAATTATTTTGCAAACATGAGTGCCTGGAACAACAACTACATCGGTTACTAACAGTTCTGTGTTTTATCTATTTCACATATTGAGAAATTCAATATATAAATCAATATTTATCAAATTACCCCCTACATTTTCAGACATATTCGGGTCTTTGCTCGGCGGTAGGCTGTATACAGGCGGGTAGACTTCCCCCTCGTGAATTGTCCCTTCTGTCAATACATGGAAGTGCATTTTGTGAAAATTTGAACGTAATCAGTACAGCCTTGCCTTTCACAGTATTACTTTTGGGACATCCTGTATTATTGTACTGCATGATGCAATGACAATAAACTGCATGCACCATTCATGTTGTTGCCATCCAATGAAACGTTTTATATTATTTATTTAATCGCATAATTATCATTATGTTTAAAAGCCCATTGGCTGACGATTTCACTTATTGTCATGTAAGAGGTTTAACCATTAAAACAGGATCTACACTCCCTTCCATAAGTTTGGCATTCTAGCTCCCCATTGCACTACGTGTTAAAGGCTCTTTACGTTTGAATTTGTATTTACTTAGCCTGCAATGAAAATACTTATAATATTGATGGAAACGTAACTTGACTTTATTTCCAATACCTCCAAAATTTTCCAATTTTTTTCCTCAATTACGATAGGTCGAAAGGATAGGTATCGATATGGTGAACTGAATTCAACAATGTTTTTCTCTTAAACCAATTATTGAAAACATTTGTAAAAAACATGGTCCTTTATGTAATGTTGACTGATTGGCAACAATTTAATGCAAACGATATTTATATTTTTTTATAACTGTTTTTGTTAACATTTTTTGTTTTTTAGTGCAATTGTTCCTTTCTACCAATATACAACATATTTTTAGACCTCTCAATGTTATAGTTATACAAAGGGAATTTTGGTTGATTTAACAAAAAGTATGCAAAAACTTAAAACAAAACCCCCAAAATAGATAAAAATTAAGATAACCCTTTTATTTCATTAACACGATACTTTTTTAAAATCAACCAAACTTTCCTTTGTACAATTACAATATTGACAACATTGAGAGACCTAAACACGTTGTGTTTATGTCGTTTCGTTCCAATGAAATTCGGATAGATGTTTCATTTCATTCCGAACATATACCAAGAACAAAAGAAGTGTCCGATATGCTTTCTAAAACAGTATAGAGAAAAGTATATATTTCAAATTATATTGTTACCATTCAAAAGATGACCACAAAATTTATATATTTCTGTGTAAATTCATCACTCTGGTAACATATTAATAATAACTTAAGTTCATTTACTTTAGAGTAAAATGTTTTATTTTCGACGTTTCGCTAATCATCCAACTAGCTTTATCAAGATTACATTCAAAATGGAAGTACACAGTTATATTATTTATGGCGTAATAATTGAACAATACAATACCCAGGTAACAATAAACAATACAATAATAAACAATGACAATAAACTATGACAATAAACTATGACAACAAACTATGACAATAAACTACACATAGACACATACACAACTCAACACAACACAACATACACAATTTGAAATCATCAAAATCATCAATTTTCGACCTATTGCCATTGAGGAAAAAATTGAGAAAATTTGGAGGTATTGCAAATAAAGTCAAGTTACGTTTCCATCAATATTATAAGTATTTTCATTGCAGGCTAAGTAAATACAAATTCAAACGTAAAGAGGCTTTAACACGTAGTTCAATGGGGGAGCTAAGGTTGCCAAACTTATGAAGGGGAGTGTATCTCATTTTTTTGTATTTGGACTTAAGGCAATGGCTAAATCTACCATTCTTCGGCAGTTATACTTATATACAGAGTGGTCCAAAAAGTGAACCCCTGCAACAGGCTATATTTTCCTTAATGCATCAATTGGTTCATATTATCACATCTTGTAGAGAAGGGTCTAACATTTTTGTTGATACCATAATTTATTCGCGGTCTTGAATTTTGAAGAAATTACAAGACTTACACAAACATGCCTAAAATTAGATATTGTGCAAAACTTTACCAATGAGATGCACAGAAATTGTTGAAACACATTGGATGATCTTACAAAAGGTTTAAGTAGGAGATATAGGGTTAAGCTATACCATGTGAAAAATTGGACACTATTTGAGCAGAAAACACATTTTACATTTTCATTGACCATTTTGAAGCAGTTTTAACCATTCAACAGTTAAGGGGCATATTACCAACACAAACGGTTAGTGGAGTCAAAGTTATCCCCTGTGACCAAAACTCTGAGAAGCCCTTCTTATAAATATCTTAGAAAAATCAAAAGGAAATCTAATATTCAGTGTTTTGAGCCATATTTCATTAGAATTGGTCCATAATTAATGAAGATATTGACATTTTAAGACCGTTAAGGGGTATTTTGCGATTTCACTGGAAGATGTTTTCGTCTTTGGAAACTGAGAACATTTCTTTGGATCACAATAACTTTGCAACTGACCGAGGCAGGATGCTAATTTTTACATCATAATGTGCAGAATTCAAATCCAAACAAAGTCAGAAAACATTAGGTTTTTCAGACTGCCGCTAAAACAATTTCCACGGGAAGTTTGTGGAAGGGTTGAAGAATCGCAAATGATGAAGTTCACATTTTATCGATTTTCAGTGATGTTTTTTCAGGGCTTATAATTCCTGCAAATTTCAAGACTACAAAAAATGTATGGTACCAACTAGAATTTTAGACCTTCCTCTACAACATGTGAAAATATGAAAGGATTCCTGCATATAATAAGGGAAATATAGCCCGTTGCAGGGGTTCACTTCTTTGGACCACCCTGTATATCAGAGGTCAGTTCTGATCCAATACGAAGTTGTTGAAATTGACGTAAGCTTAGATGTATACGCTCCGAAAGATCGTTTTCCTAAATTTTTACAACGTATACACGAATGCTTCGAATAGATATCTGGGATGTATAGTCTAAATACCGATTAAAACATTTATTGTTATTTTAAATACTCATATATGCGTTTTCACTATTTCCGTTTATACCTCAAATGAATATCAAAAATAGTTCTTGAAAAAAATCTGTAAAATTGAACTGGACTATACTTTGATTGCTCTTTTTCATTTTCCATGTTTTTGCCTAAAATTGCTAGTAGAAAAGTGGATATTATTCGTTAAATTTATCCAGAGTAGTACATATTCATAGATTTAATTCATTTTTCTTAAGGATGAACTCTTGTCAAATCATAACTCCAATGCTGAAGCTGAAGCAGTGGTAGACAAAATGGACACTGTTTGTGTTCAAGTAAAATGTGAAATACTCGTATATACAGGATGGAGCATAAGAATGGGTCACTGCATATTTCTTAAAATATCTATTATCACATAGATTACCATATGTAACATATCGAAATGTATAATGTTGAATCTTGCAGATACAGATACCTTTTTTAGATCACTCCGTGAAGATAATGAACATTAATCAGAAAAATCAAACCGTACTTTTAGGATCCCGCTAATACTTATATTATAGTATTACTAGTATGTAGCAACAGAATGTAATGTGTCCATCTTAACTTTTAAAAGGATTTGAGCCGGGTGACTTCTTCTTTAACAAGCATGATCAGGGATTTAGAGACAAGTATCCAGGAAGTGGGACTATCAAACATGTCACCAACTGTCTCTATATGACTGTAAACTGGTTTGATTGGGGTATGAAAGAAAGCATCCTTCAAAACTTGGAGAACTGCAAGGTATTGCAAATAGCGAACTTTCTCTGTTCACACAAATACACATATAACTGTTGAAGAATGCAGTGTATACAATGACAAAAAGCTCACGTTTTTCACTTCTCTAGGTTGCTGTTCAATCTGCAAAGGCATTCTTCACGACCGACCAAAATGTAGTGGCTAATAAAATCTTGAACAAACTGGAAAAACTTTTGTTTCGTGACCTGAATTTCACGATCACTACTGACGTGCGTGTAGTGAAAGAACTGGAGGAGAAGAAAAGTGATTTTCTTAATATTCATGAAGAACTCAGTAATACTAACACAGGTACATGTGTGAATATGCTTAATTTTATCAATGTTCATCGTTTAGTTTTGAAGAAATTCAATTGAACAACCATTTGAATCATTTTGAGATATCAAATGTCTATTGCTCATTGTGAACTTATGTAATCTTACAATTACGTTAATCATCTCAAAGAATGATTATTGTTATATAAAGAGATCATACAATAAAATAAGTACAATACGGGAATATGCGAAACAACAATGGAAAACAATACAATGCAATAAAAATAAAACAATAGTGGTAGAAACATAATATTCGTTACAAAAGTATTTTGTTATTGTAGATTTGGAAACTTTTACGTTCCTGAACGCATGTCTGTCAATTCTTAACAAAAAGTTAAAGAACAACGATTACAATTCTTACCAACAATACTTTGGAACGTGTAAGGTCGGTGCACACATTCAAGTTTATTTTCTTAAACATATTTTATATTCTAGTAGGAAGGAAGGGATCCCGTGGTTATAAAATCTATTCTTATATTTCTACTTCTATGGTGGTATATTTAGATTCGATATATGTAAAACATATTTGAGGTTGATTTTAACATGTTCCAGATTTCTAGAATATTAAAAATTGAGGCAGTTTAAAGTTTCAAAATAGAAAACCATGAGGCACGGGATGGATAATTCTAGAGTAGACACCATATCTGTACCCCCTGGTATGAATGTGGACAATTTTTTGAAGCAATGATGAAATGTGTGGACAACGCCCAGCAAAATTGTATCGTATTGATACCCCCCTCTATCACACCAAACTAGTTCTTACCCGTTCTTGCCAGTCCTACGAAAAACGTCGTAAACGGGCTCAATCTGGCTGTGGTCGGGAAATATGTCTAAAATAATTAGCTACTTCGTTCATAAACAGTCTTGACAGCCTGTATCCTTTCTAATACATTGTTAATCACATTTGATTATAATTCCGGTGAAATGTTTTAGATTTCTCTTTGGATGTTGCCCTTAAAGTCAGAATCAGATCTATAGGGGTTGACAAAATTACAAGCAACGTGCATAATTGACCTACCAATCTATTCCTTACAATATCAAATACAATATCTCCCAAAAGATTCACAATATGTTATAAATTGGTGAAGTTATTAATGATTCAAAGTGCAAAAATGGGTGAAAAATGTTTAAATAACCCAGATGCGAGTAGAATTAATCTTGATTTACGTCATTAAAAATTCAAAATTCAGCCAAAGTAATATCATATTTGAAATCTACATGTAAAATTACATCTAGAAATGTGGTTTTAAAAAGTGTTTATCAACTTTGAAAAATTAATTTTCTTTGAAAATGTGACTTCTAGCTCGGGGAGATTCCCCATAGACCCCATGCTTTAAAATCACAAAAAATGGAATATCTTTTCTTTTAGTGGACAGATAATATTTTGCTTTACTGGACATATTTTCATTAGTATAAGTATCAGACACATAAGGTTATATGAAAATTGAGCCACTTAAATTGATAATATTCAAGTTTAAGGGAACTTTCTTATATACCTGCCATGTTAATTGACCCGAATCAGCCAGCTGGTGGTGAAACTGGTAACTACTTACTCGCATTTGGGTAATTCTTCCAAATAATAAGAATGGTAACCATTCTTATAGAAAAATAATACATTATTGTAAAAATCTTTTGTTTTCCTTGAATAAAGTATGCACTTTTGTGATTTTTATAAAATAGCCATGACAAGGAATGACATGACACTCAAGCCACGTATTCCTTTCATTATAACGAATTTTATGTAACATGACAATATGTTTTTATTCCACTATTTAATATTCGCTCTACCATGAGTATTTGGTATCAAATTAAACGTCTCTTATTCCTGCAAAATATCATTTAGTTTTTATCTATAAAAGCTGAACGCATTATCAATCGTCGAACATTCCAAACGATCATTTTTTGCCTTGTAACCGATCACCCTTATGTTGATTGACAGTAACTTTTTTATATTCTCAAACGTATTTTGTTATAATAATTGACTATTTCATCACAAAGACTGCATCGTATCTATTGTACGTTAGCTGGAATTAATTTATTTGCTAATTTACTATTGGAAAATCGACATTAAGTATGTGTAGCCCTCGAAGGCACCATCATCGACACCATGCTTGAAATCAACAGTGTCGAGAAGCCTCTGCACTATTCATGATAATTCCTCGTTTACTTCTTTGAAATATAAATTGCCTTATTAACGGATGTAAAACATTTTCACAATACATTTGAATATAACATATTTAGCTTGTTACGTATTTTTCGACGTAAAGTACTATTTTTCAAAATCATCATCGACTCTACAAGTACGTTGTCTTTGCACTCTGCTTTCAATCAAAATCAGGTTTCAATGTTAAGTAATGGTGTTGACGGTTTGTTTCAATATATATTGATAATATAAAAATACGCTTTATTGATGTTATTCTTTGACCACGTAAAGATTGAGATATTTACGACCATCAACGACTCCACCACATACGACTCCAAAATACTATCCACATATTAAGTAGGTCACATGTATAATCGAACGCTATATATTTGTTGAATGAACCTACATTCATTAAATGACTATTTTGTTGTATGTGTAGCATTTTACAGTGATACCGAGCTAAGGATTTAGAGCATATTGTTCATTGTAATTACAACGTATAGTGATAAGTAAAATTGAATCTATTAAGCAGATCATGTTATTTACTTATGATGCATATTCTGTTTGTCTTGAAATGCTAAGGTAATGTGACACAAGAATTGGGATGATTGAGCAGTTCATAGTCTTATAAAATCACTGACAAATATAGATGCACATTCCCCGATATTTCTTAATTCATAAACGTTTCGTTCAGTGTACCACTAGACGAAATGTATTTCTTGCCATTATTGTAAAACAATAGATATTTCGTTGGGATAATCAGTTTTGTGACATTTTATTAATGTGCATAACTTCCCACACTCTCATTAGTATATCTGTCTTACTTATCAGACCTTTCTGATGATATAAGAATATGGCACTCACCAACGCCGAGAAGTGCCGTCGTTCCCTACAGACTACAGTGCAGGGAGAGAAAGAAAAAGAAAGATATCAAAGGCTACTTAGAGCAAGAACGTATACACCGAGAAATAACCTGTCTGCTGAAGCTCTTCAACAGATCAGAGAAAAGAACAACAAAGCATCCCGGGAATACAGGGCACGCATACGCCAAGTGTAGGCCTATATAGAAACAATCAAAACACGCCAGACTGAAGGGAACGCTCAGAGTCTAAAAGTGAAACTGCCAGGACACAAATGAAAATCCAAGAAATCCCAGAACGCATTATTAAAACATTGAAGATAAGGCGACTGGACTTAAACCAGTAAGCTTACCAAGTACCTTTCGAATCAATGCTGTGAGAGGGGTTTCCGATAATATTGTTGAAACGCGAGAATTATCGTGCTATTGTGGCGCATGCAGGACAGATACGTCATCCTCGCCCTGTTGTTGGCAAAGGAACAACCTTATTACCGTTAGGAAGAACCAGCAGGCAGCTAAGGTGGTCACCGAGCAACCATTTTTAAAACCAAAACGGACCACACGACGAGCACACCCGACACCCAGTACGTCAAGTAAAGCATCGACGCCCTATGACGTTTCCACTCTTTCAACCACATTGAAGCGTCAGCCTTTAGTACCCCCGAAATACAAGTTCAAAGTCTTCAGAAAGAAGAAGAAAAGGAGAGGCCCGATAAAAAGAACAGACACTGTAGATATTTGCAAGGCATGCAGTGTCAACTATTCTTCGTATTTACAATCGCATTTCGAATGGATCAAGTGCTCTAAATGCCACGACTGGTTTCATGATTCCGGGAAATGTTCTCGTGTAAAGGGGATACTCATTGGAGAAATATTTACATGCTTTAATTGCAATAAAATACGACCTTAAATGTGTAAATTATGTAAACGTTATTGTTTAAAAACCTAAGCGACCATCAGCGACACTGTTAAATAACACTTAATATCACAAGGAGGAGTGATTGACCTATTCGTAACAATGTTGTATTTTGATGTAAGAAGACACGTGTGTCTAATTTGTACATTCATTTTGTCGATTGACGAATTGACTTGGCATATTATTTAGCTTAGAAAACAAAATCTTGAAATTAATTACCTTTAGGGAAACTCAAAACAATGTATTTCAATAATTATCTTAATAAAATTCTCTTGTTAAGATAAACAACAACTATTGCAATTTATTTTTGTTCATGTGATTAAATAATTCAAACTTAATACATTAGTTCATCTTTAAACTCAAAATTAATTTTGAAACATGAATCAATGTAAGCCTATGTATGCACCATCATCGACACCAGCAATTTAAGAGTATATTTACGTTTTGATGCACAATCAAGTAATTGTTTAAAGGGTAATACAAATATTTTGAGAAACGCTTCTTAAACCCCTTGGCTAATGGTATATGCATTTATATCTCAATCTAAAATTACATTTTTTCAACTTTTATATTGATCAAATGTGAAAGAGATTCGTGGCTTGACTGATGAGCCAAAAATATTCTAAAATTGAAACAATTTTGTGTTTAGCCTGCTCGCTATCTCTGATTCTCTCTTTAAGTTGTTCTAGGTATTTTTGCTTGGAATGAGCATTAAAACACTCCTCCAAAAAGCCACAGAGAAAGATGTTTTAGGATGACGATGTCAGAACAAACGCAGATAATCAGGTCAATTATTGGCAAATGATTCAGGGGTTACCTTCCAGAGTTAGGCAGGCTAGCCTGCAGACCAAATGATATCCAAATGAAAACACAGTGGTCTCAAATTGATACACATACCAAAAGCTACACTAGAATCCCAACCAATGCAGTTTCTTGAACCTCTGACCTCTCTGTATTAGGGGACTATAAGACATTGTGAGGGCCTCCCTATTCACCATATTTCACGGCTCATACTTTCTTCTCTGAGGCTATTTGAAGGACCATTTTTATGCTAAACCCAAGCTAAGAGACCTAGAACAACTTAAGACCAGCATCCGAACAGAAATCAAATCATTCCACCAGAAATATCAAATGTGATGAACAATGTAGTAGTAAGGATGCAGACTGTCATCGAAATATGAGGTTACATTGAATATGTGGTGTAAAAGGTAACGGGCTAAAGTAACAAAAAGGCAAAACTGAATTATCCACAAGACCATGCAAAAAATGTCTGAAAATATTGATTGGTTTGTCTATGGTGTTGATATACTTTTGGGTACACTTTTTGAGACACCCTATATTTGGGAATATAAGCGATGGGTTATTACAGGTACCGTCATCGACGTTCCTAGGAGTTCTTTACTTGGCTAAAACACTGGGAAAGAAGGAGAATTCCAAAAATACCGAAAATTATTTCAAATTTTTTGTAAAGTCGCATTTAACTTTCAATTTCATAATAATTACAATATAAGTTGACCATGCTAAGGGTTTCATTGAAGCTATAGGTGTTCATTGACACACCATCCAAACAGGTATCGGTATTACAAAGTGTTCAAATATGAAATATAAACATACCTTCCCTCCAAGACCTCCGTTTTGCTGGGCTTTGTCCACACATTTCATCATAGTTTCAAAAAGTGTCCACACTCATATCAGGGGGTGAGACTATTAAAGCGTTTTGATGTTTAAATTTGAGATAACTAATTGTAGAATTAAACTGACAAAATATGTATCGATTAATATTCGATCTTATCGTATGATCTGTAAAACGAAGCCTTCTGATTGGTCATTTCTTGTGCTGTACCAATCTGTATTGCTACTGAGGTTGTCCCCGTTGATCATCTCCGTCGCAATACAGAAAATATTGGTACAGAGGGGACAATTTCAGTAGAAATACAGAGCGGAATGATGCTTTATAAATGATATAATCTAGGACCTCCTCGAGGACTCGGAGAGCAGCGCTGATGAGGAGCTAAAAAGTATGTTACAATACTTGACGGAAATACTCTTGCAAATAAATAATCTCATAACACTGGCCAGTCAAAGCGTTGAAGAAGGTGACAGGATTATTGAGAATCTTGAGATAAAATGGGAAGAGTTGATATCAGCAGTTGAATTAGAAGGTGAATAGTTTAATATTTTCGTTTCAGGTTTGATTCCATGGTATGGAATTTCTAGGACTCTTAAAAAAGTTCGTGTCCAATTATCGCGTAAAAAGTAATAATTATCGTGTCGTCACTATATCACTGCATATTATTATATTATATGTAAATGTCTTGTAATTGATTTTGTGAAGGAGCCAAATAGTTTTGAAACACAATTAAATATTGAATCCATAGCGTTCAAAAAATATTAAATATTAAAAATATGTTGAAAATATTGAATTAGCTTTTTTTACTCGAATTTTACTCGAAACATCTATTCATTTTTGCATACATTTTGCCAATATTTAAAGTATTCTAATTCAATTAAAAATTAATTCACTTGCGATATTTGTTTATTTATGGTGAAGAAAATATATATTTAAAGGCTGCGAGGCAGATCTTGTAGAATGTGAACAGGATACATGTGAAAACAAAAAATGTCTTCAGCCAAGGGGTGCACGTTGTGTGTAAGTAGTTCAACACATACATGTATATTCTTAAAACCAAGAAAAGGTTTGATCACTTAGTTTGTGCAGTGACCAAACATGATGGATACTCATATCAGCAAAAATTATATTGTCTCCCTCTTTGGAGTGGGGAATATTTGAATCTATCATATGGGCCAGCGGGAGTCTAACCTTCTTTTAAAATGTAGTTTATTGAACTGGAGTATGATGAATTCGAAATTTTGAATTTCAGGATGACAAGATGCGGACAATGTAAAAGCAGATGGTTGCGAAAACTAAAGGAAGTCGAATGTGAGGAAGTTGTAGAAGTAGAAGAAGAGGATGGTTCTGGGGATGTATAGTTAAAACAATATGTAGAGATTGCCGATAGATCTAGACTTACCTCGCTCATTCCTGTAGAAAGAAAAGTACATTCGCGCAGCAAAAATACATGTATTTGAAAGTATATACATTTTAATGTAAAATAATCCTGCATTTTAATGGAAATAAAATTACAAATCGTGTACCAGACAATGAACTGGTGCATCGTTCAGGTAGATGGACTAAATTTAATTGTTTATATCATATTGTTGTGTTTTTCTTTTATTAAATATACTAAACACGACTACAATCTTTGTTATACTGTGCAGGTCAAAAACGTTCACATTTCTATTTCTTATAGCTTTCTATATAAGCCATGAATTTTAATAATATTTGCACTTAGGGCAGCGCACACCAAAATGTACCAAAATAAATTGTGATATGTTGTTATGAGAATCCCCCGATTAAGGTATGAATGCAAATATACAATGTAAATGTACAATGGCAATTTTATCATTAGATATACACTTACAGATCGACAACTTAATAAGTCTCACAGAGAGACTCGAAATTCCCTGCAACCTGATTGGTCCATGTGACTTAAATATACGTTTCCATTGGGATACGGTCCAGAAGGCCGTTTCTCGAAACTCTCGTTATTAACGAATCGTTAATTCAATTGTTGATCAATATTTTTCCCTTTCTCGAAAGTTAATGATTCCCGATGACGTCATGATTTTAACGATTTGTTCGTTATCCATAACCGATTTAACGAGATGGATAACAGGATTTTGTCCATACAAGGAAATCTGGTCAGATATTTGATTTGTGCCGAGGGACTGAATCAATATCGATTTACCTATTTAAAGGGACGCTGTCTGTAAGTTAGGTCTCATCCAAAGAACCTAATGGGTCAATCTATTTTTGATCCATCGTTCATGCCTGCCCCTGAAGATGGTATATTGCTGAGAGACTGAATCAATATCCATTTAGCCATTTAAAGGGACACTGCTTGTAAGGTAGTTCTCACCAAAAGACACAAAAGGGTCATCTATTTTGATGCCTCCCCGTTTCTCGAAATGTTTCGTTATTAACGAATCGTTAATAACGAATTGTGAAATTAACAACTTGATTAACGAAATGTGCAGATTCCGGCCGTATCTCGAACCATCTCGTTATCGGGCTCGTTCAGCTTGTGCGGAATCGTCACATTTGGCACCAAATCAGTTTAACGTTTTGACGTGGATTATTTTTTATATTTCCTTAATGATCTGCTTTGTTTTATTCTGGTTTTACTCAACGACCAGAGCTATTATTTTCGCGCAAAATGTGAAATTACATCTAGTTTCGTTCATTTGTGTACACATAAAATTAAATATGCTCATGAAACCGGCAAAATGATTTTAGGAGCAATAATAATAGCGTGTAGGCTTGGCCTCTCTGACGCTACAAGACACAGATGTAAAATAAAACAGTGTCCCCAGAAAAGTGTCCTTATTGCATATTGTACACTTTGCCGTTCAGAAACAAACAAACTATTATTTTCGATCCGATGAACTGTTTAATGTCCATGCCATTGTGAGTCACATTATTTCCAAATGATCAACTGCTCGGGTGGTGTGAAACAAACACCCGGTCCATTTACAAACCCTCAATTTCATCCTTATTTTGGAAAGATTTCCAACAAATAATCTCGCTGAACGTGCCAAATAATGCAGTAATGCAGGGGTATTTGTATTATAATATATTATATAAAAGGCGGTATTATCTTCTTTAATCAGCATATAAAATGTGTTTAATGACCTACGATTTGTTAACACCCCAGTCACATTTCTTACGGCGACCTTGCGGTCTATCATTTCTGCGGCCAGTAGCTTTTCTACGCTCGCCGCAGAATTTCTGCGCTCTCATACTTTTGCAGTCACATTTCCCACGGCAGCCGCACGGTGAATTTTAAATTTCTGTTGATAAATAATACTTTTTTCATTTTATTTACATCAGGACAATTTATAAATGTTATTCATAGTGCTAGGATGTAATATCAAATGAAAAGTGATCGTGAAACAATTGATAAATAATGATTCAATCTTGTTGAGCCAGTTGATTTCTACGGGGACCTCAGGAATGAACAAATATTATAACTCTGAGTTATAATTTCTACGCCTTCCCTGCGGCCTGTAAAAATCTGCATTCGCCGTACGGAGGCCGCAAGGCGAGCGTAGTTTTTCTACGCTCGTCGCAGAAATTCACCGATTTAATTGATCTGCGGTCGACTTGCGGCCGCCGTGCGACAAATGTGACTGGGGTGTTACACCCCAGTCACATTTCCTCAGCGACCTTGCGGTCTATCATTTCTGCGGCCAGTAACATTTCTACGCTCGCCGTGGAATTTCTGCGCTCTCATACTTTTGCAGTCACATTTCCCACGGCAGCCGCACGGTGAATTAAAAATTTCTGTTGATAAATAATACTTTTTTCATTT
Organism: Owenia fusiformis; assembly: GCA_903813345.2. Classification (NCBI taxonomy): domain Eukaryota; kingdom Metazoa; phylum Annelida; class Polychaeta; order Sabellida; family Oweniidae; genus Owenia; species Owenia fusiformis. The sequence goes on along the minus strand of CAIIXF020000006.1, from coordinate 12,822,050 downwards.
CATTTACATCGGGACAATTTATAAATGTTATTCATAGTGCTAGGATGTAATATCAAATGAAAAGTGATCGTGAAACATTGACAAATAATGATTCAATCTTGTTGAGCCAGTTGATTTCTACGGGGACCTCAGAAATGAACAAATATTATAACTCCGAGTTATAATTTCTACGGCGACCCTGCGGCCTGTAAAAAACTGGATACGCCGTACGGAGGCCGCAAGGCGAGCGTAGTTTTCCTACGCTCGCCGCAGAAATACACTGATTTAATTGATCTGCGGTCGACGCACGGCCTCCGTACGACAAATGTGACTGGGGTGTTAGATACCACATCGTTATATTACGAGATCCCCTAACCCTCTCGTTAAATCAGCCATGAATAACAAAAAATCGTTAAAAATCATGATGTCATCGCGAATCGTTAACTTTCGAGAAACGGAAAAATCGTTAACAACAATTGAATTAAAAATTCGTTATTAACGAAACTTTCGAGAAACGGCCTCCTGAAACAATGGGAAATGCGTACATGTACAATTCATGAAACCTCCACTACGTAATTGACAATTATCTGATAAGATCAATTCAAAGAAATAATATGTTCAAAATTCAATGAAATAATATGCTGATAACTCACCGAAAACAACCAAGTGCCCGTGAACTAAGTAAATATACAAGATGGCGACAAATACATAATTATCCAACTAATTGATTGAACAATTTACATAAATGAGAATAGAGGTTTGCTTATCTATGCAAGTGAAGATATCCCTCAACCTAAACTTAGACATGATCTAATGAATGATAATAATGATGCTATTTGGCTTGACTTAAGAGTTAATCATAGAGTGATTACATATGGGCTTTATCACCGCTCACCATCATTAACACGTCTTGAAAGTGATTCTTTTTTTGACCGCTTTAATACAAGCTGTACTTTGGCTAAATCAAAATCATCATGTTTTTTAGTAGTTAATGGTGATTTCAATGCTCGAAATAAGCATTGGTGGAGTGAAGATGTAAATAAATATGAAGGTGAGTCTCTTCTAGAATTATGTCAAAATCTAGGTCTTATACAGTTGATTAATGAACCAACACGTGTAACTTTGACAAGCAGGTCATGCATTGATCTACTTCAGTGGCGTAGCTACGTGTACGCCAAGTACGCCCAGGCGTACTCTCAAATTTTAAGGAAAAATAGAATTTACCAGATTAATTGTGATGAAAAATAAATATTTTACCAAGAGATAGAAATCGATAGGAGACTATTCAACAGACCCCCCAGCCTCTTTACCCCGATGTCTACACGTGTTTGGTCCAGCTGCTAACATTGCCAGTATCCACTTGCGTGGCTGAACGAAGCTTTAGCAGTTTGAAACGCATTAAGTCATACTTGCGTTCCACAATGAACGAGGAAAGACCTTCTTCCTTGGCCATGATACATATCCATAGGGAACAGGATATAAACATTGATACTGTTATTGACATGTTTGCAAATGCAAAAAACAGAAAGATAGAATTTATTCTATAGATTGTTAATCATCTTATGAACTAGATAAAAACAAACACAGAAAAATAATAATATTTCATGGAGAATGATCACAAAAGCTTAAAACAATGAGCCTCATACATACAGTTTTAGGTAGCCTAAAGGGACGCTGTCTGTAAGTTAGGTCTCATCCAAAGAACCTAATGGGTCAATCTATTTTTGATCCATCGTTCATGCCTGCCCCTGAAGATGGTATATTGCTGAGAGACTGAATCAATATCCATTTAGCCATTTAAAGGGACACTGCTTGTAAGGTAGTTCTCACCAAAAGACACAAAAGGGTCATCTATTTTGATGCCTCCCCGTTTCTCGAAATGTTTCGTTATTAACGAATCGTTAATAACGAATTGTGAAATTAACAACTTGATTAACGAAATGTGCAGATTCCGGCCGTATCTCGAACCATCTCGTTATCGGGCTCGTTCAGCTTGTGCGGAATCGTCACATTTGGCACCAAATCAGTTTAACGTTTTGACGTGGATTATTTTTTATATTTCCTTAATGATCTGCTTTGTTTTATTCTGGTTTTACTCAACGACCAGAGCTATTATTTTCGCGCAAAATGTGAAATTACATCTAGTTTCGTTCATTTGTGTACACATAAAATTAAATATGCTCATGAAACCGGCAAAATGATTTTAGGAGCAATAATAATAGCGTGTAGGCTTGGCCTCTCTGACGCTACAAGACACAGATGTAAAATAAAACAGTGTCCCCAGAAAAGTGTCCTTATTGCATATTGTACACTTTGCCGTTCAGAAACAAACAAACTATTATTTTCGATCCGATGAACTGTTTAATGTCCATGCCATTGTGAGTCACATTATTTCCAAATGATCAACTGCTCGGGTGGTGTGAAACAAACACCCGGTCCATTTACAAACCCTCAATTTCATCCTTATTTTGGAAAGATTTCCAACAAATAATCTCGCTGAACGTGCCAAATAATGCAGTAATGCAGGGGTATTTGTATTATAATATATTATATAAAAGGCGGTATTATCTTCTTTAATCAGCATATAAAATGTGTTTAATGACCTAAGATTTGTTAACACCCCAGTCACATTTCCTACGGCGACCTTGCGGTCTATCATTTCTGCGGCCAGTAGCTTTTCTACGCTCGCCGCAGAATTTCTGCGCTCTCATACTTTTGCAGTCACATTTCCCACGGCAGCCGCACGGTGAATTTTAAATTTCTGTTGATAAATAATACTTTTTTCATTTTATTTACATCAGGACAATTTATAAATGTTATTCATAGTGCTAGGATCTAATATCAAATGAAAAGTGATCGTGAAACATTGATAAATAATGATTCAATCTTGTTGAGCCAGTTGATTTCTACGGGGACCTCAGGAATGAACAAATATTATAACTCCGAGTTATAATTTCTACGCCTTCCCTGCGGCCTATAAAAATCTGCATTCGCCGTACGGAGGCCGCAAGGCGAGCGTAGGTTTTCTACGCTCGTCGCAGAAATTCACCGATTTAATTGATCTGCGGTCGACTTGCGACCGCCGTGCGACAAATGTGACTGGGGTGTTACACCCCAGTCACATTTCCTACGGCGACCTTGCGGTCTATCATTTCTGCGGCCAGTAACATTTCTACGCTCGCCGGGAATTTCTGCGCTCTCATACTTTTGCAGTCACATTTCCCACGGCAGCCGCACGGTGAATTAAAAATTTCTGTTGATAAATAATACTTTTTTCATTTCATTTACATCGGGACAATTTATAAATGTTATTCATAGTGCTTGGATGTAATATCAAATGAAAAGTGATCGTGAAACATTGACAAATAATGATTCAATCTTGTTGAGCCAGTTGATTTCTACGGGGACCTCAGAAATGAACAAATATTATAACTCCGAGTTATAATTTCTACGGCGACCCTGCGGCCTGTAAAAAACTGGATACGCCGTACGGAGGCCGCAAGGCGAGCGTAGTTTTCCTACGCTCGCCGCAGAAATACACTGATTTAATTGATCTGCGGTCGACGCACGGCCTCCGTACGACAAATGTGACTGGGGTGTTAGATACCACATCGTTATATTACGAGATCCCCTAACCCTCTCGTTAAATCAGCCATGAATAACAACACATCTTTAAAAATCATGATGTCATCGCGAATCGTTAACTTTCGAGAAACGGAAAAATCGTTAACAACAATTGAGTTAAAAACTTTCGAGAAACGGCCTCCTGAAACAATGGGAAATGCGTACATGTACAATTCATGAAACCTCCACTACGTAATTGACAATTATCTGATAAGATCAATTCAAAGAAATAATATGTTCAAAATTCAATGAAATAATATGCTGATAACTCACCGAAAACAACCAAGTGCCCGTGAACTAAGTAAATATACAAGATGGCGACAAATACATAATTATCCAACTAATTGATTGAACAATTTACATAAATGAAAATAGAGGTTTGCTTATTTCGGATAAATCAAAATCATCATGTTTTTTAGTAGTTAATGGTGATTTCAATGCTCGAAATAAGCATTGGTGGAGTGAAGATGTAAATAAATATGAAGGTGAGTCTCTTCTAGAATTATGTCAAAATCTAGGTCTTATACAGTTGATTAATGAACCAACACGTGTAACTTTGACAAGCAGGTCATGCATTGATCTACTTATTACCAATATTCGAAACTTGGCCACATCTTCCATGGTGACGCCACCAGTAGGTAATACTGACCACAACACGCTGGTTTTTGAGACCCTCATTGGTATTACAAAAATCCATCTTTTCTTCGTATAGGATACGGAAATACGACAATGTTAATGTTTCCATTCTGAATAACTCAATTCGTCACTCGCGACTTTGTAATATAATTGAAGACTTAAATGACTTGAACAACATTGGGAAAGAGATCACCAGTTCATTATTCGATATTTTTTGTTCTTGCATTCCAAATAAACAAATAAGAGTAAAATCAAATGACAAGCCATGGTTTACTGACAAAATCAGAACATTAATCAACAAAAGGAACAAATGTCACTATGCATTTCGCCATTCTAACAAACCTGAACAATTTGATAGATATCTTGCCCAGTGCACAATTGTAGATAATGCCATTACTCAAGCGAAACTCGATCATGAAAAGCGGATAATTAGTAAAATGGAAACACAACATTTTGGTTCAAAATCTTACTGGAACATCACATCTAAATTATTTTCAAACAGTCGATCTAGTTCAATACCTATTCTTGTTGACGATCGTGGAATACTGTCAGGTCAGGCAAAGATAAAGCCAATATTTTCCTGAATCATCTTATTAAAAGTTTTCATTTTGAAGGGCCTATTGGTAATGCTTTTTTACAGCTTCGTACAAATGAGTCAATCAACATGCTGTCAACAAATTATGATGAAGTTTTTGAAACATTGATCGATAGATTTAAATGTAAATAAGTCCTCTGGATCAGACCAAATTAGTAATAAAATGCTAAAACTGGCAGCTCCTGCTCTCTCTAAACCATTATCTAAACTTATCAACAAGATTTTTGCGACAAACTGTTTCCCTCAATGCTGGAAACTTGGTAACATTGCTCCCATTCATAAGAAAAGTGACAAAAATACCCCATCAAATTATAGGCCAATTACACTTTTGAGCTGTCTTTCAAAAGTTACTGAGAGAATCATATTTTATAAGGTTTTTAAATTTCTTGTGGATCAGAATTTATTATGTAATTTACAAAGTGGGTTTTTACCTGGCCACAGTACTCAATTTCAGTTACTGACAATAATTGATTACTTGACTAAGCATTTAGATGCAGGATTTAGTGTAAAAGCGGCATTTTTGGACATCTCGGCCGCGTTTGACACAATTCTTCACAACCTTCTTTTAAATAAACTTCCTAGTTATGGTTTCGGTCCTGATGTATGCTCTTTGTTGAGATCATACTTAACTAATCGCAGGGTCAAAGTTGTCATCGATGGTCAAAGTTCTGAATGGTCGAAAGAAAGTTACATCAACTCTGGAGTTCCTCAAGGATCAATATTAGGCCCTCTTCTTTTTCTTATCTATATCAATGACATTACTGACCATATTGACTCTAGATGTTATCTCTATGCGGACGATACGTCGATTTACCAGCCATTTCAAGCTTCTGATATAGATTTAAAGATGACTGAATTACAAAATGATCTAGATGCAATTTACAATTGGTCTGACAAATGGAAATTAAAGTTCAAAGCGAGTAAAAGTGCTGAGTTAAATTTCTTTGACCCTAGGAAAGCAGAATTGCTTACTCCTTCTTTGTCTTTGGGTGGTGACATTATTCCAAAGGTAAATAACCACAAGCATCTTGGTTTAGTTTTTGATAGCCAGCTTACCTTTGAATCACATATTATCCAATCATCTAATAAAATTGATAAGTTGCTAAACCACTTGAAAAGTATATCAAGAAAATTGGGTGGTAAACATCTAAAGCTTATGTTCAAGTTATATTCTGCCTCATTTTGATTTATATGATATTTTGTACGGATGTGCAAACCTAAAAACTCTTTCCTGAAACCATATTGCTGTAAATAAAGTATTCCATATTTTTCTAAGAAGACCATAACCCTGTCATGCATAAGTTTTCCTAACATTTTTGCAAAAACGCTATTGGTCGATAATTGTTCCAGCTGAATTGGTCGATAATTAGTGAATTTGTCTTTAAGTCCCTTTTTTAATATTACAATAAATCGTGCTATTTTAAGGGCATCTTGATTTACCTGAAGAAATTGATAGATTGAAAATTTGAGTAAGTGGAGCTGCTTAAAATTCATGAAGTGTTTTTATTACTATAGGCTTTATATCATCAATTGAAGGGGCAGAATCTTAAAGTAATTTAATTCCTGTTGTAACATCATCGATTGTGACTGGAGTTTAAAGAAAGAGTTTGATTGATTTTGATTGAGAAAGAGTTTGAGAGATTTGTTATTTTCCGTTCACCAAGATCAAATGTGGTATTTGTATAAGAGTTAATAGATTTCCTTTTCAAAATGCTGATAATAATGTTCCATGATTTTATATTACTTTTACTTTCTTCAAATTATTTTTTATAAAACATATTTTATGCATTCCTGATAACATGATTTAATTTATTTCTATATCTATCTATCAGCTGTTTATTTTTCAACGTTTGTTTTTTCCTAAATTTGGTGTATAGTCTATTTTTATATTTGGCTGAAATTATTATTCCCTAAGTTATCCATGGTTTATTGTTATCATTGTAGGTTTTAATTTTTTTAGGAAGACATGTATTATAGGTCCTGGATAATATATCAAGAAATGAATTGTAAACAGTATTAACACAAGATGATTCATCGTAATTGTCTCAATTGATCATATCTCATTTTAAGTCTACTTCACGTTTCATCATCAATAAAACAGTAATGAATTTTTCTTTTTAACATAAGACTTTCTTTTCATTATTTGAAAATATTTGGAAATGGTCAGAAATATCATAAAGTAATACACTTGTTTGAGCAATGTTATTTGCATTTGAAAAATGTTATCTAAAAATGTGGCAGTAGTTTGGGTAATTCTAGTAGCACTGTGGCTAGTCGATCTATGTGGATGCAGTCAGGCACATGTAATGTTTCGTGAGTACCCGCCTCTGTACTTTTCAATGGAAGAATTTTGCACTCCTGTTTAAATAATCTATATTTACTCATCCGTGTATATCATACTTCATTGATTAACAAAACCAAAGCTACGCTATAAACACACATTCTCTGATATTTTTACGGAGAATAGATAACTCAAACGAGTTCACTCGACCAGTTTTATCATCTCGCTCATAGCTGTGAGAAGGTATGTATAATTTGCCATAGGTTTACCTTGTAATGGGGAATAAAAAATTCAAGTAATATAATTATTTCACAAACACAAATATGTCTGTGTGAAGTAAAATACAAATACGATGCGTTCTATAATATTTTTGGAGTTATGGTATGAAATATCAGCTTTAAAAAAGCAATTTAATTATGATGTATCATGTGGATTAGTAGACGTTCTGATTGGATTCATTGAACAGACTGGCTAGGTTTCAATTGAATCATTTTGAATGTGTGTATTTTTAATATTTTAATCCACAGTATCGAAAACAATAATAATGCTATATTGGTAATTGGAAAAATTCCACTTACCACGATTTCAAAAAATTGTAAATAGATAATACTATTCTTCAGTGATGGTCATTTGTTTCAAGGAATCTGGAGGCTCGTTCAGCTGAGCTGACAAAATCATCAAGATTTATGGATGGTCCATCTGTTGGCTGCTCATTGTCACCTTCAAGGAATGTTAATGGCTCTGAAACTGGTAGCCGTGCCCAAGTCGGTATTTATTTACTTATCTGATCTTGAATTATTACCACCTTGTACAATCCAATGTATCATCGCTGATATTATGCTAAGTTATTCAGCGGTTCCGAGATTCCCATAATAACTAGGCTACCTAAGGGTATCGCAAAACCATATTGATTGACAATATGGACATGGACACAACGTGTGACTTCAGGCTGATTGACCAATCAAAACGTTATCAGGTTGACCTGCATAAAAAAAGCAAACTACCCGTCTAGGACTTGAAATTCAATGATCTGATCGAGTGTTTCTTGAGAGTTACAATATATTATGTTATTAAATGTACATTGGAATGTAAGCAGTCATTAATACTCGTCTAAATGAAATCATGCAATTCAATGTTGATTCAAAATCAAAACTGAATTCGCGATGGAAATGCACGAAGACCTAGTCCGGCAATGTAGGGCCGTCGTTGATTTGTCAAATTTTACCGACAAAAACATTGGGTCGGTAAAGCACATGGCTTTCTCTTGGGTACAAGGCGGTCATAATAGAAATCAAAATAAGTAAAATAGACCGACTTTGGCAAGGCTATGAAACTTGATTTGTGGGTATTCCAGTCGGTCGATGGGTCTTTTGCTCTGAATTCACTTCATTAGGGTACCTAATTTCAACATGTTCATTGTCATCATTACATGTTATAGACCCGTTTTTCAAATTAACAGTATCAGCGATAAAACCATAGTTTTTGGCTCACACAGTGAGACTATGGGATCGACCAGGCGTCCGTCCGTTGGTCCGTCCGTCTGTCAACATTGGCTGCACAAATTAAAACTGCTATTCGGATTGAGTCATTTCCACATTCATTTTATGCATATCCATAATGTCTATTTGACCTATCATCGCTATTTCCGAAGTTCGCCCGGTTTCCGAGAAATTGCTGATTTTTAAATTTCGAGAAAAATCGATCTGATGATAGCCTTATAGAAAGTAAAGAGAAGTGAAGAAAAGATTGAAAAAATACCAGTCCAGTCCATTTCCAGGTCCAAGTTCAGGTCCAGGTCCAAGTCAAGGTCCAGTTCAGGTCCAAGTCCAGATCTGGGTGTAATCAGGTTTAAACCAGGTCAAAGGTCAAGAACTAGGTCAAATCCAGTACTTTGTCATTTTTTTCAATTTTCTCAGTCGTCCTTGAATATTTTTGCTCCGTTTTTTTAATCATGTTCCTTTGAAAAAAGCTAATCCCTACAGGCAAGTTGTTTTTGATCACTCTTACCGTTTTTGAGATATGGCATCCGAAAAGTAGGTCACAATAAAAAGTTCTTGGAATTCAATGTATAAGTTATGAAATATGTGTAAAATTGTCCAAGGAATCCGAATCTGCAAACCAGATTTTGATCCGACTTCCGGTTCGGAAGTTATGGCATTTTGAAATCTCAAAAATCGCTATTTTGGTATCCCATGTTAAGTCAAGGGGCTTGAGAAAATTATCAATTGTAACAACACAACACTAGAAACAGCTTGGATGCAGCCAACTTAATAAGAATCTACAATAGAAGTCGTCCCTTAAAATCTAATTTCTTGCAAAATTTGAACACTAAAAGGCCTAGGTCAAAATCTAGGTCAAATTCATAGTTTTTCTTTTGACTACAACAAATCATATCTGAACCAACAACAAAGAACTCATCTTTAATTGATCTCATATTTACCAATACTTTTGTTTGTAAATCAGGATATAAATTCCTATGTAGGTTCTACACTGTGTGAGCACAGGACCGTGGGTCCTTTATTTCATCTGTAATGGCATTTTCCAGTTGATGGGTTTATATATAGTATTTTCAATTTTTCATGAGGGTGCCTTTAGACTACTTGTAATGGGGTGGCTAATTACTTTACTGAATGAGGAATGTTTATCCAAACAATGGATACAAAGAAAATCTGGCCAGTTGTCCATCAGTATATAAATCATCATGATAAAAGTATAATTTATTAAAGCATCCATTTGTTACCGTTCTGAATCCAAATGATACATAGGTGCATCCATTTTATACATATATGTTGACGTTTACGAAATGTTTTTCAAATATCTTCCCTATAACAGGAATATGGTAGCTGAAACTTTCACACATTGTCATACTATGTATATTGAATATGTGTGCAAGATTTCAAGTCACAATGTTAAGTAGAAACTCTGAGATCACTTACCTCGATTTGCTGTCATATTTTTGCAATGATCCCATTCCCTATAATGTACGCGAGTACCCACGATACATTACATATAAATGACTGCATCCACATAGATCGACTAGCCACAGTGAGTAGGTCTTTAGATCAAAGGTATAAAGTTATTTGAATACAAGTTACAGACGTGTCGCAAAAAGCTCGCGCACGCATTGTTACACATTTTGTGGCGTAATCCAGAGGATCCTCGCTTTTAACATGATAGAATGTGACGTTTTTGAGAAAAATGTACACACATGAAAATCCTTTCGTCCTCCACATTTACCTCTATATCTCTAAACATTTTAGACGAATAACTCTGATATCATATATATATTGTTAATGGGCTAGGAGCATCATAAAACACGAATCAATTGATATTTTAGGGGAAATAAATATACGTGTTGCTGTGCTTGAAAATAGGCGAATGGCGTAAATTAGCCCTATTTTAATGAATTTTGAAAACCTTTCGTCCTCCACTTTTCCACATACAACAGAAAAAACATACTTTTGTGAACAAAATCAACTATTTATTAATAAACTAGGGTTTAGGAGCAAAATAATCCTGTATGATTCATTAAAAATTGATCTCGTATTTTTTGTTTAATGTACACCTGAAAAGTTGAAGGTACCAAAAATGAGCCAAAAATGTCGCTGTCAACAGATTCTATTTTTCAGACTTTATGACGTCACAATATGGGACGCTTACTAAAATTCATCCTTTGAAATAAAACTTCCATCTACCTTTATCGAGACGAAAAATAAGTATAATAGTCATATATTGTTTGAGTTATGAGCGTTTAAAGACGAAAAATAATTCAAAATGTAACGTGTCAACATGGGATATTTGCCAGATGTTTTGGTAAAAAACTATTTTTTAAACGAACGCGCAAAAAATGTGAACGGAGTGTAGTTGATCTAAAATCTTCATCGAAACAGCTTTAAAGGAATATTCCTTGCCAAACCATCTCTCTCCTAATATGGTAGCTATAACCATATATATGCTTGCCATGTTTAGCAAAACACGCAAAAATGTTTTGATATGGTCAAATTTGATCACTTAGAAATGTGATGCTCAATTCCAGTAAGCTGCCATCTTTTAAAATTTCACACAGGAAGTGATGTCATCGACTCTCAACTTTGCATATAGCATTAGGTGAGGAGCTATTAAGAATTACAAAACCAGCTAAATATTCTTTTTCAACTTTGTATCTTATTTAATCCTTCTGAAAATCTCTTCTTTTATTCTAAGTTGACAAGCCCTGAAAATATTTTTGCACAGAAAGTAATGATCACTTGTGTAGTAGTGATTTTGTGCTACTTTCCTATACTGTTATGGGCAAGGTTATAGAAGTTGAGAGTTGATGACATCACTTCCTGCAAGAAATCTTAAAAGATGGCAGCTCACTGGAAATAAGCACTAGATTTTTAAATGATCAATATTGACCATATTAAAACATTTTCCCATGTTTTGCTAAATATGGAAACTATATATATGATTAAAGCTACCATATCAAGAGAGAAAGGGTCGGGCAAGGAATGTTCCTTTAAAATGATATATAACTTTAATTAGAATATTATCTTATAATCCGGGGAATCAAAGTTACATTCACGCGATGCCCTTAAAAAACAAATGCGCCACCTTTTTGCGACACGTCACATAAAAAATTAATTTGTTTGATCATGTTGATTTGTTTTTAAAATATAAATATAAAGTCACCTAATATAAAGTATGAAATTTTGTCTTCTGTTAAATTTTTTCTAGCAATGTGTTAAAATCATTATTGAAACCGCTTAAATTAGCATTTGGTGGTTTATAAATACCAGGAACCAGGATGTTTTATCAGATATTTGCTCAATTTGGCTCAATGCATAAGTACTAGTTTTCTAGAAGGCCTAAATTTCACTATATTGACTTGAGCAATAGTGGCGTGCCATAGTGGTCATTTAATGAGTTCATAGTTTTAGGTAGTGATAGCCCCATTTCAGCGGGCAACATAATGAAATCACTATGTTGCCCATGTTAATTGCTATATTCTTCTCAAAGAAGCATTTTGATTATAAATATTTCTATGTTGTTTTATTTTATGCGAGCCGTAAGATTTTTAAAAACTTATATCACAATAACTCTGCATCTCAACTGAAACACATTGAACATAAATATACATGCTATTTGTGCTCTTATATTAATTAGAATATTTCTACATTAAAGGAATCATCGTGTTTTCCCGGATCTGTTCATTTGCAGCCATACATCTTCTTGATCTCAGCGACGTCAGTCTTAGACAACGAGTCTCTCTGACCAATCTTTACTCCCTTCTTGAGAGGTTCGATTGTTGGTTTTCCATTCTTCGAAAAGAAAGTGGGTCCGTACATCATGATACTGTCATAATCAAATGGTCCCATTGTGTCGCTTTCCTGTTTTTTAAACTGCTCTTCTTTGCCTGCACGATGATTAACATACAAGTGTCAAAAATGCATCGAAATCATAACATTCCAAAGCGTAATCTCAGACACGAACAAACAATGATAAAACCACCTCCCAAAACTTTTCAGGAACGATTATGTTTAAAAAAAACTTCAAACCTTTGGTACTTGATGAATAATGGTTGTTTAATTAAAAGAGTATATTAGTTAAGAGAGTATACTAAATTATATATCAATATAGGTATATCTACTTAATTTATTTCCGCTAAATAAACAGCGAGGGACTTGGTTGTTATATTGTTTGGCATTTCCAAATAAGCGGATTTCTAAGTAAGCACAATCGAATTTGCAAGGGATGCATTTTGATGGGTGGAGTAGGATGGACTTAAAGTGAGTAAAAGGTGTCTTTAATAACTAACTAACCAGGTTGAATATTTTGTGTGTTGATCTTGATGTACTTGTCCCTATCCTTGTGTGTATGCTCGTGCCAGAATCCCAATGCATGGACAAGTTCATGAACAACCGTACCAAACTAAGTACAAGTATAAAAGCATACAATTATAAATACACAATTTGATAACATAGCACTGGGAATCTGGGACTCAAGAATTTATTGCTGAAAAAATGAAAGCAGAAGTCTTCATAACATATATTTTCAAGAAGATTTTCCACAACGGGAAAAAATACAGAACAAAAATAACTTTCAGTAAAAATAGCCATACATGAGGTCTAAAAGTGTTAACTGTTCAAGAAAAGTATTTGGCCCTTTATAATTTGTAAATTCCTCCATTGAATAAAGAATGAGACATTGAAAGCTAATTCATATGATCAGGAGACAAGTAGATATTAATGTTTTTGCGTAAAACTCACTTTGTAAACACACCCTGGCTCCGATAGAGAAACGTCTGCTGGACCATAATCATACTGCATTCCAATGTAAGACCAGCAACTGTTGATTAAAAATTGAAGCATGATTGGACCAAGAAAAGGAAACATATTATTTGTTTATGTCCTTCAACAAGGAATAACAACAGTTTTTTCAAGTTTCTTCAGAATTCAAATACCGTATAAGTGGTAATTTTGCCTAATCATTTTATTTGCCTATTTCCTAATTTTTGCCAGGTTCGGAAAATTAAATGTCGGAAATATTGTCTTTATAATGTTATCCAATGGGAGGTTTCTTGTCATTAGGAAAATTAAAATTAGGAAAATGATGAAATTTGACCATTCGGAAAATTAACCACTCGGATTAAATACCACTTATACAACACTTATCCAACACACGTTAACTACCTTAACTAAAATTAAATACTGTAAGACATACCCTCCAAGTTTGTTAGAAAAGTCCAAATAGTCACGTTCGCTTTTCCTCTCGGCAAATTTGATGCACCCACCAGTCTTTGAAGTGATATGCTTCATTGCGTCGAGAATGGCTTTCTTACCGGATGAGCCTACGATTAGTTAAATTAAATAGAAATGTATCCAGATCTTAGCTAAACGATGAGATTATAATACTAGGAGGCTTTAGTAAATGGGTAAATCCTGAGCAAAATATGAGATACATTGCCCATTTCTTTTGCAAAAATCATCTACAAGTTCTTAGAAGTTCAAATCTGACTTGAGATTTCATCTTTGGTTGACCTTCAGTGAATTTCGAAAGGTCAAAAAGTTGATTTTTCGGACATTGTCATTTTCAGGGTACTTTCTCATGTATAAGATCAATGTCAGGTTTTAGTAACTAACTCATGTAATTTTGACAAAATTGTGTTTTGTACGAAGTGTATAATCCTTTCTAAACATAATGAATCGAAGTTCGGTTCAAAGTGGTTATAATTCACTAAGTGAGTACAGGGTCGTGGCTTTTTATTCTATATGTACATTAATTTCAAAACTTCAAATTCGAAATCTTTAAAAAAAAATTCTTAAAAAACTAATGAAAAAATCGTATTCAAAACTTCAAAGGTGAACTTTTTCAAAAAACAACTTTTCAACACAACAACAAAGTTTGATACATATGATATCTTACATCCATATGATTTCAAACTTTCACTTACTAAATGTTGTGTGGAATGTATAAGCAACCTTGCCACCTGGCCATTTCCTGGTCCAATGTTCGAATTTAAATGCATTCTTGAACTGAAATATATATACATATATAAATATACATAGTTATCATGATCAGATATGAATTGGTGGTCCCATATCAAATTATTTAGGACAGCGATTGGGTTGACGCGAAAGCTTGCAGCTTCCGGAATGCACGGCGAGCACAAGAGGGGGAGAAACCCCAGGGTTCAAAGCTGACGTACGTCTATAATGTAAATCTATATTGCGATGACCACTTGTCTTGATTGGTCCAAATCGTCAAACAAAAATGGCGGATTCAAAATCTAATAACGCTTCAAATAACCAATATCATAGCTTGTTGTTTCACATCAAGATAAAGAAATATGTAAGAAATATGCTTAGATCGATTAAAACATCACAACGACGTGTTATTTTCAAAAACTAACTGGTGAGAATTTGCGCAAACGAAGTTGGTACGCAAGAGACATAATATGTCTGTCATCGCTAAAGCTCTGGGGGTTTCCCTCCTCTTGGTAAGCACTTTTCATAATGAGTTAGCCATCAAATTGCAATATCAACCCGGTATCTGGTAACCGTTATTTGCATTTGTGAATACAAGCTTAGTTAAAATTCTTCCTAGACATTGTACCTTAAATTATAATTATCTTATGTATGAATGACATGTCATTAAGAGTGGCACATGGATAACATTAATTCGTAATGCAGATATCTAGCCCGGATAAAACAGTCAAATTAGGATAAGATACTTTTAATAGTACAGTTTCCATATAGCTTTTGAAATCTCGCTAAATCTCGTTTATCGTGAGATTTTAAGAGATTTGCATATTAGACGTCTAATGACTTACATTTCCTTCTTTTAAATGACATATTTGAATTCAGTTAATGTTTTCTACAAGTATAACTTTGATGTATACATTTATGTTATTTAGATCTTTCTGATTTTTTACACAGATTCAACTAACACTTTTTGATAAATCATGAGATTAAGTCACTATTCCAAGATTTTAACATATTATTAAGTGAATGGCAGTCTGGCCCAAATTAAAAGCTGAATAAAAGATGGCAGCACTAGTTTCCATTGTTTATTCTGCTATTTAGAAACTATCTAATTCTATCGATGGGTTCACCCTTCAAAAATGTATTTATCACACTACTTACTTTAGCTTTCACTTTATCCTTAGGCTGAACCTTGACATCGCCCTCAAGCAAATCTGAATGAAATTAAAATCACTCGAATCAACTTATAATGCTCCAGGTATAATCCAGGGATGGTTACCGAGATATACAGGGTGTCTCAAAAAAGGAAACCGAGATTCAATTGCTTATTTCTTAAATATGAATAATAATAGGAAAATGTCCTATCTACCATCCGATAGGTTATGGTGTCCTCTTTCTTATGATACCAAGGTTGTCTATTTTCCTTCACGGGTGACCGAGTTCTTAGGAATTTAGGTGACAATGCCAGAAATGGGTTTGTGCCACTTTTTCTTTCATGAATGACTGAACAATGAGGGATTAAAATGGCTATGTCAGGATGGTTATTTGGGATTATCTCAAGGATAAAGTCTACACATCATCATCAAGAGACGTTGATGATCTAAGCACCAGGCTTGTTGCAGCAGTGGAGGATCTAAGGGGACAGAGAGACATCATCAGGGATGCAGTATGTGCGATGAGATCTTGGGCAGACATTTGCATCGAAAAGAATGGAAGTCATGCTGAAGGACACTTTTTAAAACAACTTTGAGTTGACATTGAAATTCAAAAGGGGTTTTAATATGATATGAGTAACTTTAATGGGAATAAATGAGTAAAAGAGTAATATCCCAATGTTTGTTGTTACTTATCACCATGTTATGATGGTGAAATTGACTTGGCTGAAAATGCCACAGACCCATTTCTGAAATGGTCATCTGTGGAGGAAAATAGAACATCATGGTATCATATGAAAATGATGATACCTGCGAATTTTCCCTAACATTATTCATCTTTGTGAAATTAGCAATTTAATCTCGGTTTCCTTTTTAAAACACCCTGTGTTGAAACAATTTTGAAAATTCTTTAAACGTTTATCTCAACATTAAATCACAATAAAATATCAAAAATATGATTGAGTCACTTGACAATGAAGTTTTACATTAATCTACTTGGAAATAATCAATAAATTAAGAAAATGAATAAATGCTGGTATCCAGCCCGACCCACACACGTGCTGTCATCTATTGACCAATCCTAGCAAATGGTTGATTGAATGGGTTAGGAGTTTCGAGAAGCGACTTTATCTCATTATCTTATTATCAATCTACATGTAGTTCAATATCATCAAACAACAGCTAGACAAATCTAAGCCCTATATCGAGCAATAATTACTGCGAATAGACTATAGAACTTGAATGATGATATTGAAGTATATACTTTATGAAAAAGACGTTATTTTTTATTATTTACCGTCATCTTTATTGAATTCTTCCACTGGTTCGTCAATTGGCCCTGCTCCCTCCTCTTCCTCTTCGTCAAATTGCTAGTTAAACCAAAAACACTTGGCTATATGAATTTGAGTATATGAATCCATCTTACTTACTTTGTGTATCATATTGTATTGTATATTCAAATGTATTTCATCGCATTGCATTGTACGATATTACATTGTAATGATATTGTATTAAAACTGTTTAACCACATTTTCTCGAAATAAGGGTTTTTTACTTCTATAACCCCGTGTGTTGCATAAGTACAATTACATATTTGACTGTCTTCTTGAACCTCTCGTTTGTTCATTGTCAAGTTAATACATTTCATTTTTTGCTTCACGCACTTTTATGTTTTAAATGTACCTACCTTTATCTGTAAGCCCGCTGTTATGCCGACCATAAAAGCCAACAAAATAATTGTCTTTGGAGACATGGTGTCTGCAAAAGTGGTCCTCGCAATTGAACTTGGAACATCAGTTTCATCTTTTATTCGAATAAACCTCCTGAGATTATCGCATATGGCTCAACTAGTGATTAAATTTACCGATCCCCAAAATATTGAATTCAATCATCAAACAAAAGAGTTAATTATTCAATTTAATTTGAGCATAATCCACATGCTTGGTATATTGCAATTGTTTTGTACATGAAATACAGTATGACATTGCATGAGAGATTGCTAAATAGTATTATGTAGAGAACATTGCTTGAGCGAAACTGACAAAATTATTTTGGAAAATTAAAGGAAATGGAGTTGCTAGTGCAAGTAGCGACTAGCCAGTTATGGACGGTAACGTATTCAACATTGGATATTTAGCGGACGGCTAGTTCTTTCCATGTTATTGTTATCATGGGTAAGAAATGGAATATTGAATTGCCAATATTTGTTTTCAGGACTCAAACCAAATATCTAGCAACATTTCAATTTAGGATTATAAGCATATATGAAAGGAACATATTAGGTGGTTTCCAAAGCTAAGTTAGCTTTGTATGATTGTATGTAGGTTACATTTTTACACCAAGGTTGCTTTTACTATTTTTTGTAGTTTTGAATTTCAAACTCGACAGTTTTCGCTTATTTCATGTTATCCCCGGGTATCAATTTGCAAAGACTACGTTCAAAATATACATAACTGAATCACAGAATGCAACGCTTACATAAATCGTTCATACTTTCATTGATACACAGTAATAGAAAATAATGCACCAACCTAGCTTTCTGTTCCATCGTTTTCAGAGGTGGCGCAACCGCCAGAGTGATCCGCGTCTATACCGCTGTTTTCATATAAGAATATATACTTGTTATACCAGCATTGTTTCGACTTTACAGGTAAATATTTGCTTCAAATTAATATACTATTAACAGATAGGATTATTATTGTAAATTGTGATTTAGATGCAGTTTTATGACCTACCCCTACGTTATGTCTACTCGAATGTGCGGTATTTCTACTCGAATGTGCGAAAACCTGTACTATTAATAGCGGTATCTACACGAAGCCAAGGATTTGATCCCTACCTGTGAAATAGGAGAACTATGATTCAACACGTTCCCCTTGTGTACATTAAAAACAGGACAAAAACATTTAGATGCATGATCAAAGTACCTTCTGTGTCAAATATATATTCCAAATTATATTCATGTCATTAACTATTATTTACAGTTGTACAGCTTCCTGATTTCGGACACATCTGTCTCCGACAATCTGTCCCTTTGGCCGATCGTTGCTCCTGTTTCCAGAGGTTCAATAGTTGGTTTTCCATTCTTCGAGAAGAACATTCTGCCGTACATCATGATACTGCCATAATCGAAAGGAACCAAATCGATAGAGTCTTCTTTCTGAAAGTTCACCTCCTTGCCTGTGCAATAATTACATAAATCCCTTATTAGTGTTGTTAACGATGCATTATACCATAGGTTTCTCTCCCAGACAATCAATGATGTCCTATTGTAATTGCTCATATAATATCTCACATACTATGGATATATCTTGAGAATAACGTTTGGGTATATTATTGCCGAAATATAGGATAGGTTTCTTTATACAAAGAATGTGTGACAATGAGTGATCATGAAATCAATTGTGAATAACCAGTTTATGCATTACCACCAGATTCAGTTTCTAAACACACTATAATGCATTGCATGTGCATTCTTGCTTTGTCCAAAAGATCTGACATTATGATACGGGTGGTCTTTTATTTCAAACTCACCTTCTTTAATGTTTTCTGAGTGTAGTTTGATATACTCATCTCTATCGCTTCGATTATGTTCGTGCCAGAATCCCAATGCATGCACTAGTTCATGAACAATGGTGCCCACCTGACAACAAAAACAGAGTAACTTTTAACTTTGAATATAATTCTATAACTGCAACATATAATACCAATACTGAACAAGAAAAATATAGATATTAGAAGAAATGGACTTTTGGGCAGTACTGTTTTAAGTCACCCTATGTACTTTTGTTATGTGCATTTGAAATGAAACTTTTTACCGAGTGTTTCGACAACTCACTTTGGTCGTACATCCAGGCTCAGTGAGGGAAATATCTGCCGCGCCATAATCATACTGCATACCTATGTACGACCAGCACCTTTAAACGACATTGTTAATGCAATTTGATAATCAAAAATGAGAAATTAGTGTAGACTTTTGAGTATTTTTGTCTTTTAGTCTTCCGTTTTCTATTGGTTTTGCATTTATATTTTATTGCGCAAAAGATGTGTTACAAGCATACCCTCCTAGTTTGTTGGAAAAATTCAAAAAATCACGTTCGGTTTTTCTTTCGGCAAATGTGATGCATCCTCTGGTCGAATCAGTAATGTGTTTCATTGCGGCTAATATAGCTTCTTCACCCTCGGGACCTGACAAAACAATACACGTCTGCTAGTTTAAAGCCTCACTATGCGTATTTCAACCTTTTTTGGCAAACAAAGACTTACTTTTGAACTTCATAGTATTTTCAATATTAATGCAAATCAAGCTTTGTGTCATATTCGAGTGAGAATGTACATACCATGTTTCAATGATTATTTTATCGTTATTCCTTCTAAATTAAGCACAGTGGGCCTTTAAATTAAGACTTATTTTTGTATGCCCGCGGTGCTAGTGAATTGCGTGATATGTTAATGAGGTTTCTCCCCAGGTACAACTAAAAGAACAATATGCCATGCAGTGCAAATTGCATGCGCGTGTGTTTTCAACAAAATAGTTTATCCAAGCGCACCTACACTCACACAACTATTTTGAAAGATACCACGGTCTATTGCAGTGGAACTCCTGCGGTGCACTAGCAACGAGCAGCTGACAAGGTTGTCAGAAAATGGTTTATTTTTAAAATGCTATATAGTACATGGCATGGGTTAAGATATATCATATATGAATCATTCAATTTGAATATTGTTTTTGGCCCACCCTGTATATCAACCATGCATAAAATATGACGTGTATTAATTTATAATCTAATTACTACATAGAATACACGTTCTAGCACTGTTTTACATATTAAACCTCCAATCTCTGATCAACCTTCAATATATTCCCATGTTGTAATTATTGTCAATAATGATGAATCATACGTACTCGTAGTAGGACATTTTCTACTTACTAAACTTAGTGTCGAATCTATAAACAACCTTTCCGTCTGGCCAAATTGTTGTGTATCTGTCAAACTTGAAAGCATTTCTGAACTAAAATGACAATTCATTTGATGGTTATACGTGAAAGTGAATGGAAACAATGAAAACAAAAGCGAATATATTTTTTCTTTTTTTATTGTATTTCTAGCTATTTTAGTATAACAATTACAGCATTAAAGTTATTATACAAACTAGGTAAATGTGACACTAGAAATTACAATGGTTGAATTGTGTACGGGCAGTTATAATCTATATATTCAACACCAAAAAATATACAGAGTATCCGTCGTGATCCTGTGCTGTATCTACAGTTGCCCTTTATTGTATCTGGAAATCCAGAACAACTTGGCGGTCGTTAGATACCTCGGAAAACTTATTATACTAATTGCAAATTCCTGCTATCGTAAGATTTAAAAAATATTATTCAATGCTCTTTTAAATCTATTTTCTGAGCATCATCACTTTAAACATTTATAGAATTTCCATTCTATTGCATAATGATTACTATGGTTATCTGCATCAGTACCACTTACCTGCTATATGGCAGCTCTTAGGAGGTATATAGAAATCAAAACCGATTAAGAAGGGTGAGAAGAGTTCGCGAATCGCTATAATATCCGTTGGTAATTGGGAGCCGTCTCCGAAAACGCATGTGGAAGTAGACAAACTTATTGGGTCAACCCTTCAACTTGAGGCAGGGAGGTCGGATGATGGTAGTAAAATCCGGGTAAAATCCCTTCGAGCTGCACCAAATTAAAAGATAACTTTCAGGTCGCAGGGATTTTACTACTAATTTTGATAACGTCAACTTGAAAATCTCAATTACAGTGTTTCTCCTTGAACCAACTCTTTCGGGGTCTCAGAACGCATTGAATTTAATTTTAATGACAGATGACAAAATATTTTCCCAGATTGACGGCATTACGGCAACGTATATATTTGTGAATATTAAATAGCTAGATGCATAATCAGCACTTCATTTTCTTTCTTTCATTATTCTTTAATCCATGCATACCAGAATAAAATCCAAACTTCAAGATGTTTGAAATTTAGTCAAAAATTGGACCTGTATGTATTAAAATTGATTTAACGTCAAAATTGGACGACAGAATATGTTCACAGACTAGCAATCAATAATGCGCAGTTGTGTTCTGACTTGAAAAAGGTTTAATTCCAGACACCACTGGAAAACTAACGTATCTTACACGTATTATCTTTAAATGATCTAGAAATACCATAATATACAACGCAAGGAAGAGGTTTCTACTAACTGCTGGATGTTGCAACTCCATTTTGAAGAAAATATTTCTATTTTTTATAAAATTTCTTTACATTGCTACTGAGTAACGTCTGAATTTTTTCATCAAGTAAATCGTTATTACTAGTGTTTCAAACTTCGAAGTAGACATCTTATTCACAGATCCGACCAAACTCCATACAAAATTTGAGAAATTATTGATATGCAGACACTTATTCAAAACAGCATTTGTATTATTCAATAGCGAATAGAATCAATTATTCCCAGGGGGAGGAGGATATCACCGACGCGAGAATTCATAGTCTCTTTCATTTTTAGAGTTTTTATACTCACCAAGATTCAATGATTTCACTAATTACGTTTAATTACTTTTACTTGTTTTTCTTCGTATTTTACCCTATATGAACGTCCACATACTGAGAAATTAAGTGTAACGCATAGAACGTCCAAAAATGGACGACAGAATATGTTCACAGACAAATGATCTAGAAACCCCATAATATACAACGCAAAGAAGAGGTTTCAGCTAACTCAGTGCTGGATGTTGCAACTTCATTTGATTTTTTATGAAGATATTGTTTTTAAATAAAATGTCTTTACATTGCTATTGAGTAAATCTTGGATTTTTTTTCATCAAGTAAATCATTATTGCAAGTGTCAAACTTCAAAGTAGATATCTTATTCACAGATCCGACCAAACTCTATACACAATTTTGGGTGTAGAGCTGTCCAGTCGTAATTGGAATTTCTCTGATTCAAGTCCGGGGCCTTGAAAAGTTCATAGTAAGTTTAACGTCCTGTTGGGGTAATCGAAGTGAAAAAAATTAAAAACAAAACCTTCATTTATTGTATTCTATTTAGAGGATGTAATTCAAATGTTGAAATAATATAACACAAACAATTAAATACTTGCTGATAAAATATTTAAGGTTAACATTAACTGTTTGAAGTTGAAATAATTTTATTCGGAATCATAATATTTTGGGCCTTTTACAATGCACAATGACGTCATATCTCCGTAACTTTGCGGACTAAGATACGATTACGATACGGAGTTTGGAGAAATGCAATTCGAAACTCCGCATCTTTCTCGTAACTTTTTAATATTTTACGGAATCGTAACTCTACGCGGGTCCGTAACTTTACGGAGTTTGGAGAAATAGACCCCTGGACCTGTAAATGGTATTTGTAACTCGTTGAATTGACTGGAGGTCAAAACAGAACTCTGTTATTTTTGTTCAAAAAAGTCTAAAAATGTCAATTTTTTCCTGTTTTTTCATTTCCTGTTCACTTCCACAGCACCTTAATGATATTGTGCAACAAAAGGAAAAGTTTCCTTATCTTGCTCCTTGATTTGAGAAGAGCAGTTTGTTGAATTATTCATTATCTTCATATTTTCCTGCCCTAAACATCAATTGGGATAGTTTCACAGTCTTATGCCTTGGTCACATTTGCTCCGATTTTCACTACGGCGCCCGGCCGATTGAGTATTATATTCAAAACTAAATACAATTTTGAATAAAATACTCAATCGGCCGGGCGCCGGCCGATGAATCGGAGGAAATGTGACACAGGCATAAGATATCATCAAACTTCTCATTTTAGTAGTCACAGTCGGTCCGACCTTTAAAAATGGTGTATTTGATCCCTGTTGTGTTAAATTCATGATTGATTGATTGTGATGACAAAAGCTAATATCAATACAATGTGAAAATACAATGTGTGTTATGCATTACTGAATAATTACAGAATAACATGTAATTGATAATTGATTCAAAGTGCCCCATATAGTAGTAGATAACAAATATGGAGATATGTGTTACGCGGAATATGGCATATGTTCATGGTTGCACGGTATTTCTAGTGTTTGTGATATGGGTCAATATGCCATACTCACTTGTGGTATATGTATGTATATGCCATATACCGCGGGTGATTATGACATATATCGCAAACTTGCACAAATCGGGTAACAATTTGGTCAATGTCAGTTTGGGGATGTTCTTTCGACTACTTTAATTGAATTGTGTAATGATTGTTTTATTAAAACTAAATGAAAAATGTATTCTAGAATATACCAATTACAATTTCCTTACTTTTCCTTTCGCCGACGCTTCGATTACTCGTGTTTTAATATCTGCTTCCATCAAATCTGTAAAAGGAACATTATGCTTTTATCTTAATAGCCCGGATAGAGATCCGGATGAAGTAAAGCACTGTATTCTATGTCATCTAGGACGAGTCGACTGTCCCCAAAACAGCCTTATTGTTAAGTTGGTAACCGTACAGCTCATCCCCTAGACGACTCATCCCTGGACAACTCATCCCCTAGACATCTCATCCCCTGGACAGATCATCCCCTAGACCACTCATCCCCCGGACAACCCAACGCTTAGACAACTCGATCATCCCCTGGACGACTCATCCTGTGGCATGTCTGGGTAATTCAGTGTTATATTATCAATTCATATTTGATGTTCAAATCATTTTTAAATGTTTTGGTTATGAATATCAGAGAATCAGTTTCGTTACGGTAACAAAATGTCGGAGCCTCGAAGGTACGAGTTTTTCTTTCCTTATTTCACGAGTTGTAAGCAGAATTCCCAAGACATTTTTATCATATTTCTAAGAAAATGTACATGTTTATTTGTAGAATGGAACTTCAAAATGGTTAAGATCTGCCCTTCTAACCAGTTCCGTTTGCGTAACAATAGTGAGGTATTAAATCAACGATTCTGTTGTCTTCTGTTGTCTTCTTTTATTCGCAAACATTACGTTTTCTTAAACATATGATACTGACATATGTTTGTGGAAAACATTTTGTGGGAATTCTGCCTACAACAGATGAAATAAGGAAAAAAGAAAAACTATACCTTCGAGGTTCCGACATTTTGTCACCGATACAATCCGTTTCGGTAACCAGCGTAATCGAATGGAGTACCAGTGATAAACAAAGACTTTCTGGAGGGGAAATCTGGGAAATTGTTAAAAAACGATGATATTGTCCAGGAGATGATCAACCAATTAATCTCTGATTTGTTTTATAAATATCTAATTTTAATCTTACTTTTAACATACAATTTCAATATAATATTAACATTGATTGAAGAAGCCCCTTTGATATCATGATATGTTTGTTGTTCATATCTCAAACATTCTTTAGTCCAATGATTATTACAGCATTCACAGATGAAGTTAAAGAAGTCCATGTTTCCAAGTTATGCAGAAAGAAATATTGAGTCATGTAATATACGACACAAGATGAGAGTTTTAATGGCACCGCTTGACTGTTTTATTTGTTTCAATAAAGTGAAAAATAATATTTTGAATGATCCAAGGTGTATTTATTAAATATTTCTTTTCCAGAAACACTTTCCAATTTAGATTCATGTGATAGAGGGTGAGATGTCCAGGGGATGAGTTGTCTAGGGGATGAGTTGTAGGGGATGACTTGTCTAGGGGATGAGTTGTCCAGGGGATGAGTTGTCTAGGGGATGAATTGTCCAGGGGATGAGTTGTCTAGGGGATGAGTTGTCCAGGGATGCGTTGTCTAGGGGATGAGTTGTCCAGGGGATGAGTTGTCTAGGGGATGAATTGTCCAGGGGATGAGTTGTCTAGGGGATGAGTTATCCAGGGATGCGTTGTCTAGGGGATGAATTGTCCGTAAGTCGTTCAGTTTATTAGATAAGAAATGTAATCAAAGGCCAAAGATGTCATTGTAATTTTTTCATTGATTTGGAAACAAATGTTTCTATTGAGGTAAACGAGATTGAAAATACGCATGTCAGTGAATTAAATTCAAAAGCAAACCAAATGTCATAAATGAGGGTTATTAAACGGGAATATATACCTACCCCAGGGGCCGCAGGGATTCAGGGTAGATATATTGTATATTCCCCGAGGGCTATAACGTGTATTCAAAACCGAGCATTGGATAACTGATTTGTCCACTCTTTATTAGAAGAGGAGGGAAACCCCCAGAGCTTTAGAGATAACAGACATAATTACGTCTATTGCTTACCACCTTCGTTTGTTCGAATTCTCACCGGCGAGATTTTAAATACTCGATTCGATCAAGGGCTTATTCAATACCTGGGGCTTAGTTGTGTTCCAAACGAAACGAGAAACGGCGCGACATCCGGGGCTTTGTTTGGTCTTCATTAGACTATAAGTTATTGAATGATTTGAAGTGCAATACAGGATATATTCTGCTCGAGAAATTCCGTATTGGAACGAGACGAAGTCGAGTGCCAATACATAATATCGAGACAGAATATATCCTGTATTGCACTTCAAATCATTCAATAACGTTTTTATCGTGTGATCCGCTGTATTGCTACTGAGATTGTCCCCTCCGTACCAATATTTTCCGTATTGCGACGGAGATGATCAACGGGGACAATCTCAGTAGCAATACAGATTGGTACAGCACAAGAACTGACCAATCAGAAGGCTTCATTTTACAGATCATACGATAAAATGGTGTATTGACCCTATGCACGAGTGACGTCACAAATACACATTTTTCAAGCTCAGTTCAGCTGGCCGTCTAGAAAAGCCCGGGAAAATCAAAAAATCAAATATGACGGGAAGCAAAACAACAACTGTTTCTTCTACTAGGAAATCATCTCAAATATCTAAGTTAGATCATGAAAGTCTGAATCTTAAGTACCACGTACACACATAAAATGTTAATAAGTGTTTTATCATTAGAGGTATGTGAAAAATGTCAGCAGTAAAGTCTGAAAGTGGTGATGCAAATTAGGCATTGTAGATGCCCTCCACTAAATTGTAAATACATGTACCTCCAGCCATATATTTAGCACAAATCAAACCTTTGACAAGTTACTGTTACTGTATATATTGTACATATTAGAGTCTATGAACATTATATTCCCGTCTTGTAATAATTTATTGGAACCATGAAACGTTTGAAAAAATGATGAGGTTTTCATTGATTGATAAGAGGAATAATTAAGACCAGTGTCGAAACTGTCAATTTAAGGATTCTAAAATAAATCTCTCGACTTCATAGATCCAATGTTAGGAAGGACGTGAATCTATTTTCCAGGTTTGAATTAGTAAATATTCTGTATGAAGTGTAACCTCATCAGTTTATACTAGACACTGACTTTATACTGGACTTCAATGTATATTACGAATTGTGTAATTCAATCCGAAATATAACATATTTTATTAAAATGGTACAACTGATTCACATGTATTTGACAGGGCACTGGAAACAAAACCCACCTTGTCTAGAGTAGTAAGCCCAGTTGTTTCATCTGTTTGAAGGAGTGATATTGGTATTTTTGCACTAAGCATTGTGTACTTGCTCCTTACTAAACCAATAACTCTCTCAACGTGTATTCGAACAGAGGCTAATCCTCTGTTAGATTCCACCTCGTACAAACTTAATTGCGATTTTCCTCTTGTGAAAGCTGGGATTTCTACTTTTGCACCATTAAGTCCAACAAGATCTTGTATGTCAAAACCACGGTCTGCAAGTATTAAGTCTCCTGGCTGAAGCTTCTCTAGAAGACCACAATTCATTCAAAACCAATTAATGTTAAAAATGGGTATTTTTCATGTAATTGAAAATAGCTAAAACTAAAATGATTTTTTCTAATTGCTTTATGTATTTTAAAATAAAATGCCTATCTAGATTCGGTCAGCATACTTATTGATCATTCCGGTTGTAAATAACTTTGATAACTCGCGAATAAGTTGTGAATTTCGTGAATTTGTTGATGTAACGGGACAACATGCCCGAGAAAACATGTCATATCTCAGTAATACATGGTCGCATCTTTTCATTTTGGTTCTGTTGGCATAGAAAACATTCAGTCAGAGTGTAATGACAGCAGTGTTTTTGCTTCTCACCTACTACCGATTATATATACCCATTATAATAAATGTAAAATTTATTCTGTGAAAAACGTCACGGTCGTTAAAACAGGCCCAGACGGCAGTAGAGAAACTCGAGATAAATAAATTGTCCGTGGTTATCAAGTCTTTAGTTCAGTTTATTAGACCATTGTGTTACAAATCGTGATAATAGTTGTGATTGAATTATAATGAACATGATCTGAAAAATTCTGAAAAATCACTGTTTTGCTTGTGAAAAACGACCATGATGTTATTCATATATTGACAGTGGTCTTGTTGGAAATGGGACACATTTCAAGAAAACAATGTGTCCACTCCATCATACCATAAAAGGGTTTTCGAAATAATCAGCATTACCCCATCTATGAACTGATATTGTGCGAAACTGTGACAATCGTCACGCGTGAAAAACGCCAAGGTTATAGCATTGGACTCAAAGCAGTAATAAGCCATTTTTATAAATCCCAGATGGATTGGTTTAATTTTATATGATGACCCATATTCTTAAAACACATGTTTAACAATTATTCAGTAATTACGCACAAAGATCAACTCATAGACAAGGAAACGATAACAGCTAACGGATTTGCCCTTTTGTAAATGTGCTTTTTACATTCTATACGTCTTTACAATAAAAAGTAACATGCAAGCAAATGACAGGTTGTTTGCGAATTCCATAAGCATAGTTTATCGGAAAAGTCATAACAAAAAATGTAATATGAAGACCATTAAAGCCCAAAATAGTTGACACTCAGTAAATAACGTTTCGTTCAGTGTATTCCCGGGGATCGCTGAATTCAATCATGAAGTCCCTTAATGTTTGCATCTGTTTTCTTTTCAATGGATGCAATTATTATTAAAGGAGAACAGCATAAACCGTAAACTCTAGTTAAGTAATATAAACGCCTTACAGCTTTCAACGATGTTTTGTGTTATAATTAATTTTTATTTCAATTCTATTTGCACGATCTGTATATGATCTGTAATATTCAACATGCCTTCGCGAAACGCAATTCTTTGGAAAAGAGACAGAGAAAAGCAAAAACTAAGCAATGCCCGAGAATATTAAAGAAAATGTAAGGCAAGCAATACAAAAATACACTCCTCTTTGAAATATATCGCCAACCGACAACAAAAAGAAATCAGAAACACAAAATACACGCTTCGAGAATGGAGGCAACAAAGCGAGATTAATTCTTTCAAGGTTCTCTTTCTCTAAAACAAAACCGGGGTAACGCATTGCACTGAATATTAAACTTCCAGAACTTCAAAGAAAAACTGAAAATCACAGGAAAGAATTGAGTTTATGCTGAGAGTTGTATGATGTGAAAATTTGAAATCTTTAAAAGGGACTTCTGATGCATGATTGAATGCTGATAATGTCATTTTGGATGAACATGTATGGTTGCCCTGCTGTTTGTGGTGCACGCAGGAAAGACTTCACCACCCTGCAGCTGGTCTACACCCATAGTAAAAGTTTCTCAAATTGTAAAAACAAATCAAAGTGTCTTGCCTCATACACTATACGAGATTAAAAGGGAGCTAGGATGATGGGTGCTTGACGACATGGCATTTGCACCATCAATGTAAAATGTAAAAGTGCTGGTTTCTTGAATCAGTGAAAGGTTTTGGTGAAGTTGATTTTAAAAAGATAATGTGGTGGGCACATAGTTATTGAAAATAGAAAAGATGTGCTCAGTACATACAAACTATGATTGCATATGAGTCCACATATGCAACATGTACGTAACTGCTTTTTCCTTGGAGATAGTGAAACACGGCACGATTCTTCTATTCATGCTTTATGTCGAGTTTTGATGGAAAATTAAACACAAATGTGATAATGTAAGACACAAATACAAACTTGTTTATCAATTCAGCTAGCTATAGTCATTAAAAATGCCCATTCGTGAGTTAAGACTTCTCTTAAGTGAACATATAGTTTATTGTCATTTGTTTCCAATTTTCTTGTGAAAATCGACACGCGGGAAAATGGTGAACCAGCATAATGATCAATGCTCCCCAAATATTTTTTTATCATTTTCTATTCGTCTAAAGCATCATTTTTCATGACCGAATCGATTCATGTTCCAATAGGGTCGACCCTTTTCAATTTTACTCAGATTAAAAACACAACGTATGAGAAAATCGAGAAAAATGATGGATTCGGATGTTTCATGTTGACAAGTGATGCACATCAAAAGGGAAATACTTGTAGTCCAAATTCATTTATGATTTTAAAGGACAGTAGAGTAGCATGAGGAAAGTCCTTGGTTTTTTGAAAATGTTGCATTCTAATGTGAATATCTTGGCATATTTATCACGGACTGAAAATGTGAAAATCGTCACGTTTGAGACGGGCCCTAATTTCAATTTAAAATTCCACCAATTGTTCCTTGGAGTTTACTTCAATGCTTTGGGTAACGTGTGTATAAATGAATATAGATACATACTACAGGTCTATTTGAAAAAATAATTTTAATGCTTTTTTGAATTTTTAACAAAATTTGTTTCACACTTTAGCTGTTTTCAGTGAATTATCAGTTAAATGTTTGTCACTAGTTACGTCCTCCTCATTCTGATACTCAGACCATCTCTGCTATGTACAAGAATGCATTCTAGGAGGAAACTGAGAGAAGGCTGTGATATCTCACGATGCGTCCTCCCCAACCTTTGGAAACAAAAGTCACAACGCCTTGGGGTGCAATTGCGATAAGATATTTGATTGTATTGTTCGATTTATAGTGACTATATGTTGTTGCTCGAGCATCAAGGTCCTTTGGCTTTTCAATGAAAATTTCAAAACAGTGATGATACCAGCACACTTACTAAATGCCCCTAAAAACGACCGTGGTAGTGTAGCCCGAAGATTCAATAAGTCATTCGGCCATTTAACAAGTACAAGTACAAGTCTTGCGTTGCAAACATCGATGTGAGAGAATATTCGTGAAACTGTAGATTGATCGATGTTAAAGCAGTATGCTAAATCGTGAGTGCCAAGATTTAGACGAAGTCTCATCAAGGTTAATATGAATTGGGAAGATTTACTCATGGTTGCTCTGGGAACCAGGTGTCCAATTATCATGTTAAGATGAGCCAAAAAGACTGCAAATGTTGGCAACCCGGTATAATATTTCAGTTTGTTTTCGTTATTTCTAAACGTTTCCTCGTTGATTTCTAGGTTTCGAATCTCTTGCTGTAAGTGGTTGTTCTCGGCTTTGAGTGTCTCAATTTCATTTCTTAATGTTTTACAGAGTCTGCTCTTTTCCTTTAATTCCGTGTTTTCACGTTTTAGGTCCATCACTTCTCGCATAATATTTAAGGAATAAATAATGATAGGCCATTCAATATGGTGAAATTCAGCACGAGTTGGACAGAATGTTGTACAAAGCACGAACCGAAGGTGAGTGCATTTGTACTAACATTCTGTCCAAAGAGTGCTGAATTTTACCATATTGAATGGCCTATCATTATTTATTCCGATTCAAACATAAAAATTAGTAAAAGCCGTGTCTGTGGAACGGGCATGAAGGAAGAACTACGCATGCTGTCAAGATTCTGAAGTCGGCCTATCAGCTATCCCCGGACAGAGCCCCAGATGTGCAGCTGAGATGTGACGTCACTCAAAACAATGCAAATTGCAGATTGAATAGAGCATGGTCGTGCATCTATGGAGAATTAGAGAACGTTCTATATTGGCTATGCTGCATTCTGATTGGTTGAGAAATTCGAATAGAGCACGGTCATGTTTGAATATCGAACTCGGAACAAGAAAGGTCGGTCTGTGTACCAACACTCGTATCAGTGAACGTGTCGAATGTTTCACACTTAACAATATTCGTGACTCTGCATCTCTTTGAGGCGTGACGAGTCATATGCATGTAAGCATGTAAATACCCGTGAAAATCAACGTGGCTCACCGACAGTCACATAATATTACTTACATAGGCCCGCTACTTCCCTCGTGTTTAATGATAGCGTTATTAACACAATGCGTGGTATTTGAATGTGCATTATTTACTGATAACTTTATAATTAATAAAATTTTATTTTACTTATTATTTAGAAAACCAGGTCTGTTTCGATTACTACACTGTACCTGACAAGAAATGAGCGCTGCAAATTCGATCGTGTTCTTGGTTCCCAGTTTTGCCCTTTTACGGCATTTATCCATAGCTTTCTTTTTACAGGTGACTTCTTGTCACTCGGAAAGCGATAAAACGTAATGCCGACTTGTTCTCTATTCGAACATTCAACAGCAACGCAGCATTTAGGCATACTCTTTCAACTTTTTCTCATCACTTCGTCGCCATTTTGAGCACTGGTTGCTTATGACGTTTTCTAGACGGCCAGCAATATTTTCTGGCCGGACAAAGGCATGACGTCACACTGATGCATAGGGTCAATAGAGGGGTGGGATTTCTCAGACCTAGGTACCCTTTTCTGTACTGTTTACAGAATAAACAGGGAAATGTACTCGAAGTGGAGATTGTGTTTTCTGTCAGTCAGTATTACCCCCCTTACCCAGCTCTATAGCGCAGTATAAGGTGACCTGATTATGCAAATGAGAAGACCCCGTTGGTTTCTCGTTAGCGCAATCAAAACTGATGCGAACAATCTTCGTTTTAACTGTTGTTTCCGAACGGTTTGTGGCCGAAATTCACTCAACTATAGAAAATATGTTACGTTATAAGGACAGATTGTTTTTACTTACCAATCATCAACATGTGCTGATATATTCAGCTCTGGACTTTATGTCCAGAGGGGGTAAGACACATCGTCAGAAATTTTTTTAAGTTTTCACACCCCTATTTGTTTATTGGCTAATTCAAATCGGATTGGTTAATTAATACGTCAGAAATGAACATAATATCATTATGACCGCCATTTTGTTTGTCGATTTTGACCAATCAGAGACATGGGCCATCTTTGAACTCTGGGGTTAATCACCCCTGACTTTGTGGATTGTGAGGATTAAAAATGCATGAAAATATGCTTATAAACGAAATTCCCGGGGATTCTTGAGCGGAAGATACACCGGGAGATATCAATTATACTTCCGCGTTACTTATAACACTACTAAGTATATCATATACAGTACCCGTTCTTTTGTTGAATTCTTCTATTGGTTCTTCAACAGCGCTATTCATCTCCTGATCAATCTCATTCTCCTCCGAAACATCTTTGCTATTCCGCTGGAATATACATAGGGAAACTTTTACCCCCGCTTTTACCCCGTGCATGTTCCAGATCTTATCCTTCAATATCACTTCGAAAATCCATCACTTCTCATATGTTATTGCACTTTTTATTGTCGTTGTTTTCTGCTGATGGGCATGCGTTTGGACGGACGGATTGGCGAAACAGAAATGTCATCCTATTCCAAAACAGCGGCCATTTTGAATTTTTAGATAAATCTTGTCATCATAGTTGTTCCAAAAACCATCTGATCAACTTGAACTTTTATAGATGCAAGAGCAGACATGGAATGGAATTCATGGAATTCTGGCAAGTTCTTGGAACTCTAAAATCACTTGAACAGAGGGTAAGAAGAAACTTTTTTTCAAGAAAATGTCTGACTTGCTTTAAATGTTTCGATTTATTTCCATGCTATCGAATAGCTAAACACCAGGCAACATGTTACGTTGTGGAGCCACCTAGCCTAAGTAAGTACACTGAAGGATTTATTAAGCGCATTTTAATTTTTTAAGAAATCCATCTTTTGATTGACGAGGCACAGACTGTGAACCTTTTAGCATCAAAAACCTAGAATGATGCAATATAAGTAAAACACTGTTTCCCTATCAACTCAAAAAATCACAAAGATTCCATCATATTTGGAAAATTTATTTCAAAAGAGGGTAACGGTTTTGTGTCACCTTGTAAGAATAAAGCCTAAGATTCAATCATTTAATATATTAAGTAACAAATACCAACCTGTTCATCTTTAAATGGTATTTGTAAGGTCAAACTTGAAGCCTTTTCTACCATTACGAACAGCAGAGGCAGAGCCCTCAGATACATGTTGATGACTGCCAAGTAAAATCAACGGCTTCCAAAATAAATTCAAGTTCAATTAAATATACAATGCGAATGTTTTTATTATTATGCTGAAATTACCCGGCTTTTATTCTTAATATGCCTCTTTCGACAAGACATTATTTTTTAATTAAGAAAAAGCATTTAGGCCAAGCACGAGTTTTGTGTAATCGCTCTCCAAAAGAAAGTGTTTATTCTAATAATTAATATAAAGGTAATTAATGGAATCATTTACTAATTGTTGGAAGTAATGGAGGACTTTTTCGAGCACAACATATGTTTAATATACACATGCTAATAATAAACTCTGC
The DNA here is from genome assembly GCA_903813345.2 of Owenia fusiformis. Taxonomy (NCBI): domain Eukaryota; kingdom Metazoa; phylum Annelida; class Polychaeta; order Sabellida; family Oweniidae; genus Owenia; species Owenia fusiformis. The sequence goes on along the minus strand of CAIIXF020000006.1, from coordinate 12,787,859 downwards.
TTCAAAAGATCCGGGTATTATGTAATTTTCAATGTCTGGCGGATTCGCATTTGGTTTGAATACAGCCTTTGTCATTTTGTACTATTTTTGGTCTTAATATTATTCAGGTTATGAAGAAAAAACGTTATTCTGAGCCTTTTAGATGCATTTTAATCAAACCAAACGCATGTCATAACTTTACAAGAAACAAATTAAGTATCAGTTCCCTCAAAATTCTCGTACAAAATAAAAAGGAGCACGTAAGTTATCGCAAACAATTTCAAACGATTCTAACTTGAATTATGAATATTTTCTGATCATCAACATGGGTGTATCTTTTAGATCCATTCACTATCTTCAGGAAAGTATATATAATGATAATTTAGTTAATCAGACCTAAGTGATATTGAAGGGGCAATGGACCAATCAACACACTTTTTCAAAAATCTTGACCTAATCTTCACCAAAAATGCAACCTTTATTATATTGTTGAATGCATAATTAGAATGCGCTTTGAGACATGTTCGATTTCCTAAAAGGAAAAGTTGATTGCCCCAGGGACTTAAAGGATATTGAATTTGGATGACCAAAATGAACTGGAACCAATGGATAGCATGAGATTTTTCAATGGAGAAATAACATTAGGAACACTTATCTTAAAGCAATTAAGTTTTTCTTTCAAGAACTATTTGAAACATCAAAATAAAGAATAGTAATGTATTAAACAGTGTAAAAAATGATTGCATTTTTGGTGAAAATGGGGTCAACATCTTTGAAAACGTGTGTTGATGGGTTGATTGCTAGTTAAATATCTCCGAGTTTATTTGACTTTATTATTACTGTATATAATTTTCTTTGAGATAATGAATTAATCTAAACGATAAACCTGTCTTCATTGTCAGAAAATAGTCATAATCCAAGATATAACCTTCTGAAATTGTTTGCGATAACCTACGTGCTCCTTTACCAAGTTTCCGAAATGTTTCGGAAATGTATTTATCCAAATGCTAGTATCCTGACCTGAATCAGCCAACTATGTTAAATGACAACCTTCCTCTGCATATAGCTGACGAATATGTGAGCAGAATGAGCTCAACCTTACACCTTTGTGTGTTTTATCTATATCACAGTAAATGGAAAATTAATTGGTTTTAAAATTCATGATTATTTTGTAATTATTTTCCCTCCAATCACCTTCTTCCATTTCTTATTTCCCGGCTTTTTTAATGACTTTAATTCTTGCCTTCAAAGTGTCAGTTGATAATTTTGCACTGAACTGTTTGTTTTCAAACTTTGTCCATTCTTCAGGCAGGGGTGGGCAGAGGCTCTGAATCCACAAACTCTTGTCCTTATGCTGTGAAATCAATCCCAGCGGCACGACTCCCAGATTCCTGTATTGGGTGTCCGGGTGGTTTTCAGTTTCCCTTAAAGGGATTTTTGGTCGCGAATTCATTGATTCCTTCCGCGTGAAAAGAAGGCCGTAACTCAGTCTGCTTTTTTTCAATTCTATCAAGTCGTCTCATCAGAGAATCCAGAATGTTTTTGTTATTCTGATTCATTTTATTAGACTGATTGTTCACCTTAATTTAAAAGTTATTTTTCTATTTTTTCATTCTCTGAATTCTGCTTGTATTATGTAACCAAAACTTTGAAATAAACGTTTCCTTACAATATTCCTATTCCTTGAAGAAGTAAAGTTTCTTTATTTTAAAAGTTCAAGGTACTTAATAAATATAGTTGTGCATGGGCTAGAAGTCGGTCAACAAGGCTGGTCAGATGATGGTCATCATCTCATATAGTCTCGCTTATTGCGTAATATGGTGAGATAGAAAGTTTCAGGTCCAGAGAAACAATAATATACAATTGCCCAAATGAATATGTCTCGGTAGACATTATCCCCAAGAGGACATGCTCACAAAATGTACAATCACTCCCCTTTATATCTTTTCATTTGAAACCATGTCAGTGTTTGAATCTAGATTTTGATGACGTATTTGATGACGTATTTAATTCACCGAAGTAAACAGGTTTTGGTAAGTGATCTGGTCGCCAAACCTATGGAGGGCAGTGCAACTAAATGTGAAGATCTTTCACTAAACTGACTTTTCAGAACTTGCAAGAACTTTCTACAATAAGGAAGTTGCTATATAGGTGAATAAAGATGAATAGATAGATGTCAGTACTTGTTTTTAATTGTTTTGGTTGGGTCAGATAGCTATAAGGTTGATTGGTAGAAGATTGCAATAGACACTTATAATTTCATATCTATCAAAAGTGTTGAATGACATACTATAGGATGACCCTGTTGATGTACATATTGCGATTAATCATGAAAATTTGAACGTATAAACCAAGGTTATAAAGAATTTTAACATCTCATCGATGGAGATTTGGCCCAGACGTTTTTTAAAGTTACCAAAGTTATCATAATGGAAAACTTTTAACTAAATTCAAATATGCTATTAAAAAGAAGAAAATGTTAATCATTATAGGTTAATATACAAATCTTAAAATCCCACAATAAAATGAGAATTAGCGAGATTTCTATATGGAAACTTAAGTTCTTTGTACATGTATCATCTGTAAGAGAAAGCATTTCGAGATAAATTCATCCAATTTCCTGAACATTGATTTATTACCTCTGAAAAGTATTTAATTAGACATCATAAAAGATGATTGATAAAGAACAAAATCTTGATGTTAATCTGATTTCTAATTAATTTAACATTTATGTTCATATTTTTCATCTAATGGTGAATTGCGTGTTTTTTATTTATTTAAATGGTGTATGCATCAGTTTAGCATTAGATTCGGAGACAATAAATTGAATCATGTAACTGTACTAATCATCCATTATTATGAATACATAGATAAAAGTTAACAGCATTTTGACTAGAATAAATACTGTTAAATGTCTTTCAATATGTAAAGCTGATTTAGGTCTTAAACTTTTATTTCAATATCTCACTCGCAGAGAAGTAGCATGCCATCGAAATCTGGCTAAGGTATTTGATATTTGGCTTGGAGACATTTGTCATAGTTACTTGAAATTTACAACTTGTCACAAATTACAAAGAAAGAAAGTCGCTCTTTTACACAATTTCTAATCAGTTTATCTTTTTCTGTTTATCAGACAATTAATTTCCTATAATAACTTTTTACGTTGTGAAGCATTACACACACACCAACAACTGACAAACAACTATCAATGAATTCATTGGATGTTTCATGTTATTGACAGAGCTTCTGCAAAAGTGACCATTTTCTTTAAAATGTAAGGTTGCTATTTGCTCCTCCTTATCCTTTTCAAGGTACCATGACAACCACGACAAAAATGTCAAGATATCACAGCTATAATTCCAGGGTGGTCAGTGATGAATATAATACTTCTGCTGCAAAATTAGCTAAATATTTTTTGAACGATTCGTACAAACTTACACTTCCCTCCATGAGTTTGGCAACCCTAACTCCCCCATTTGATTACTGTAAAAAGTCTACTTTAAGGGCTTAAAATATAAATTAGCATCATTTCAAAAACCTCTAATTTTTCTATTTTTTTAACAATAACAATTAGTAGGTCGGATATTGATGACAAATCTATCTATCTATATTGACGCACTCATAACTGAGCTTAAGGAAGCGCATTCAGGTCTTAAGATAGGTTCGTACGTGATATTCCGTGTATTTTGGTGGCAGACGATACTACTCTTCTAGCTTCCTCTGCGCATAATTTGCAAGTTCTGTTAGACATTGTATTTCGCTAGAGTTCAAAATGGCGTATGGTTTACCACGCTGGTGATAACACTAAAAGCTCAATTTTGACATTTAATGAAACAAAGCAACAGTTTTTTCGAAGCAGAGGTAGTCGTCAGTGGCTACTGGGGACTGATATAGTACCTGAAACTCAAAGCACAAACTATGTAGGTAACCTTATCACTACTAACTTTGAAACCGAAAATTGGGTTAACAACTCAAAAAAGAAAATGTACTCAAAATTTTATTCGATCAAAAACACCTTGCGTTTACATAAATTTGGCGCTAATCCACTTGTGTTCATTAGACTATGGTATTCTATTATATTACCCACTGCATTATATGGTTGTGAGTTATGGTACAACTTGTCACCGCATGATGAAGATATACTGAACACTGCTCAAAAACATATATTCAAAGTAGTTCAAGGTTTTGAAGCGAGAACGGCATCAGACGTTGTTCTGGCCACTCTTGGTGCAATATCTGTATCGAGCTTCATTGAGAAATTGAAATTAAACTTTTTGTCAAGATTATGTCGATGCACTCATGAAGTTACAAAATACATATTCCTGTTTAGATTCTCGTCCCTACTCACAAACCCGGGAAACAATCACTTTGGTTTTGCTAAAGACGTCATGAGCATTGACTGTGATATTGCACGGAGTGTTGCAGAAACCTTCTTGCTTAAGCCCGGTATACACCAATGGGGCAAAATCCCACTTGCCCCATCGAGTCCCATCTTGCCCCATCGAATCCCAATTTGCCCCATCGAATCCCACGAAGTCCCATGGGACCTTGATGACTTTGCCCCATCGTGCCCCATGGAGTCCCATCAAGTCCCATGGAGTCCCATCAAATCCCACCGTGTCCCATTGGTGTATGCCGGGCTTCACACAACACGTCATATGATCGAAAATCCCACGATGCCCCATGAAAAGAATGAACATGTTCATTCTCGATGGGACTCCATGGGACTTCGTGGGATTTTGCCCCATCTTGCCCCATCGAGTCCCACCGAGTCCCACGTGGGACTTCATGGGACCTCATGGGACCTCGTGGGACTCGATGGGGCAAGATGGGGCAAAATCCCACGGAGTCCCATGGAGTCCCACGGACTTCATGGGGCAAAATCCCAAAAGGTCCCACGAGGTCCCACGCAATGTTAAGTCTATGGAGGTCCCAACTTGCCCCATTGGTGTATACCGGGCTTTACCGGCTCAATTATGAAAACAGTTTTGTTTAAAAAAACATCGCATTTCCAAATTTTCAACAGAGAGGAAAATAAGTGGCTTTCAAGAATGGAAGCCAATGATAATCTGCATATTTTTAGGAACATTCACTGTAAACTGGAACCAAGCTTCGCCTGGGTCGTTGGAAAACGATACCCATCATATCTATGGCAATTAGCAAACCTGGTGCAGCTTTCTGCAATGCCTTCATATAAGACATTCACATGTAAGAAATGCAACTCATCGTGTAATTGTATAATATTTCATTTTCTGCATTGCAATCAATTTTTATCTGAGAGAGACGCATTTTTTGAGCGACTCATTGATATCTTACCAGTTCAAGATAGTGTTATGCTTTTCAATTTTGATGATGATATTTTCTTACAGACTGTTCTGGGTAGCAGAATAGATTTTGATGTAGCCAATGACACCATTTATGAAATGTTCGTTATCGAATGTGCAAATACATTTTACAATATAAATATGTATTTCAAATAGGTACGCTTGAATTGTAATGATAAAATGTATTTAGAGTCATTTAACTTGTAAATATGTAAATATTAATAACCCCTTACTCTTCTGTAATATATGTTTGTAATGTGATATGCATGTATAAATTGTTTTGCTCTCCAATAAAACGGAGGAAATAAAGAAACATAAACATAAACATAAACATTTGTTTTGATATTGAACCAAGAAAAAATAACTCACATAGAAAAAAGCATTTGAAGTTCAGAGATCATTAGTACTGCATGTACATGCTAAACAAAGTACATGTTTTAAATCACTGTTGATTTGAAAGATGGCGACACTTCTATAAAAAGGAATCAGGTGATACAAACAACTTCGCTATCTTTCAATGACATTGATAAAAACTTGATATATAAAGTTTGACAGATCGAAAATATTTTTTGATCAATCGTTGTAAGCTTTGATAAGGTCCGTTTGAGCTTTTTTTGGTGTCAAATGAAAGATAAGGATCAATACAGTGGACATCCTATAAATTCTTCATTCGATAAAAGTCTTTATTTTGACAAACCGGAACTGATAGATTTGTCGCAAGTCACAAACATATGCCAAACCATTGGAGGGACGAAGTGTTTTATCATGTAGAATTAACAAAGGTGAATGAACTATCTTTAATTTACTTTCCACTCATAACCTCAAATATATGACTAGCGATCACATATCACTATCTCATATTGTGATAAGCAAGTGTATCTACGGGAATAGTGTATAATTTTGAAGAGCTCTCGTATAAGATAAAGGGATGAGAAATACATATTTTTAAGACGCTTGAAACAATATATTCGTAATTATGAAATCTATTTGTGATATACCGTATGTACATGCATATTTTATAAGGCCTCGATGGGTGAATATATAGAATCCTACACAATGATAATACTCAGTAAAGTTCATGTAATTATAATAATATCATTATACGTGTCGTATTGGTATGATGGACATGAAACAATTATTCAGATAGGTACAGGGTGTCCGGAAAGTAAAGATACAAATGCTCTAACTTCAATAGATTTACCTGCTGTGAGATGAAATTGCTACAGATTGTAGAATGACATTTCAACAATATATCCTGTAACTGTCATGACATATAGTTTCAAAATGAAAAAGTTATGGTCGTTATGGTAACAGGAGTTGGGGGTATGTGGAGCAGCGTCACAATTAATTTTATTGTATTTTATAAATCTTTTTCCTATTCATATCATCATGGCACTCAACCCATTTGTTCCTATAAAACATCAAATTATGTCCCACAACAGCATGACGATTAGTACTCTAATATTATTTTATCATTTAACATGACTACTATTATCCGGTATTATGTTTTCCCCGCATTTTCTATATGTTCATGGTGCATCTTAACCAGAGATTCAAAGACCGGACAAAACTGCTGCTGTTTGTCTCCAGATTTCTGATTGCATTCGCTTCCAGTTGTGTCTCATTTGAATACTGAACTTCTAACAAATATCGCTTTGAGATGCTCGTTAAGGTAAAAGTCTAAAGGGGCCTTTTCAGGTAAATATGGGGCATTGTACAAAAAAGTTTAGTGTCAAGACCCATTTTGAGATTTGTTGTTGGCTTTCCTTTGTGAACTGGTGCATTGTGGAGGTGGATTATTGACTTTCCTTATTAACCCAGGGAACTTTTGTTTTAAGCACTTGTATAATATTTCTTTGATTACACTATGACATAACATAGTTCTAACATGTATCATTGACACCATTACACATAAGAGAACATAATAGCAACATCATACAATATTGAAGAAAACAAAACATTGATAGAAAACACAATGATGAACACTCTTTCAAATGGTTATATTTTAGCAATTAATCAGATTTTAGCGATGATCTGGAACTGCTCCACATACCTCTCACCTCCGTAACTATGACAACTGTAACTTTTAACGGTTTAGACTAAATGCGATGAGAGTTGGTAGATACATTGTGATAATGTTCCTCTACAAACTGTAGCAATTTCATTGCAAAACTCCTAAATCTCTTAAAATTAGAGTATTTGTATCTTTACTTTCCGGACACCCTGTATATGTTTTACAAATCTTGATGTGAATAAAACAACTATTTTATATTATTCCTTTCCATATAGAATGTTAGCAATGCCCCCTGTGGCCTTTGGTGGTCTAGGCCCAGTCCTCATTTTGTATACAATCAATGCTAGAACAGCCAGCAATGCAATTAGCACAATTACTCCTATAACAATTCCTGCAGTTTGCCCTCCAGTTGGCGAGCCTTTTAAACCACCGGCTGGAAACAAAATCATTCGTGATCATTTTATAATATCATAAAAATAATAATCTTAACAATTTAATGACATCAAAATACCAATGTTCAATGTACCAATGTTCAATATCAATGTTCAAATAATCTTTTCTTTATTAAAATGCGCCTATTTTTGAATGAAAAAGGACAAAACATTGTTTGAGACATGTCACTCACACAGTCAATCAAATATGATAAAAACTTTAAATTTGGATAATACTGAAGTGAAAAAAAAATTACTTGCATAGAAAACAGCATTTGAAGTTCAGAGATTGAAAAAAGTGAATTACTACTTTTCACAAATAGTGTATGTTTTAAATAACTCTTGGATTAAAAGATAGCGTATGCTTGAAAATCCTGTCAAAAATGAATTGATAATTAATGCAAACAACAATGCCATCTTTCTGTGGCATTGCTAAAAACTTGACATATATAAATTGATAGATCAAAAATATTTTGTCATGATCAGGTGTCAACTCTGATGTGGTCTGTTTGAGCTTTTTTTGGTGTCAAATGAAAGATCGGATACTTATTAATCCATTGGAAATACTATGAAGATCAAAAGTGAGACTTCATTTACGCACTTTGTCCCTTTAACATATTTTAAACTTTGCATTACATGCTGCCAGTTCTCCGTTTTTAAAATGTAATCAAATATCTTCAGCTCGTTCATATAACAATACTAAACGTTATTATTTTACCACTGACCTTACAGTGTAACAGTATAATTGAGATACGCACCTGATGGACCACCAGACACTTGTATACATATAGATGAACGTTTACTGTTACAATTGGATGAGCGATATAGACCATTTTGTCCTATCAAGGTACATTGACCACCTCCAAACAGATTAGGTTGCTGCGACCAGGTTCTAAAAATAAGATTATCAGCAGGATATGACATACATTTCCATAAATACTGACGGAATTTAAAAACTAAACAAATCGAAGAGGAATAATAGTAATTTTGGGATGACATGTTTTTCAATTTGCAATGTTTGTCAACAAAATCGTTACTTTGATAACTTGCAAAAAGTTGATTATATTTTTACCCCGAAACTGTAAGAATGACATCATGACCCATAGTTGACACAATTACTAAATTGAAATTTTACTCAATATATAAATACTTTCAACAACTGAAAAGGTTACACATGCAAACTACACAATTAAACGTTATACTTGTTCTTGTGATTTAAAGTCTAACATACATTAAACTTTCTATGTATTCTGTACCATCAGTCCATCTCCACGGACCCGCATTACCATTCGGAAGATCATTTAACCCTGTCCACCAACCCGGCCATCTTGGATCATCCAACCATATCATTCCGGCTTGATCTCGTACCCATTCCTATAAATGATGGAATAGATTAGAAGTTTAGAAACTGTTCCTAATGAATTTATAAATTACAAGTCCACAAAAAAAGTTTGAAAAGTAATTTCATCAGACAATTTTGTTAAAAAGGTTGACATTTTTCTAAAATGTTTTGAGCACTTTCACCTTCTAAATGAATTTCTTTTGAGATACATTTTCTGAGAAGTATTTCTAAACCCGTTGGTTACTTGCTGATTATTCTTTTTGCTAGTATTTGCTATTTTGCTGTACATTAATTATTACCATATCTTAAAAGTAAACAATCTCACCTTCGAATTCATTTGGTATGACTACAATTAAGCCAAAGTGGTTTAAACATTATTATCAACATTTAATTCCCCACTCACTGATTCATCTGCATTTCCTATAGAGAGGAGGTCTGCACCTGTCATCTGTGCTTGGCAAGCTGTCCTGGAGTCATCCCAGCTAAGTCTAGAATCCGGGTCCTTTGGACCAAACATATAACAATAACCATCTCTCTCACGCCAACCAAATGGACAACTCGAGGTTGGTCCCCCAGCTACAAGTAAAGTATTCTTAATAGATGATCTTTTTTCATGTTGCGTTTCGTGTGTATTTCCTTCTCTGCACTTTTGCTTTAGTACGATGATACATACTTTCCTATATTTAATATAATGAATTAGATGTTCATACTTCAACGTTTTATCTTCACCATAGTGACGAATACTTACTTCCACCAACAGTTTTTTGGCAAATGTATCCAGTCAACCAATTTGCATTACAACTGCTCGTGTGGTATGCACCATTCTTGAAGATCCAAGTACATACACTTATATCATCCCAGTCATTGGGGTCTTCTTCCCAAACACTGAAATTGTTTTATTTGCATCATTTCTAAATATATCATTTTATTGACATAGTGTAATGTTTCGTATCCTTTCATAGGATTGCCTCCCCCCGTTTTTTGATCGGTCCATTTGCTCTCACAATGATTGACTTTTACATTTTCATTCAGAGATATTCAGAGTAAGATTTGTAAGGAAATATTCCAAATAGTACAATTTCCATATAGGCTTTAAGATCTCGCTAAATCTCGTTTTCGTGAGATTTTAAGAGATTTGCATATTAGACCTCTAATAACACACCTCTCCTTCTTTTAAATTGCATATTTGAATTCAATGAAATGTTTTCTCCTATAATAGCTTTGATTTAAACAGTTATATCATTTGAATCATTTTCCATGACATTTAAAAAAAACTTGGGCCAAATCTCCATTGATGCAATGCCAAGATTCTTGGATTTTGGATCTTGGATTTTTTCAACCAACATTTGCATGTTTAATCACAACATGTACATTAACAGGGTCATCACAAGGTGTATCATTTAAGTTTTACACAGATTCAACTAACACTTTTGATAAATTATGAAATTAAGCCACTATTCCAAGATTTTAATATGTAAGTGAATGGCAGTGTAGCCCAAATAAAAAGCTGAATAAAAGCTGGCAGCACTAGAATTCTTTGTTTTTCTGCTATTTAGAAACTATCCTAATATTTAAGAGGGTGAGCTGATAACTGACCGACTATTTAACCGATTGACTTTAAATGTTATCCATTCATATACTTGGAGTGATAATGGAGTTCTATTGTCTTAGCTACTAGGCTTTTGCACTGCAGACATATATTGTACTAGGCTTTTGCACTGCGGACATAATTGTACAAGTGCAATTTTGATAAGATATAAAAATGTTATTACTTGTGATAAAGTATAATTATCATCGTATTCTTGTTAGGCAATAGTAGGAGTATTATGAGTTAACCTTTCCGAGTACTAAATTAATATGATTACAGGAAATGTATTTTTATTGTTGGATATTTACATGTATTCTGGTTTGTATTTAGTGCCATCTACCCACTGCCAACTACCGGAGTTGTCATCTAACCCTACCATAAAGTTGCGCCATCCACCCGTCGTCTTCCACAATAGTCCAACCATTTGTCTGATGTATTCCTTGTTAGAAAAATAAAGAATAAGTTTACACCAAAATGTATTGAACGAAGGATACAATTGTTGCAGAGAGAAAAACACACAAATAGCTGTTCCACAAAGAATAGGCAAATGTGATCTTAGATTACTAGAAATAAACACATGCGATCTTAAACACTGTTATCGTACATCCTGCACAGACAGACAAGTATGATCTTCAACAATAATTATCATAAACATAAACTGAAGTTATGTTATACATTATTTTAAAGTATCAAACACAAACAGGTCAAACGTACCGCCTCATCAGCGTTCCTAAATGTCACTAAATCACCACCAGCTTGTTGACATTCAGTCCTTGCCTCATTGTATGATTTACCATCATCGCCTCCCCTACCAGAGAACTTATAGCAGGAGTTGCCACGTTTCCTCCAGCCCCAACCAGCCTGGTTGCAAGCCGTTATACCTGGAAGAGGAGCGCAGTGTATTTATCGAAAAAAGGCTAAAGGTAAAAAATTGTGAAGAACTCAGACAGAAATTATCCTTTGATAAGGAAACCAATTCGATTTATCCCAAATTAATGATCCTAACGGACAAAAAGGGATACATTTTTGGAAATCGTTATGTTCTTCAATACTATGTACTGTAATGACTTCCACGTGAATGTACACTCCCCTCCATAAGTTTGGCAACCTTAGCTAAGGTTGATAAACTTATGGAGGGGAGTGTATGTAATATCCTGTAGCTGTGGTTTCTCGATGGACCTTTCGATGAAAGTTCATAATTATTTTATAATACAATTTTTTATAATACAGTTTGGTCTTTCTTTTTGTTGCTTCTGTTTACATATTTGCACACAATTGTATTTGGTTCATAGGAATTATTTTAAATACTGCTTTTTAGAAACACATAAATGTGCGATAATTGTAATCAATTGCAATGCATCGTGAATATGTTTTAGAAAGATCGAACAAAATACGAGATAAGTTGTACCATTCCATTTCTTTATAGAGAATTCCCCAAAGCCAGTCACACCAGCCGCCACGAGTTTTGGACCTAGTCTAAATGCCTCAGAGTCATTGTCAATGGTTGCTAGATCAGCTGATGGGTTCTGTGCCTTGCACCACGCAGCATTCGTATCGTGGTCATTCCACTCGGTACCGATAGCATAGCAACTGTTGTCAAGTTGGATTGTGAAACCAGGTGGGCACACTTTAACAAGACAAAATACCATAAGACTTACGATCATATATATATATATATTACGAAATCGTTTTGTATAACTATAAATTCGATGGAATTAGGGTAAATTCAGTCCAATTTATTTTGGTTATACCTAGGACTCTGTAGATCAGTTTTATATAATAAAGCAAAAATTGTCGACACCATAAGTAGTACTATATAGCGCACGTACCTCCGGGGTTGGGCATCTCGCACAAGGGCCTAGCTTTATCACTGCAAGCCTCCCACCACCAACTGTATTTGCTGGGATCTGTGTCCCTTGAATTATAGTTTGTCAGTATTAAGCACTTCCCATTCGTACCACTAACATCGAATGAAGCTGAAATAATTCGACATTGATATTATACGTAATTCATACGGATGAATGATATTCGAATGTGTATCCTTCATACGTTTCTTCAAACGCACTTAAAGCACATTGTATATGAATAATCTCCATGACTACATGATTGTGGATATTTCCTTTATGGATTTTTACTCATGAATTTTGGAACGTCCGTTTGGCTGATATCATTGTTTCAGGAGTAGCTAAGTCTAGAAAAATATGATCACAGTTAAGAAAAAAACTTTTAATATTGATGGTACTCATACAAGCAAGTTCATATCTGCAGATGTACGCATTTTTGCCGGTGCAGCTACCATCATTCATGACGCCATTTTGTAGCATATTCGCACAGTGTTCATTCCCATCAAAATTGTTTGGCTCTTTATTCCACTTGCTACAAAAAGATGTGGACAGAGATTTATAGTTATAATATATATATGCGATCCAGATGTTTTGGAAAAATTCTCTGTAACTTTGTTTTTTAAGATCACACATTGATATTTGAACATAATAAATAAAATGCGATTTGCATTTCTATATTCTAAATTGTCTTTACAGCAAACAAGAAAGATGCAATCATTGTATCTGGTACGTACACGTTATCAAGATTAGCCTTTGACCCGTCCCTCCATTTCCAAGGATGGCATCTTGATTTTTGATCAAGGTCATTCAGTCCGGTCCAGTATACCGTGTAGGTTGCACCGATAGCAAGGGTTTGTTCTATATAGGTCTGGAACACACGCATAAGCACACGCTTGACAATTTAATAGGGAAAAGACCAACGCTTTATACTTGTGAAAAGATGGTTATTGCTGTGGATACCACAATCCCCTGAGTCAAGCGCGGAAAACAAAAAAAACTTTAAAAAGGGCTTATTCGGCTTATAGGTATATACCTTGGTAGCCACATCCTTGATAGTCAGGAGATCAGCACCTGCACCTTGCGATGATTGCTGACAGAACATTCTCGCCTCAGCCCACGTCATCTTGGTATTTGTCTCAATGTAGTAACATGCATTACTTCCCGAGTCAAATTGGTAGGTTGGTGGACACGTGGCAGTGTTTGGTACTGTTAAAATGGCAGCATTATATATATGCCATGTACATAAAAATGGAATTTCTATTCAATGCCTTCTATCAGTTCTACCAAATCTTACTTGTCAAGGCCTCGGACTTAAATATTGTATTCCGTTTCATTAGTTGGCTTACGAACTATTATAGTATATGACATGTACATAAAAGTGGAATTTCTAATTCAATGCCCACTATCAGTTCTACAAAATCTTACTTGTTAAGGCCTCGATATATTGTTTTCCGTTTCATTACGAAGGTCTCGATTAATATTTTCATGTTTTTCAAGTAACTAATTAAATTGTTTCTTACAGTGGCAGATGAATCGCCTTTTAGATAGACAGTCTCTTGCTCGATAGGTTGCGCCATTGTCTCGGATAGATGCGCACAGCATATTACCATTGAAGTTGTTCGGCTCTGTATCCCATACTCTGTGGTCATGAAAGTAATTCAACCTCATTATTACAAGATAGTGACACCCCAGATCAAGTTCAGGAATACATTTTTGCACCGGCAATTATTGTTTGATACATATCTGTATTAAATCGTGTAGATTGATGAATGAAAAGTTTTTGAGAGTTTTTGAGCATTTCAATACGAAATTACATCAAACCAATGGATGAATAATTACTAAATCAATGAATGAATATCAAGTGTCAACGAAACATTTAAAATGTTTCATCTGATATGTAACCTCTCGTTGTATTACTTCATTGTCTTAATTACTTACAGGAAACTTGTATCTGCCAACTGAATCTGTTCATTCCACCTCCAGTTGATCGCATTATCGGAGGGTCCGTTGTTCAGTCCCGTCCACCAGCCAGATTGCTTTTTTGCCAGGATTAACGATAGAGTCTTTACTCTCTCTGTCAGAAATTTCTGAATATAAATATTTATTATACAGTAAAACCTGTGTATATTGAACATTTCTTGCCGAGAAAAAACGTCCAGTGATGATATACTAAGTATGTTCCCTATAGTGAGGGTAATTTATACAGAATTCAGTAGAGTATGTGCGGGGGAGGCCTGTCCTCTAGAGACAGGTGTTCACCAAGACGGGTTTTACTATACATGTTATTATATGAGGAAGGAACAAGTGATAACACAGAGAACAAAATCTTTGAAATCATAAATCTATTAAACACTCATATGATACATTAAGATTAAGATACATTCGCAATATGAGTGATTCATCTTTGTAGACTATTCGGAAACATAGTAGCCCGGACAGAATTGTTCAAGGGTCACTTTTTCTTTAATAACTTTTTTTTAAATTCAGTATTATCAAAAGCTGATTACATATTTGAAAACTAGAGTAAAATTCTGATATACAAAAAATTATTTAAGGTAACATCTCTTAATTTATTGATATAATAGACGTTCATCGTATGACTGACAGAAATACATATTCATAATTTGGGCTCATATTTGCTCAAAATGGCGGCATATTTCGCGAATTTGAATGTTCAGTTGAAGGTTAGTAATATTTAAACATTGTCATAGGCCTATAGGGGCATTCTGCCACCATTACAATCCTGATGTAATACAGCAACTGACCAATCATCAAATACAAGAAGGCAAACTCCCTGCAAGGGTCATGAACCACTCAACTCCATTGAAATGTTTGGGGTTGTGTTCAAGAAGATGTGTAAAGGTGGCGCCCTAATATACGGGGTGTGATGAGAATAGGTCCTCAATCTATTCAAGAGGTCCAAACAGCCACCTCAGAGGCCATTGAAAAGCTGAAGAACAATTCACATGCATGCCAAGGATGAGTTAAGAGGCGTGTGTAGAAAAGACATTAAAACTCTGATAATATGATCCTATAGTTGCACAGGGTAGACGAACTTATCCACAATGGGTAACAGTTTAATGGCAAAAAACGTCCAAGTCCTTACCAATATACTGCGACCGTACCAATAAACTGTACATATAATATATGAACTTTTTGAAGTACTGGTACACATTCGAGTCAATTTAAAACAAAAGGTTTAAATGCAGTCATTACCTCATACCAAAGCAGCAGTCTACATGACTTCATGACTACTTTATGTCATTCCTTAAATATTAACTTTCATATGAACATTCAAATTCACAAACAAGGTAACCATTTTTGAACAAATATGAGACAAAATGGTGAATTATGTATTTGCGTCACTCATACTATGAACGTCTCTGATATCAATAAATTAAGAGATGTTCCTTAAATATTTTTTGGTATGTCAGAATTTTACTGTAGTTTTCAAATATGTAATCAGATTTTGATAATACTGAAACTAAAAAAAGTTATTAAAGAAAAAGTGACCCTAGAACAATTCTGTCCGGGCTACTAAATTTACATATTGTTTATGTTTTATAATACTGACGTACATATTCGTCTTGGGAGGTGATCCAAACCAGATCAGCCCCACTTTGTCTATTTCCACATTCAACTTTAGCATCTGCCCAGCTTTGCCTACTTGAAGGGTTTCTTGTACTGAAGAAATAGCAACTTGCTCCATTTGCTTCGAATTCTGGGGCACATGCTGTCTGACCTACAAAAAGGAAGATTGATATTTACACATGGTACAACTACTGTTGGTACTGTTTGAGTATAGGACAACCATTTAATATGTTATTTGGACGTGGAAAAATGCAGACGTATTTAAGAATTAGAAAATTAACAAAACCCTCAAAAGGAACAATTCCTCAAAAATCTAACGGACAAAGAATCACCTTGAATACTACGTAGAGCCCCTTCACAAAATTGTTCACTTAGATTCTACTAATAAAACATACCAGGTATCATGTCATATTTGCAGATAAAGCCTCGTTGTGATTCACATCTTGCATCATTGAAGACACCATCTTTCCAGATTTCACCACAGTGCTCAACGCCCTTTAGATTGTTCGGTTCCGTTTCCCATGTTCTGAATTAAACATCATTGTTGGTCAATTACAATCACTCCCTGGCAGATACAGGAGTGGTGTTTCGTTTTTGCATGCCGTAAGTCATGTTCAAATTAAGTGCGAACACTTAACAAGGTGAAGAGAGAATGATAAGTAAACCATATTTCTGACAAGAATGAAAATTATAATCTGATAAAAAAATTATTCTGGTCAAATATCAACGAGGTTAAAATCTAAAATGGGAAGCCGGACTCACAGGAAAGATGGATCTGAAGCAAAATCATCAAGCCATCTCCACTTTGGAACACATGATGGGTTGTCGTCTCGCTTAAGTCCTGTCCACCAGGTACCCGGGTTCGCACTTATTAGTCGCTCAACTTCCATCTACGGGAATCAGAGAAATACTTTAAAGAATGGGTATCGATATGGCGAACTTTTTGAACACACGTTTCTCTTAAACCAGTCATCAAAAATTTCTGAAAATCTTACAAATTGTCAATTTAATGGCTATCTTTTGAATGGTAATAATATAATTTGAAATGGATATACATACTTTCATCTATATTGTTTTTAAAAACACATCAAACACTTGTTTTGTTCTTGGTATCATGTTTCCAGAGTGAAATGAAACATCTTTCCGAACCTCATTGGAACAAAACGATATAAACACAACATGTATAACATTAATATTGAGAGGTCAAAAACATGTTGTATATGCTATTTTGTCAACAAGGTTCGGAAAGACATTTTATTTCATTCTCAAAAATTGGTAGAAAGGAGCAAAAACAATTGCACTAAAAAAACAAAAAATGTTAACAAAAACAGTTATATAAAATATTTCTAAATAATTTTCGCATTAAATTGTTGTCAATCAGTCAACATTACATAAAATACCATGTTTTTTTACAGAATGTTTTCAATGATTGGTTTAAGAGAAAAACATTGTTGAATTCAGTTCTCCATATCGATACCTATCCTTTATATTTGTAGCCTTTTATTATAATATTCTATTTCAAATGCACATAATTTGAAGTAAGCTGTAGCGGATTTAGATTGTGATACCTTTACTTGAGCAGACGGAACGTTTAATAAATCGGCTCCCATAGATCGGCATTTCGTTTGAGCATCTGACATCTTAACACTTCCTTTGACGAAATTGAAACATCTACCAGCACCGTACTGCCAGCCATCAGCGCATTGAGTCTGCCTTTTCTTTCCTACAGATTGAACGAACACATGATGTAGAATAAAGATACGTTCTTAATATTACGTTAGAATGCGCATAGTCACGTAGATCCTCCACCAGAGTGTGAATATCCGCGTGAACATTCGACTTACTGTTTCTTCTGCAATTACTGCAATTAATCATCAATTTATACGTCAGTACTAACTATTTTCTTACGATTTGCAGGTACCGGAGCCTTGCACGCGAAACTTTTCTTAGCTGTACAAGTCGCATCGTTAAACACACCATTCCTGAGGATTTCACCACAGTGCTCCAGGCCACCCCAGCTGTTGGGTTCAGACCCCCATGTCCTGTTTTGAACACATAACGTATTAAATATGAGTAGTAAAGAGTAATTTTACATCTATACATCAAGCACTTGGAAAGCACGCATGTTTACTTGATAAACGCATCTCTTTTCTTTTAATCTTTTTATGAATTGTGAATTCTTGGGTTCCATACGCGATTTTTTAAATGTTTCCTTTTTTATTTTTTGTTTTGTGAAACAAACGTTATTTATTTCTATACCGCCGTGATACAATACAGCAAATTTATTTTAAACGCATTTACACAGTGCCAGGGCCAGCCTTTGTACCATCTGTCCACAGATATGGGCTGCACCTATCACCTTGGTCCCTATCATTCAGCCCGGTCCACATCCAACCCAAGCCCTTCTCTTGCAGTTTTTGGGTCACAAAGGCCTGTAATGTATTAAAGCTGACAAATAAAATGAACATATAAATCATTAGAAAGCTCAGTAAAGTATTTTATCCGTATTATATGTTTGACTAGTGAATAAATATTTGAGACTTATGTGAGGGACGTTTTGTCCAAAATAAATAAACAAGAGAAATTTATAAAATATTTTATATTATATCATATATTATATCAGTCAATTTCCTTATTGATCATGTATTGATCATCTATAATTTGTACAACTACCTTAATGCACAACTACCTTAAAAGATAAATCACAAAAGAGTGACAACTACCTTAACATATAAATTAGCCTACAAAAGAGTGAAAACTACCTTAATCCATGAAAGTGTAGAACTACCTTAATTCATAAAATGTAAAACATTACAAAAGAGTGACCAGTCTGCCAGTGCAGTACTGTTGGTGGAATGCCTGACAATAAAGCTACTTGGACTGTGAGTGTGGGCATATGGTAAAGTAAGTCAGCTTGGAACTAACCACATCCAGAAGATTCAAAAGCAGGCCCAACACTAAAGTACATGATCATGTGACCTAGATCATGTGATACAGTAGTTACTAAACCTTTTTAAAGGTGGCATATTAGTACAGTCTCAGTATGTGCTGTGTTGAGAAGTAGTATACATTGGGTAGGAATAATCAGTTGTACCAACAATATTTAATATTTGAAAGTATTTATAAAAGTGCATGTCACACTTATAAAATCAATATAAGAAAAGCTTACCTGTATTTGTGGTGAGTTGATGGCTACAAGATCTGCAGGTTTACCACCGATGCTAGTTTGCATACATTGCTGTCTTGCTTCCTGCCACGTGGACCATTTCGACGATTCAAAGTAGAAACACTGACCAGCACCAGCGTCCCAACCTGATGGACAGGTACCACCACTCCCTGTAGAAGAAAATACATTATAAAGATGAATGATTAAATACAGTGATCTCAAAGACTCACGGCCTTCTTGGCTAAGTATTGCCACCTCGCTTGACTTATATTTACAATGTAGCTAGTGCCCTGAACCATTCGACCAAATCCGCGACCCAAAGTTGTTTCATCAGCGGCTCTGACTGGAACGACAGTTTGTATATTTCTCCAACCAGCAGGTGCTTGAGAGAATTTGGAGAGACGCAGAGGCTTGATTGACATTAGTAAGATAGAAAATTTACAATATATTCACCTTGACAAATAGGTCTAAGTTTGTCGTTGCAATCTTCGTCAAAAAACACTCCATTGTTAAATACTCCGCATAGCGCTGTACTGCCTTCTGCATTAGTAGGTTCTTGATCCCATTCCCTTCAAGGAACGTAAACAAAGTATCTTTATGTAAACTTGTTATGATTAATATAAATAAATTGCAAGACTGAATATCTTTCATTAAACTCCATATTAGGCATTATATGAAGAGAAATTCACCGGAACTTAAATTTTGACATGTTCTTTGCAAGCGAGGCAAAATCGGAATTCTGACGTGTGTCCAATTTTAAAATTGAAGTCCAATTATATTCTTAAATATATATCCACTTTATCGCCCCTTTGCTTCTCTTCTCTTTTAAGACAATGATTGCATTCAACGTACAAATATATTTCTGGATCATCTTGCGACTGCTGACCATCATTCCACATGTATGGTCCTTTATCACCATTCGGTAGATCATTAGCCCCAATCCACCAACCCCTGCTTCCTGCTGCTCCACGTATTGTCCAAAGCTTGGTTATCCGATCTTTCAACCATGCCTAGCATTAAAAATGAATAGTAACCATAACAAAACAACTATAACAACATCATGATAATAATATTTTTATGCAAATGTTTATAGGGGAGGGGGACTTATAAATGCATTGTAATGAATACAATTCTGAATACTCAACGCATTGTCAAGGTTAAATATTAACTTTTTAGTTTTTCAATTTACCGCTTCTGCAGGAGAGTCAATCCACATAAGATCAGCCCCAGATTTAGATTGCTGACACAAAGATCTGGCAGTGTTCCAGTCTGTCTTCGTTGTGTCACTCCTAGTACTGATATAGTAACAGTTTGGACCCCCTTGAACCCAATCATGGTCACATTGTGCTGGAATTATATTACAAAACAACGAATGAATATATGGCTACACATTCAGGCGTCGTTCATTTTGACTTCTAAAAACAATATTTTTCAAAAAATATATTATTCACTATAATTTGATTATTTTCTGACTTCGCTTTATTAGGAATAAACATATCTTTTTATTATATTTAATCGTACATGCGCCATTTGACAATTTGCAGATGTAGCCTCTTCTTGCTGCACAGTTGTCATCATTAGATAGACCATTCTTTAGAATCTCAACACAATGTTCGACACCATTCATGTTATTTGGCTCTTTTATCCAATTTCTAAAATGAAAACCACATGAATGTGCTTATTAATTAAATATTTAAATGACAGTTAAGGCCAGGGTGCATGTTTGGAATTTTTCTGCATTCCTCAATTGAGTCACATGTTATTTTTCAAACAGGAATCACTCCTTCCACACATTGTCTACATCTTCCAGTTTTGCGCAAAAGGTGCACTTATGTGCCTAGAAAAGACTGGTGAGAAGATTTGTTTTGTAAAATGTATAAAAAACGAGAAAATTCAGTGAAAAAAATTTCTGAAAATTTTCAGATTTTTTCACTGAATTTTCTTGTTTTTTATACATTTTAACAAAACATTCTTCTTTACATTCTTTTCTAGGTACATTAGTGCACTCGCTGTGCAAAAGTGAGAGATGTAGACACTTTGGGGAAGGAGTGATTCAAATTCGAAAAATAACATGTGACCCTGACCTTAATTTTGGCAAACACACGACGTATATTCTTGAGAGTGCATATCTGCATTAGTTTGTATAATCTTACATGTTGGTTGCCATGTTAGGGTCGTCATTCCATCTCCATTTCGGTTGGCACTGGACGCTGGTTGACTTATGAAGTCCCGTCCACCAGAAACCAACGGGCCGTGTTGACAATTCTTGAGCAATAGCATTCTGCATTATAAAATACCACAGTCTATAAAATGGTTAGTATATTGCTAATTTTTATGTCTTTGGACATTTCCTCAAGTTAATACTGAATCACAGATATTATGCTTACTTTAGGGATCTTCTCACCTTCATATTCATGTCTTTAACATGCAGCAGACTGCCTCCCTTAGATATGCAAGAACTCTCAGCGTTTGGCCACGTTGACCTCGTGTCATCAAACAGGACGCATTTTCCTGCTAGACTTTTCCAACCACCTGGGCATTGCCCTTGAGCTTTAAAGTAGATTTGGTCGATTTATAAAATGCCGGTGAATATATATGATTATACATTATGGCCGATCGCACCCTCCCCCACCCCCTCAAAAAAGAAAAAAGAAAAGAAAATTTGTTGAAAAACACATTGATAAATTATAGTTTGGAATGCTTTGAAAGCACCATACATGTATATAATGTTGTAAAATTTCCGGGTGTACCCCTTTTTGGGGATCGCTTCGCTCGCAGTGATGCAAACCCAAAAATCGTCCTCTCTTAAGAATTGCTGGCTACGCCCCTGTACATAAACAACAAATCTAACACTCGTTGACTACATTATTCCATGCAGGTGTAAAAGGGTAGGAGGTCCTATCAAATCCTATCAGGTCCTAGTTAATTGCATAATGGTCAATGATATGAACGTCGTCGATATATACAGGGTGTTTCATAATGACCGTCCCCCCATCCACAGGCAATCCTACTTCACATGCCCCCATAATCTATATACCATAATAAAGCGTATTCAATTCTGGACTTATGTGCCAAATATTAGAATGCCTGGTCTTTGAGAACATAATTTGTGAACTTATATTTTGTAGCCACTATCCCCTCAATTTGCATGATTATTTGTGGCTACTATTCCTGATGGATTTAAAGAGAAAAGCAGATCGCTATATTATCCATTGTATTATTTAGAGCTCTCTGGGCATTTCTTTGACTATTTCAGATTCTATGCTAAAGCTAAAATGGGTACCTTTTATAGAGATATGTATCAAGTTGTAAAAAATGTTAAGCTTAATCAAAGTTGATTCAATAAGTCCAGAATTGACTAAGCGTTCATATGATATATAACACATGGGGGTATGCTATTCAGGATTGGTGGTTGATGGGGGGACGGTCATTATGAAACACCCTGTATATCACAGCATTGCCTTCAATAAAGCGAAACGTGCGTTGTTGTCTTGCATTTGTGCCAAATATAATGAATTTACTCACCCGAATATATGATTAATGCAATAAAAAAACAGATGCAGATCTTTAATTCCATAATTTTAGTTATGCCTGAGATAAAAATTGAATAATTGTGAATCCTTATAGCATTCCGCCTCCTCGGGGGTGGGTCCGGGTTTTAAATAAAGCAGGTTATAATTCGGATATGATTCTCACATGAATTTCTTAAGAGCACTTTCGAATAGTTTGATTGTCTCAGGGCCTCTTTAGATGTGTTCAATGCCAATCAAAACATTTAAGTCTTGATAAAGAGGCCAATCATATATATGATACGATAGGGGATCGTTAAGTCAAGGGTGTTTGATAGACTCCAAAATAATAAATCGTGGAGCCAACCAGATCCATTTTGTGTATTATGCAATGACGCTGATCGAGTAAAAAAGAAAAAACACAATGTCATCCAAAATAAAAAATTGACAACGTCTAACACATGTCAGTATTTGTCAATGTTTTAATTTATTGATGAAACAAAATTGACATAAAAACAATTAAAGATAAAGTATGTCACACCAAGCACATCATGTCGCTCTGAGTAGTAAGATAAGGCTGTGCGAAGGGGTGATTGGCCGCGTCAAGTTACATACCCACAATCGTTATCTGAAATTTGTGACTTTGATGAGCATAATCTCTGTTTTTTCACCTATTCCAATCAATGATAAATAATAGCTTATTTTACGAATGGTTTTTAACAGTGACAAGTGATAACAACAATGTAACATTGATTACATATAATGTCAAGTACCTTGTTTCATGAGTAAGCAGAAAGATTTCTTGAACCACGAGTAAACATGGGTATACAAGCTTCTCCACAAATATCAAAAACCAGCTTATATGTCTCTCAGCACCCTCAGCACTGTAGATGTGATTGAACTGGACAAGCCGGACAAAATATTATGACATAACATCCTGGTTGAAATTTTGGCAAGATTTTTTAACAATTGTACGAGATTTGGGCAGAATCTTCATTACCTTTTGGTACAAACTTCTGAATGCATAACCCCATCCTGAAATCTAAGTGTTGAAATCACCCAACATCCGAAATACCGTACACAAAAAGACGTCACACCTTTGTGAAGATTGGGACTCGGTGGATCAAACGTGAACTCCCTTGATTTTTGTCTCACTGCAACCCATCGAGGTAATGAGAAGCCAGTGAACCTTAAAGACCAACGGTAACAAGTGGTTTTCATTTTCAGAAATTCTAAATGACTTTATCGGCAATACCGTCAGCCTCTGGGCAAAACGTTTTGAAACTATCAAGTAAGAAGCAGGACTATGGAAATGACACAATTAAGAGTTATTAATTGCACTGTGTCTAACAAATAACATTATATTATCTATTGTCGTAGTAACGTTCACATTTTGCCGATACATTTTGACGTCTAGCGAACTAATTCGGTCGACAATGCTTAGCATTTCTGAAACGTATAATCCTGACATACGTTTATGCCAAAAAGGTAGTGGAAATTCTATCAATTCAATCTCAAAAAATCATGGAAGAGCAAAAATCTTTACACTCCGAGAGGCTGTGGCATTTTTTTTACCATTTTCATTACCGACTCATTGAACAGTAAAATTCCTTCATGCACTGGGACACCTTGACAAATAACAACTCCGGTATACTATATCTAGTATACCGACCATAATGAGTATATCCCTGATTCAGTTTAAGCTTTGATATACAGGAATTTTTGAGGACAAGCAACGGCTGCTATGGCTACGATATGTCATTAGTGATCCACTCGATTACGGTGGTTACCGAAACGGTTCGTTTCGGTAATAAAATGTCGGAACATCGAAGGTACGATTTTTCTTTTTTCCTTATTTCACACGTTGTAGGCAGATTTCCCACATTATTTTTTATCACAAACGTGTATCAGTAGCATATGTTTAAGAAAATGCACATATTTGCGAACAAATAGTTCAGAAGACAACATAATCGTCGATTTAATTCCTCACTTAAGTAACACAAACGGTATTTTGAAAAACAGTTAAGATCTGCACTTTTAACCCAAACCGTTTATGTAACTTAAGTGAGGAATTAAATCGACGATTCTGCTGTCTTCTGAGCTATTTTTTCGCAAACATGTTCATTTTCTGAAACATATGATACTGATATACGTTTGTGAGAAAAAACGTCGTGGGGATTCCGCCTACACCGCGTGAAATAAGGAAAAAAGAAAATCGTACATTCGACGTTCCGTCATTTTGTTAAACCAACATCACCAGTGATATGTGTTGAGCTTGACATTAATGTTCCGATAGAATGTTTTCATTCATAAAAGTTAAAGCAAATATTAAACAGTTGCAAATAATGATTATGACAAGCAGTGCTTTATTCTATAATACATAACAATATAACAGTATAATGGTCTGATTTGATTTTTAACATATTGCACATCATAAAAAGGATTGCAAGAATATGTTTTTGCACATTATAAAAAAGATTGCAAGAATATGTTTTTGCACATTATAAAAAGGATTGCATGAATATGTTTCAGCTATTGTTTCATTTTTATTCACATCACATGATATTAATCTATACGACGGATTAACACACAGGAGATCAGGTGATTACTAATGTAAATAACCTCGTGAACAGTAACGTTGGCCGTGGAAGTTATAAACCAATAGCTTTAACAACGGTTTAAGCATCTCCCTCTTTTCCATATAGAATGTTAGCGATGCCCCCTGTGGCCTTTGGTGGTCTAGGGCCAGTCCTCATTTTATAGACAACCAATGCTAGAACAGCCAGCAAGGCTACAAGCACAATTACACCTATCGCTATTCCTGCTTTTTGCCCTGGCGTTGTTGCAGACAGACCCGAGGCTGAAGTTAGAATGAAGTTAAAACTGTTAAAGTGTCATTTACAATGGTTCACATGATTTATGAGCGACTAATTTTTTGTTTATGGGATATTGTCCTTGGGAATTCTTATTTAGAAAAAATAATACTTATGAGGCAACTAAGAAATTATTGCATAATAAGACTTTCAGAATTTAAAACTGCTTGAGGGTCCAAGTGACCAATTTAACTATGTTAGTCACGAGTATCGTGAAATCTGATTTGCTTCTGTAATGTTACAATCAATTCTCTTTCAAATATATAACATACTTTGAGGACCTCCTGAGCCAGTCCCTGTAATACAGATAGATGACCGCCTTGAGGTACAATCAAAGGCATAATACATTCCTTGGGTGTCAACAGCTGTGCACTCGGGGTTACCGAACACTTCGGGATGGCGAACCCATTCTCTGAAACAATGTTCAAGTAAGGTTATAGTTCTGTAACATTTGATAGTACACGATAATTCAATTACGATAAATGGTATGGATTGTAGTAAAACAAAATCAAAAAGGAAGGCTATCACCACTTACATTAGACTGTCTTTATATTCACTTCCATCGGTCCATTTCCAAGGTCCTTTGTCACCATTGGGGAGATCATTGAGCCCTGTCCACCACCCAGGCCATTTAGGGTCATTTATCCAAATAAGCCCAGTGACATCACGTATATATTCCTTAAATAAACACACAAACTTCGGTAATTCCACGTTCATATATACCTGATCTTATTATATAAGCCCGATTGGCATGGTGATATAGTATATACGCAAACGCTTGTAGTATGATGTCATGCAGAGAAAGGTCCGAAAGGTCTTACCGATTCATCCTGGTTCTCAACGGACATGAGCTCACCACCAGCCATCATATTCTGACAGGATTTCCTGGCATCATCCCAGTTTAGTCGTGCTGAGGAGGCTTTGGAGCTGAATAAATAACACTTCCCATCCCTCTCACGCCAACCAAACGGACAGCTTGTTGTTGGTCCACCGGCTAGAAGATTTAGATGGTGATTGTTTTATTAAAACAAAACAAGACTCATACGTGATGTTTTAGCATTGGTCAAATGCAATCATTTGGCCTCTTTGCAAGACTGACATTTCCTAGAACCACTTGCAAATTTCGTATTTAGTCATTCTTTTATGGGAAACTCTGAGGGGCTTTATCAAGTTGAGGCCGTTTTGTTGCTGAACATCTGTTTGATAAATCAAAATTATACTTACTTCCTCCAACTGTTTTCTGACATATATATCCCGTAAGCCACTGGGCCCCACACTGGACAGTGTGATAGGTGCCGTCCTTGTAGATGAAGTTGCAACTACTTCTGTCATCCCAATCATTCGGCGATTTCTCCCATTGACTAAAACAAATTCCAATATTAATAGTATTATGAATAAGGTAATGAATCAAAAATATATGTAATTTATAATATTGAGGGTGCGAATGATTGTTATACCATATTTTAAGTTGTGTTGTTTCATATGTAATAACATTCTGTTGTTTTATCATAAAAGAATAATAATCTCTATAAGAATAACAACTCACACTAAGTCCTCTCTGAATGTAGTTCCATCTATCCACTTCCATGTTCCCTGAATATCAAGGTCATCTAGTCCCACTCTGTAGGTCATAGATGTGGGGGTACTACCTGTGATTTTCCATAGAATACCAACTATTTCTCGTAACCATTCCTGTAATAAATAATAAATTGCTATGACAGCCAATATGTTAAGTTACATTTCATTTACTCGTTTTACTGAAAATTATTTTAACGAACACACGATCTCTTTTGTGAAGTGATAAAGATAGCATTTCCTAGATATACAAGGACATAGGATACATTGATAAAAGCACGATTGTGGAATACTATAGTATTACACTTATGTAACGGACATACCGCTTCATCAGCATTTCTAAAGGTAGCCAGGTCTCCACCTGTCTGTTTCTGACATTCAGCTCTAGCATCTTTGTATGATTTACCATCACGATTCCTATTAGAGAACATATAGCAGGAGTTGCCACGCTTCCTCCAGTTACCATCTACTTGGTTGCAAGCTGTGATGCCTATTGGAAATGCAACACTCAAGGTTAGGTGACAGCATGAGTTATAAGCTATGGAAAGCTTTCACCTGATAATGGGTACTATCTAGACGTCCTTGGTACTATACCGTAATATTAAAGTATAGTATAACATATTATAACAAAATAAAGTAAGTATTAAATGTATTCATTACCATTCCATTTTTTAATGGAGAACTCAGTGAAACCAGTTGCTCCTGCATCAAACAATAGTGGGCCTAGTTTCTGGGCCTCTGCCATGTTGTCAATGGTTGCTAGATCAGCAGCTGGGTTCTGTGCCTTACACCAGGCAGTGTTATCAGCGTGGGTTGTCCAGGCACCACCACGGATTTTGTAACAACTTGAGTCTACTTGGATTGTAAAGTCAGATGGACAAGCTGTAGGCAGAAGAGAAGTCATATTTTTTACTTTCTGAACAATTACGTTCTAGGTGAGTACCATTTTCGCTGTAAGATTACTCATAGTTAGACTATAGGTATATGCAGTGAAACATATGGTAGTTGTTAAAAGATGGGCAGAACCTAGGAAACTTAAAACAAGTAATATTGATGCAAAACTTATAGAACCATGTTTTTGACTGAAGAGCAATATACTTACTTCCTGGGTTGGGCATTTCGCATAGCGCCCTAGCTGTGTCTTTACAATCCTCCCACCACCAACTGTATCTCTTCGGGTCTGTGTCCCTGTACCTCCAGTTGGTCAGAATCAAACATTTACCATTTGTACCACTCACATCGTATGTTGCTGGAATTTATCAAATAACGAAATTGATTTTTAGGTTCGTCAGTTTGGTTACTGGAGTCTGATCTTGTATATTTAAGATGCTACTGTTTGTGCCTTCTTCTGCTAAAGACCCATAGAAATGTGTACTGTGCAATCTATCATATCAAGTTTATAGAAAATGTCAAACTGCGTTGTGACAATACCTGGGGATGAGACGCTTGCAGGAAGGTCATATCTGCATATGTATGCCTCCTGTCTGTCGCAATTGCCATCATTCATAACACCATTTTGCAGCATGGTCACGCAGTGCTCATTCCCATCAAAGTTGTTCGGCTCCTGATTCCATTTACTAATATCAATATATAAATCATACGGTTATAGCTACATGATTTCTGAGTCATGTAATTACTTTAAGTGTCATTAAGCGAATTTATTTCGTTTAAAAAGTTGAAAATTCGCTCACGAGTCGTGGATTTCGGGACGTCATACTTTATATGATATGGTGCCTACAAGTCATTTTAAGCATTTTTAAAGAAAGAATCTATCATCGTGGTCAGTTGATACTTACATGAACATTGGATTAAGTCGAGTTCCATCTCTCCATTCCCAAGGGTTACACCTGGATTTCTGATCGGCGTCGTTCAACCCTACCCAGTAGAGTTTGTACGACTGATCCGCTGAGAGGGTTTGTTCAACGAAATTCTGAAACAGGAGAAAATCTGATCAGAAAGGGTCAATGCGAAACTTTAGGAAGGGGGAAGTACTAATAAAATAAAGTTTGTTGAATTTAGTTTAAAGGTAAGATCAAAATAACATTTGCCCAGGGACATCAGGGTATGTGTTCCTTTGTATTTATCCTGTTACAATGACTAGGTACCTTAGTATTGTCGTTGTTAATAGCAACGAGATCAGCCCCCTGTGACTGGCACTGTGTTCTAGCTTTAGCCCACTCAAGTCTAGTTGATTTCTCTATGTAGTAACACGAGTTACTCTTTGAATCGTAGGAGTAGCTGGATGGACATGAAGAAGTTCCTGGAACTATTTGGAGACGTAGGTTTGATTGACGTTAATGACACGTTGAACAGATTTTTGGGTTATAGATTAATTTCGAGTTCATTCATTTTTTGAAGCGATAACAATGTAGGTCTAGAATATATATTAAACAT
Organism: Owenia fusiformis; assembly: GCA_903813345.2. Lineage (NCBI taxonomy): Eukaryota > Metazoa > Annelida > Polychaeta > Sabellida > Oweniidae > Owenia > Owenia fusiformis. The sequence goes on along the minus strand of CAIIXF020000006.1, from coordinate 12,758,229 downwards.
CGACTATATCCATTTAGCAATAAGGGCGGTCCTGGAAATCAAAAGGGAGGGAGGCCAAAATTCTAAAAAAATATCTGGGCCCCAATTTTAAAATTTTGGCACGAATTTCTTTAAGTAGTAAATCTAGATGTTTATTATCATTTACTAGTAAATTAAATCATTATCTGTGAAATGTTATTTGTTGGTGTGAAGTGCAGTTTCAAACGGAGACTTTAGATCATATAAAAACGACATGAACTTACTTTGGCAGATAAAACGTTGTTTGGAAGAGCAATCCCTTGCCCTATATATGGCCCCAATGTCACGCATAGTTGCACAAAGTTGGTTGCCGTTGAAATTATTAGGTTCTGTGTCCCAAGTTCTGAAACACATAGACAATAATATGAAGCGCAATATAATATACTGAAATCCAAATGTTTGGACATATTTGTTTACAATTTAAGAATGGGAGGCATGTTCATTTAAAAATATTGTCAGAATTGATGCAATTAGACTTAGCCTTTCATTTCTAATTCTATTAATTCGTAGGGTTTCTAAATGTGTTTAGTTTGAGAAATAATTGAATATTGCCCTTGTGTTATTCTGACAATGTCTATCAATTACATCAACTAAGTATTGTTTTAAATACATACAAGATCGTCGTATCTGCCAACTGGGTTTGGTCGTTCCACTTCCAGTTCACAGCATTATCATTTGGTCCGTTGTTTAGCCCAGTCCACCAACCCAGTTTATTTGGTAATATAAGTGAAATGGATTTCACAGACTCGGCCAGGAAACCCTAGATACAAAGTGAAATACTCAAGTTTGAACAGTAATCATTAAAATACAGTTATGGATATTGGACAAAGTTATGAAAAAAATATCTGCAAATATCTTTTTGGGATTACATTACTATTCAACTCTAAAAACAAAAATCTGGTGCCGTTTGATGAAACTCTATGTATATTCCCACGTGACTTACATATTGTAATAATGACCTGAACTCACATATTCACTTCTGGATGTGATCCAGACAAGATCAGAACCACCTTGTCTTTTGTCACAATCTGCCCTGGCGTCCGCCCATGTCATCATACTGTTTAAGCTGCGTGTACTAAAGAAATAACAGCTTTGCCCGAAGTTAAAGAATTCTGGCGCACATGCAGACGTTCCTATAATTAATCAAGGCAAAACTTCTGTACGATTAATTACAATAATGGCAGCGACCCACAGTTGACGAGAAAGGTGGATCCGGAGGTCCATCCAATTAAGAACTCGAACAACACACATAAAAGTAAAGTTATATAAGCCAGTGATTACTCTTACCAGGTATCATTTCATATTTGCAAATGTAACCCCTCTTTGCGGTGCAACTAGCATCATTAAACACGCCATCTTTCCAGATTTCACCACAGTGCTCCTCTCCCTTCAGATTGTTTGGCTCCTTTTCCCATGTGCTAAAGAATTAAACAATTAAACATATTCAGATTAGTTCAGATTTTAGGTTTCAATGTCGATAAAATCATTGTCTCAAAGTGAAGATGTCTCTACAATTCAGTTGATTTGATGACACGCCCAATCAGTTCATGTAATACAACACCTGTAATGCAGATACACGTTTCTTTATAATTATCTACACTAGAATATTTTCAATTTTGCCTTCTGAGACAGGACTAACATTATATACGCACATGAACTTTGTATCAGATGTGTACTCATCAAGCCATCTCCACTTGGATGTACATGATGGTTTGGCATCTCTCTTTAACCCTGTCCACCAGTTACCAGGGTTCTTCTGTACAAGATCCTCAACGGTAGTCTGAAATACAAATCACACATGTGAAATTGGATCCGAAAGTACTTCTTCTGACTTTCATTGAGGTGTCTTCATACATACAAATAGTCCAGCGTTAAACACATGTGTTAGCAGCGATGCTTCAGTCACATTTGAGCCACGGCAACCATACGGCGGTCGTACCTTCCCAAATTCGAGAGAAATATGCAGCATTTTTTTATATCAATTTTGTGAAGCTACGGCCGCCGTACGCCAGTCGTAGAGCAAATGTGACTGAGGCTTTCACTTAAATTTTTTCTTCGTACAAATGATCTATGACACAATAGAATCCCCAAAGACTTTACACAGAGTTAAACCATAAACGTCTTGTTTCCCTACCTTTACGTCTGATGAAACAACATTGAGGAGATCGGAGCCCCATGATCGACACTGACTCTGAGCGTCCCAACTCCTAATGCCACCCCTTGTAAACTTGAAACATCTCCCTGCACCAGCTAACCAACCATCAGGACATGCGGTGGATTGCCTCTTCTTCCCTAATAGTATAACAAGAGAGCGTTTATCAAATCGACACTATTTTATATAAAAGTCCTGCATTTGGATTAATGAATTCTAATCTATATTACGTTTACGTCAAACGTATTTAGTTTAGAATTTTGATTAGTAAATGAACAATTTTACTGAGATGATAAAACTGGGCGTTCGAACAATTTAAGGCATTCTCTTACTTTGAGCCGGAAGAGGTGCCTCGCAAATATAAGGCTTCTTTGCTGCACAGTTAGCGTCATTGAAGACACCATTTCTGAGGATTTCTCCACAATGTTCTACTCCACCAAAGCTGTTAGGTTCTGTAGCCCACGTGCTAGAAAATATATTCCCTTATTATGTCATCACCAAAAAGTCCCTTTTTATGACTGGCGATAGGCATGTGTACTTTTTATATCAATTGGCAATAATCTAAAGACATCTTGTCATGTAACTGCAATGTTTTAGTATGGTATTGTCATCTTTTTGCTTTGGGTTGCATGCCTCAAGATTTCTGATCTGAAACTTTTATCAATTTACTGAGGGATCAAACAATATCTTAGGGGTAAATTATATTCTGAGGGAGCTGAATTTCGACGTGAAATTAGATTATATTTACACTATTCCGGGAGCAGGTTTTGTACTGTCCGCCCATGTGAATGGGCTGCATCTTTCACCCTGGTCTCTATCATTAAGTCCGGTCCACACCCACCCGAGGTTCTTTTCTTTCATCTTCTGAGTGATAAATGTCTGCAAAAACATCATCAATATACTTTTTCTTTTGTGAATCATCGCTCTCCTTTCCCGCGCCACTGTTTTGCTATCCTTTAAAATTAACCACTCCTCGACGAGGCTACTTTTTGATAAATATTTATTCCATATATAAGTAAGATTATTTGAATCGAATGACAATATGACATGTGACCTACCAGTATTTCAGGAGAAGTGATGGATACAAGTTCAGCTGGTTGGCTGTTAAAGGTTGTCTGTTGGCATTGGACTCTTGCAGCGTTCCACCGTTTCCACTCATTCCCAAAGAAGAAACATTGCTTAACACCACTTTCCCAGCCGTCTGGGCAGTTTTGACCATTACCTTGAAAATATTACAAACATGTCAATGTGTTAAAAGGACAGCATATTCTTATTTGGATGTGAACTATTTTGTATTACAACTAAAATACTGGTATTAAGCATATTTTGATTAAATACTTTAAACGATGAGTGAGTTTTATGGTTAATGTTACTTTGATTTACCTTGACAAATGAATCTGTGCCAGCCCTTACAATCTCCATCATAGAAAACCCCACCGTCCATGACTCCACAGAAATTAGTGCTACCTGCAGCATTGGTAGGTTCTTGGTCCCACTCCCTGTTAATACAAATAGTCTACTCAATTTCGACAAGAACCTACTGGTCACGTGACACTTCATTTAAATAGTACTATGAATTAATGGTCGCTGTTTTTCATGTCTTCAAAGTGCTCTTATGTGTGTGTCTTATTTGGACTTACAAATACTTCTCCGGGTTTTCCACAGATTGCTGTCCATCATTCCACTTGTATGGTCCTTTATCGCCATTTGGGAGATCATTGGCCCCTATCCACCATCCTCTACTGTTGCCAGAGCCACGGATGGTCCATAGCTTGGTAATCAAATCTTTCAGCCATGTCTGGAAATATTTTCATTGTGATTATCTCGTGTTGTTTTCCTTTTTCCAATCGGTTATGAACAGGTGTTTCCCCAAGACGCAGAAATTGAATGCGCATCAGATGTGATGTGTTATACAGTAACTGAGGTTTCATTGTTGGAGTAATGTAGGTACAGTTTAAAAGTAAAGTTGATAATATTGTATAATGTGGAGGAATTGTAGAAATCATTTTAAACTGTATTTTATGATTAAATTAAATGATTTATGATTCAACATCTAAAAATAGAGAAACAGCATCTCAAAGCTTTCACCAAGAATACCCAGAATAATTCCACTCTCCACCAAATAAATCGAACAGTTTCTCTGGTACTACTGTTCCAACTAGATCTTACCGCTTCTGCAGGATTGTCAATCCACATAAGATCGGCACCTTGTTTAGCCTTTTGGCAAAGTGACCTTGCAGTATTCCAATCTGTCCTGGTTGTATCACTCCGCGTGCTGATATAGTAGCAGTTGGGACCTCCTCGTACCCAATCGTGGTCACATTTAGCTAAAAGGAAGGGGAACTATTTTTGGAAAAACAGTTTTTAGATATGATTTGTTCGTTTTTTTGTTTCCAACACTCTTTAGTGTTATACCTGAGAAGCAGAAGTGTCAAAAGGTAAAGCCAAAAGGGGTTTAATTTTTAGAAGCACAGATAAAAAATTACAATCGACCATAAGAACGAATCTTAACGAATTATAAGCATCTATAACAATGGCTTTTTATACAGTTCATTTGAAACATTTCAATCTTGAACAACGCCAACCATATATTCTATACAATACATTCATTTTGTAAAACAAGATGTTTATCAGTTAACTTACGCAAATGTTCTGTACACAAGGGGAAGGTGCAAAACAAAAACAAAGACATTATCGGGCCATGCGGTGAAGATATAGTAGATGCATTATATTCTCGAAGATAAGGAGAATTAACTTACTTGTTGAGGAAACAAATTTGCAGATATATCCCCTCCTATTCATACAGTTATCATCGTTGGAGAGTCCGTTCTTGAGAATCTCAATACAATGTTCCTGACCATTCATGTTATTTGGCTCCTTTAACCATTTTCTAAAACCATATTTTCACACTGTCAAGAATGCACAGTTACAAAATAAGAGTACATGTACAAGGTGGTAAAAAATGGAAATCCTGTCGCCATTTTCCTCATATCTTTGTCATTTTAGGAAATTACTCCCTGATATTTAGCACATTTGTACATCATTTAATTTCCTACCGGCCTACCATATTTCATGACCATCAAATTGATAGTCACAATGTTACAGCACTTTAAACAACATGCTCCATTGGCCAAAATTGCACTTTCGGCAAACCTGCACCTATCATCCAAAATGTCCCTACCTAACTTCAACCTGTGGTGATACACCAAATAAGAGTGTACGAGAATAACCCCAGGACAACTGCAAACCTCAAAAGCAGATCATCCCTGTCATTCAGGCCATACCTGCTGAAAAATTTCGTCAGATCATTGACAATCTGTTCAGATTTGCCAATAGCGCGATGGTGGCCACACTGGGGCATCTTGTTCAAAGTGCTGTACCATTGTGACTATCAATCTGATGGTCATGAAATATGGTTAGCTGGTGGGAAATTGAATGTTGTACATGTGTGTCGAATTTCAGGGAATAATCACCCAAAATGACGAAGATATGAAGAAAATGCAGGGTTTCCATTTTTTGACCACCCTGTATATTTTTTAAATGATGGAAACTATCAACTGCTAATCGTCTTTTGTTTTGTGTCACACTGGTTTTGAATAGCTTGCAAAGTGTCCATTTAATTCTTTAAAAACAATAAAAAATAATGCAGTATTCTTTGTTACAACTGCACGAATTCTTTAAAATAACTACAGTTCATTATTTTGTGTTACTACATGTGCCTATGTGGGATTTACAATTCAATAACTTACACGTTACTGATATCACTGTTTGGGTCATCATTCCACCTCCAGTTAGGCTCACATTTTGTATTTGTAGATTTTGTTAAACCTGTCCACCAAAATCCTGTCTTGGATCTCTTTGGTAGCTCTGAATTAATGGCATCCTGTTGGACGATTCATAAAATTGATGAAGATGAGACTATATGTTATAGAATTTTAAAATGAAACTATTATGTTATTATAATGTAAAACTATACGTATGTTTGCATTTTGTTTTTTGTGTAATCGAGTATATGATAAATTAAAATACAATTGCATACAAAACGTCTAAATTACATGCCATGTACAGTCTTGTACCTTTTTTTAAAAAAAAGTCAATGAAACATCATTTTTTAAGAAAAGTCGCTAAAAATCGAATGGTGAAACTTTTTGAGAGTTCAAGCGACATACAAATAAATGACAAGATTCCATGAGATCATGTTCGACAAAAAAGGTTCACCTTTAAGCCTTTATCAGCAACCTGTAAAAGGCTACCGCCTTTGGAGATACAAGCCTGTTCGGCATTTGGCCATGTTGATTGGGTGTCATCAATAAAGATACATTTCCCAGCCAGACTTTTCCAACCAGATGGGCATTGTGCATGAACTGAAAATATTTCTATCAGTTTTAATTGCTGTAATTAGAATCAGATGATTTAGTTTAACTTTCCAATATCTGTGAACTATATCAAATACAAAAAGTGATGTTAAAAATATATTACTTACCCGCTGTTAAATATAAAGTAAAAAGTGCGACACAGATCTTTATATCCATATTGATATTCGTTATAATTATATTAAAAGTGTTGGCTAGAACATCGCTCTTCTATTGATTACTAATCGGGGGGTGTGTGGACCTTGATATGCTATCCCCGTGGTGGATACGGGTTACATGCTCATGTGATTACATATACTGTAGGCCACACGAATTATCAGCATAAAATGATAATGTTAATACCATCAAATAAATAATTAACCCTAAAAATTCCAAAGACCGCCACTGGCTATATGTTGCCTAAATTCATTTTAAGTTCTGGAAATATTATTAAGAATTGACAGCTTAAATAGCTTTGTGTATCATGCATATTTGGCTATCAATATTTTTTTCAATTAGAGATGTAATTCATAAGTTGGTCAATGATTTTTACCATCGCAGTGTGGATATCTTTTCCATGGACAAATAGTGTTTGTTGGGGTTTCTGGTATTGCTACTTGGATGGTAATTTGTAGAGGATCATGAGTTAATCATAGATTTATATTCTTTCTAATCCATATTTAAAGGGTTCTTGTCATGTTCTTAACATCTAATTGTTAATTACAGCCTCATTTTTAGTCAAGTAGCAAAAATCCGTTAACCATCGAATGCGGCGTATTTCATTGTTCAAAAGCCACTGTGTTACATTTTTTTGGATTTGTGGATCTTTTGACTAACTTACCACGGCTGTATTAATGGTATTGAATATTGGTTATTCATTTTATGAATACATTTTTAATAATCTATGCCAAAAAATAGTTATAATCATCTTTTATATCTGGATATTATAATTTATGAAGTTTTTTTCTAAAAATATAGAGGTTCCGGCAGGCGGGGGTTAATGGAATTGTGTTTGTCAATACTGTACGATTCATAGATAATCACAAAAGTATGTGTTGTGTAAAATATAGGTCATATTGAAGTCAACCCCTTCTCTACCAATTTTACACATATGTAACTCTGATTGAGAATGTAGGTAGAGAAAGTTTGATAACGCTTTTGTATTCTTTGATTTTCAGCTTAAGTGCAAGATATCAGCGCTAAGGGACCATTGTATTCATATAAATGTAAGTGATGTGTCCTTATCCTAATCTATAAATACTATTGTATTGACAATGATATAATTCTTTGTTTTTGGTAACGGATCAAAGTCTGCATATTGTGAAACTACTCATTGATTTTCATATAAACATAAACAATATTTCGAAACATTTCTAAAACAATGAATTTTATGGGTTCTTGGGCCATCCTGGTGTACCGGGGCTCCTCTTATCTGCCGTTCGCGAAAGACTTTGGAATGAAAAAGACAAAGGGGTGCGGCTATCGCGATGGGATTGCGGTTTTTATAGACATCCCAGGGCTCTGTGAACCAACAAGAGGGGCTTAAATTTCAGGTCAGAGAAAAAAAAACGTCCACGAAAAAAATGTTGGGCCCCTAAACCCAAAAGCGGGCCCAAATTTGAAATTTGAAGACCCTTTTCCTTTTGGTCTGAAATTAAAAAATAAGTCCTTAAAAGGCCTAGTAATGACCAAAAAGGCCCACTTTTTGGGGTACTTTTTTCTGGGCCCACCCAAGGGGATGTTAAAAACACAAGCAAAAACATCGTAACACAAAACAAAATCAGTGATGATTACATCAATTTCATCCCATGCCCACAATTTCTTTACACACAGAGATTGGCTTATCTCTCCATGTCAAAAATACCTCTTTGAATCATTTATAGGTTTTGGCAGAGAGCAGCAACCTCATTGGTGAGTCTCTGTCATAACTTTTGCAATGTCTAAAACTTGGTCCGAAGCAGATGTTGGCCTCCTGTTTTGCAAAAGGAATGATCATTCAGTGGTCTGGGGTCATGTATGAATGGATGACATACCATTCGAAGAGAAGACAAGTGGCTTTTATGCTAAAACACATGAAATTGATGTAATCATCACTGGTTTTGTGGTTTTACGAATTTTTTGCTTGTTGCGTTTTTTGAGGGGACGCACTTTATATAATTGGCTATCATACAGGAAAACTGTGTATTTTGCTTTAAAACTAATAAACTAATTTTATTCAATCTTTTTCCCTCATAAGAAATGAATATGTTAATGTAAACAATCATAATATTAGATCAACGTGAAGCAAGCAAATAGTGTGTCAGCTAGAATGCAGCCGTGTCCTTCAGACATTAACCTTGCGTGAAAAGAGCACTAGTTAGATACGTCAAAAAGATGTTTAAATGTCTCTGGTTAGATAATTCTCAACCCAACCATCAACCCAATTTATTCTTGGCCCGCATGTAATTTTCATGGACCAATTTTTTGGCCAATATTTTATTCAATAAAATGTTTGATAATAACTTTGATGATCAACAGGGATTGATGGGCATGGATTTCCATTACGTTAGATTGCCGATTGCATGCAGCGTGTTTAATTCAAACATATTTTAGTCAATGTTGAGTTTTCTGAAGCTTGCAACTTCGTCTTGTCCTTTTTTCGGTCGTTTCTTCTCGTCAACTTTGAACTGTTCAGTGCTCAATGTCTTGATTCTTTTGTGAAGCTCTGGTGACGTCACGCGCTCATACCAGTAGGCTGGAATATACAATTACAAAAACCTCATACGTCAGATCTAGTTAAAAAGCAGGTCCCTAGGATGGGGGGAGGGTACAGCACATAGAATTATCAAAATTATCAAAATAAGTATCTCACGTGGAATCTATTTTTGAGATTCAAAAGGAGAAAGAGGAAAATCTTGTGATCCCTAAATGAGTTACCTCTCCATGGGTAACAAAGTAGCGTGATAGCAGCGGAAATGTTCGACCCTATTAACACACCGGAATAGCCTGACAACAGTAGAGTCAGATACCTTTGTCACAATTACATAACCGTCGCTTCAACTCTTTAATCACTTGTTCCTCGTTTCATTGGACTTTAATGTCGCTAATTCTGTACATGTGTTATTATATTAAGCTCGTGTGATGATGTATTATATGAAATCCCAATTTCTATCAAATGGTGTCGTGAATCGCTACAATATAGCGTCTTCGATATCGTCAATGACAACGGAATCTGAATTTGAATTTACAAAGACAATGGCATATGGTAAGATGTGACTGTTTACTGTTGTCACCTCGATCTTACATCACATTTGACCCACACTTACCGTTGTCATTTATACAGTATCCGTTGTCCGGTGTCATATTCCGATCGGTAAAATTAAAGCCTTTATTTCGATGGTAGAACATATTTAACTATATGATCAGTAGAAAAACACTTTGAGTGATTGCAGTAGCAAAGGAATTAAATCTAGTTGCTCTATTAAACATAGAGTTCATAAAAATCTAATTGAAGCGACGGTTGTGTCCGCCATTTGTGACAACGGTATCTGACTTTACCGTTGTCAGGCTATTCCGGTGTGATTAATATCTTAATGAAATCATGACCACCTTAAATCGTTCAACAATGTGCCAATCGATTAGGTGGATTTTATCGAATAGGAGCTTTCAGTCACTACGAAGCTTTATAAGGGACATACATTTTTTCCGAATTAAGAATTTTCGTTTTTTTAAATTAATTTTTTTGATTTTTGAATTAGATATTCTTATTCTATTTTCACCTCGGTGGAAATTAATTCCCACCGCGGTGAAAATTATTTTCACCGCGGTGAAAATTATTTTCACGGAGGTGGAAATTAATTAACTGCGCGTGAAAGATAATTTCCACCGCGGTGAAAATAGTTTCTACCGAGGTGGAAATGATTTTCATGTCCCTTATAAGGCTTCGTAAGTCACTCACTAGATATCTGGCTGAGAGTCCCAGCATAATTTCCACCGCGGTGAAAATAGTTTCTACCGAGGTGGAAATGATTTTCATGTCCCTTATAAGGCTTCGTAAGTCACTCACTAGATATCTGGCTGAGAGTCCCAGCATGAGGACCTGTGTAGTCATCTGGTAGGTACTCCTTTGGAAATAACTCCATAGGCATCTTCTTATAAAGTTCCTCTAAATTAGAATAGTAGCTGAACTGCAACACAAATTCAGGGTATTTGAATGATTGTAAATGAGTTTTGCGTAAAAATATTTAAAATCTACCCTAAATAGTGGTTTGCAAAATCACCCTATGCAGCCTGAAATTACATTTCGTAAAATGAAACTCGACATTCAGCAAGAAACTAGAAACATTTTGTCACCAATGTAGCAAATTATTTTTATACTGATTATAGTTATTATATTAATAAATGGTGAATGACAGTCATATAAGTTCTACAAGTATGAGAATAGTACATGACGTTCTGATATTTCAAGTTAACTCGTTTGCAAAATGATGGTGCTGCATTGAAATTAAGATGTGAAGATAAACCCGCGACGAAATATTATAGATTTCTTTGAAAAACTAAGAAATATACATCACTTATCGAATTTTTCAAAACAGAAAAAGATATGACTGTATAAAAAGTAAGGCCTGCAGGTCCAATTCCTCAATTCTTCAATTTTGGTAGCATTAACATTGGTCTTGTATATGCCCAACAATTAATATTTGAAACACAACTATTACTCAAACTGATGATCGGTCATAGGTACGATGTGTACTTCAAGGTAATAAAGTAACAATGCACAGGTAAAAAATTTGCTCAATGGGTGATAAAATGTTTCTATAATATTCTATTCTATAATATTCTCGATACGCTCGCTCGTGCAGATATCATATCCAATCGTGGATAAAAATCATATCACTCATAAATCATAGGATATCCTCTATATATTTCACATATTGCCGAATGCCCAAAGTCCAATATTTCGCTATTTTGCGAGCAGAAATGACCCTAGTATTGCTACAACTGTTTATTATGCCTAGGTCACATATGCACCGGGCGCCTGCCGATGAGTAGTCATCGGCCGATTTCTGAATCGACCGCGCCGGGCGCCGGTGACTTTTCCCAGATGTCTTGATTTCGCCGTGACTATGGTCACATTATGCCGTTGTCACATTTGCTCAGATTTTTACAACGGCGCCCGGCTGATTGAGTATTATTAGTGGTAGGTGGTAAAAATGTACAATAATTCGCCATAAGTGAGATCATGTACGGTAATTAAATCAAATTCTTCTCAAGCTTTGTTATTAGATCGTTATGACTGAATTGGAAACACTTCATGGTTACTGAAGGTCGAATTTTAAATACTGTTTATAATTGATTAATTCCTACAGAAACGGAAGGAAACAATATTTACCCTTTCCTTTATTTTATTTGATATGAAAGGCCAAATGATGGCCATAAACGCCTCCATGACGGTCCCCATGTTGTACATGAATACATCCTTGATACGGGCGGGAAAATTGTTCTGAAAATACAAAGAAAATATGTAATGAAATAATTCTTCTGGGAGGCCTCATTGGAGATTTAAGGAATAAATTAAACCATCAGTTTATGTAAAAACCAAATAACTTTGATTTGGGTTGACCTTTCTATTGTTCTAAACATGTGATTTCACAGAAATCTGAGAAATTTAAAGAAAACGGCTTCGCTTAGGATGATACTAAATGTTGGTTTAGTCAATTAGTAAGTGGGTGCATTTAGATAAAGTTTAAAATAAATATGCATGATATATAAACATAGAAATAAACGAAGTGACAAATATTGTTAATAATTATTCCATAATACATTCCTCTAAAATGTTACATTTGGATAAAACTTTTATCAATTAGCCAAGGTTAAAAATAACCGGGAAACCAAAAATAATAGGTTACTACGTTCCGATACGATTTATTCCCAGGGACAATATGAATCTAAAAAAATGCTTCGATACGATTTTTCCCTGGGACAATGCGATTTTTTCATGAAATACGCTCCAATACTATTTTTCCCGGGGACAATACGATTTTTTCGTGTAATACGGTTCAATACGATTTTATTCCATCATATTTCCCTGGGAAAACAGTAGTATTATGGAATATATATAGGGGTTATGCACTGGGAGGTTTTGGATACAGGGAATATCCCGAGGGATATTCCATGTATCCAAACCGACCGTGCATAACTGGTGTATCTCATACTTGAGTGGGTTTAGGGTAGATATAACCTTTTCCACCTTTTTCAAATGACAAGATATTTATATTTAACATTTTCGTAATATTCTTTTTGTTCAATACAATGAAATTGTAACATTTAAACTTAAAAAAATTAAATTTTAAAATTAAAAAAATTAAAACTTTTGATATTTAAACTTTTTTAAACTTTTGAAAAATTCCCGGGAGCGGGATGGATATATTATATCTGCCCGCATTTGGCCTGGAGCGGGACATATACAATATATCCTGCCCGCTCCTCAGATACGATATATATTCCCGGGTGATATCTACCCCAAACCCACTCAAGTATGAGATACATCTATCTATCTAAGCACAAGTGCCAAAGGGAGAAGACCAAAAACTGTAAGAAACCTAGCAACAAAGCAATACTTTAACATACGTAGAATAGCCCAGGCCCATTTTTCACGTTTTCAATTCCAAAGAAAGTAGTATGCTTCAAGGTTTGTCCAGTTCCATCTTGAAGAATTACAACTCCATTAACCTTCAAAAATAGATGAAAACTTTGTGTACAGTACAATGTTTGCTAAATCAATGTAGCTTTGAAATCTGCACTTTAAACCATAAAGACCAACATTTTTCTTCTATATTTAAATTTTGTGTTTAATTTTCTATTTTTAAAAGTTCGGCTCAAAGTCCCATTGACACAATGTTAACACTTTTTAAAAGTTCACGGACTCTTTTAAGTTTCACGTTTTTTATGTTGAATCACGGTCCATGTGTCAACAAGTTACTCACTTCGAGAGCCATGTTAGATTTTGGCTTATGGCTCTCAAACGGAGAAGTGAACAGCGCATCAATAGTGACCTTTGAAATCGAATTAAGTCGATCCGCGGCTTACTTTTGGTCTCTAACTGTGTCTTACATCAGTATCATCAATCCGTGTAAGTATTGGAGCGCTGGAGTACTTCTTTTTCGATCAAGACTTGTAAATTGTTCATCGAGTGAACGTTTTTTAGACCTATTTCCAATATGGCGGTTTGCTAGGAGCGAGATACGCAACGAACGAAATGAATTCTGAGAATTAGTTAGGTTCGGACAACCTCCGGAGATTTACGAAAATGTCCGAGCAGAAACCGCCATATTGGAATTTGGCAGTAAAACGATTCACTCGACTAACAATTACAAGTCTTGATCGAAAAAGAAGTACTCCAGCGCTCCGATACTTACACGGATTGATGATACTGATGTAAGACACAGTTAGAGACCAAAAGTAAGCCGCGGATCGACTTAATTCGATTTCAAAGGTCACGATCATTGAGCTGTCCAAATGCTCCGTGGGAAAGCTATTATATCAAAATCCAATAGTTTCGCAGGAAGTAATCAACAAGTTCTTATTGTCACATGTACATGCTGTTTGAGTACTACATAAGTTCAAATGATCATACTTGATAAATCTGGAAATACGTGACTTTATAAATAGTATTCTGGCCCTACCAACACACGTACTGCCATTATATATATTTAGCAATGTTCAAATGTTATCATAGATAATGTCAGATATCGTATATTACAACACCAAGATTTTTTCAAGCATGTCAAAAATGGAATGATACTGCGCCTTTTACTGTCTTTTGTCTACAAATAGCAGATAGGAAATAACAAAACTTCTACGAAATAAACGCCAAGTGGGAAATGCTGGGAAGGTATATCGTGAAGGTATTGTACTGAATAATTAAGATTGGATAGGTATAAATATCAATAAATAACGTTAGAAAGTGACTTTTACCTGAGTCACCTCTTCTCTCATCATACACATGAACAAACATCCAACATAACCAAAAAGGTCTTCATTTGTGTACCCACAATCCTTTCCGGTCTGGTAACCACCTGAATAGGAAATTTCATGTTCGTAATTTTCGTTTATATTGTCGGTATTGATTTGAAGTCTACTTGAAAATTTGACAGGGCTATGATTTGAATCAAAACTCTTAGGAAATGTCGAACCATGGGTCGAGATTTGATGATTTATGGCGCAATATATAATTGTTTCTGATAAGTATCGTAAGACCGAAATCGCAGAGGGATTAGGGTCTCTGGTAATGTACAGAGTAAAATTTGAGAATGTTTGCCATGTTGATTTTAATATGATAAACAAACCAGATGTCTTATCTATCACTTTTGGCGATCATGTCTTATTCATCAAACATTTTGCAGAAGCGATGAGTAATTTTTAGGCGATGTCGCAGCGATAAACAATGTTTTCTTTCAACTGAAGTCCCGAAGAAAATATCAATCTTACTCTCTGAAAAATTATGAACTCTTTTAAAAAAATGTCAGGTTTATTTTCTCAAGTGAGTATCTTGTTTTTCTCAATTTAAACATATCAAAAGTTTCTTCTACACACTATTTTGACACTTCCTGAAAAGGGGATGATGTTTGACATGCGCTGAAGTTAAAAACCACAAATCACATGTTATTTTCCCATAGGGAAAACTCATGCTATCCATTGTTTTCAGTATGATTTTGGTCATCGAAAATTAATATCTTCAAAACTAGACCTTCAAACAATTCTACTTTTAGAGACGTTAAGACCCTTCGTTGAATAATATTTTTATGCAATAAAAATCAGTAAAAGAAGATCCCTTTTGAGTAAATATGCTCAATATTTTGGAAACATGTCGACACGGGGTCCGTATTCATAAATTTTGGATTGATATTTTTATCATCATTGGGGCTTCACTCAAAAGAAAACATATTGTTTTAATAAAAACCAGTGTATTCATGCCTAGAAAGTACTCATGGTGAAAGATATGACTGTCTAAAACCACTCGCCATACTGCACATGGTCCTTTAAGCTAAATAAATTGGTTATAACTCAGAATTCACATGTATACAAATTTGCTGACTTTTTTTCGAGTCTAAGAATTACTGTTGAACCCCTAAAGAATAAGCTAAAAGAAGAAGCTAAAGAAAATAGATTGTGTCCTTTATGTGGAGAGTGTGAAACATTAATTCATTTTATAAAGGATTGTACTGAACTTAAGAGTCGTCGATTATTATTAAAACCCCTTATTGACAAAAATGGGGATGGCGTATTGCCCTTTATCTTCGCTCCAGATGAGCAGGATGACTGTTTATTTATTGTTAACAATTTGTATGCGATGTATCAACATCGAACAAACGCCATTTTGTAAATATCATCCCGACCTTGTATTGTTCACCTAAATGTTTGTATATATGTTAACATAAAATAATGTATATTATGATGATCAATTATGGTCGCAATAAAGAAATATATATATATATAAAGTGTCTTGTTTACTATCTCTTTTGACACTTTCTATGAATCATGGTCGAGATCGCAATTAGGTCGCAGCTTCTTTTATTTGACGCAGTGATCACATTCATAGTTTTCACACACACAGGTAAGTTAATATGGTAATATCGACGTACCCGTCATGCTATAACACCGTGGTGTATAACCTCTATATAATTATCATTATATTATGTTGCCCGCTGAAATGAGGTTATTGCTATATTATACATTTTGTATATCAGTCAAGCCAAGTAACTAAGTCAACATTCGAAAATAAAAATCTCAAAAATCGTACATCTTTGATTTCCAAAATAATTTGTGAGGTGGTTATTAAGATGATAATACATCTTTTAACGTATTAATTTTGAGTACATCTTGAATCCATTCTCAACAAAGCGTTGTCGAAATAAGGATTCGAAATATTTAAGTACGGGATGATAAAAGTACGTTAAGATATACCGCTCCTTAACAAACTCCTTTGGGAACAAGATTATAGAATCAAATGCATATTCTTCTTATTTACTCCCTGACACATGCCAACGAATGTTACATAAGTTAATATCTCCGTTTTAAATAATTTTGTAAACGTTGTTCTCTACAGGTGCCATTTTTTATAATTGAAAAACAAAATTGAACATTTTGCATTTCTAAATTGGAATTTTCTTGGAATACAACTTAACTGTTAACGATTTAAGTCATTGATAATATTTCCCTCAGTGATCCTATGCTAAATAGACAGTAACTAGGTTATTATTTTGTGTTCAACCTTGTTTTCATGACTTTTAAACATGAGTCGACAATTATAGGAAATTTCAATTCCAAATGTAAGCGTGTCAACTCGTGTTTTTGCACAAAATTTAGCCTTTTATAAAGATAGATCGCCAAAATCTGCATGTACCTCTCAATGAGGCGACACGTTTTTAAATCTATAGATGCTGAGCTATAAACTCAAACAAAAATTCAAACCACCCGCTATTATTTTGATTACACTAGACGAAATTTCCACTCCCAGGGAGCACTGTGGTAACACTTTGAAGGAGGATTCTTGAAAAATCGTTCGAATTTTCACAAAAGGTTTCACGCAATTTTATTGCTTTGTTTAAGCCTCAACTAAAATCATACTCAAATCCGATACCATAATTATAAATTAAAATGAAACATTAAACTCAGGTCAGGTTATATGATAAACCGTTTCGAGAATTGATGATTTGAGTTAACTGTGTATATTTAAATAAATGTAAGTCGGCATGTATTCGACAGTTAATGTAGACACATGATGTATGCATCAACTGTGACTTAAATATCGATTCATGACTATCATTTTTGGCTTTCAAAAATTAAGTTGGAAGTTACAGTGGTTGGAGATTAACGAAAACGTCAATCACATCCGAATATCCGAACGACGTCTAGTATTAACAATATACCCTTTCTGTGCATCTCGAACAAGGCAAGGTTCTGTGATCCAGCAATGTGCATTCCGAAAGAAAAAATTCACAAATATCAACAAATTTCATTGAGTTGGATATTTCATTCGAAATTACAACTTTCAAAATGTTTGTTTTAAACAAGAATTGTAATAACTTAAAACATGTTGTTAGTTTTTCAAACCGCATATCCTCATTTACGTTCTTTGACAAGGATGAATTCATTTGAAAACATGGATTTTCTTGATTATTCTTCAAAACTACCCTTGAAATATAAGTATGTGGGATATTACAGTGTAAATTGACACGCATTTGTTTCCTCCATATCATGAGAAAATAAATGCAGTACCATTTTTCAATATTTTGAAACAAAAAGTTCATTCTGTATGTAAACAAAAAGAAATACATTTATGGTTGATTCATAATGAAAAATGACAAATAACATACATCTTTTTAAGTAGAGGTATACAGGGACATAGTGGAAATTCAGAAATTTAGGCCATATCCCAAAGACTGCTTCACCAATATGTAACAGAACATCAAATTTATCATTTACACGTTTGCTGATAGGTTTATTGAAAATAATTAAACAGAGGTTTACTTCAATTGTGGCACCATTCTTAGTTAATACTGATGAACATACGAATATCGAATGTTGACTAAGTTACTTGGCTTGACCGATATATGTCATCTAAGTTACCCGCTCTCCATAGAATTATCCTGCGCCCCTCACTGTCTCTGTCTGGCAGTAGAACCATTGGCCTGAATAATATAAAAAAGAATATATATATTAAATGTGACACATTTCTCTCAGAGAAAAGGAGTGGCTTGTGTAATGGGGGACCACGGAAGGTATCGCAACAGATTTCAGACCGCCGCATGTTGAATTTTGGCTATTTTCTGAGGATCTGAAAAGGTGCATATGTTAGGCCAGCCAATCCATTAATTCCAGGACAAGCAATCATAGAGATGGTTAAATAATTTGGACTTTGAAACGGGGAAGGTGCAAACACCCCACCAACGTATTTTATCTAAAATGTTTTCCTGATTTTCATCCCCTTCCACTCGTGTTCTTTCAATGTTTTATGCATCAATTTGCTGCATTTTGAGACACAGTTATAACCTCTCAAAAGGAAAATGGATTCACTAGGGATAAAGTGGTAAAGGTATGAGTACCGTAATCCAACACCAAATTCGAAAATTCATAACAATACTTTGCACATATGGCCATCGTGACCAACTATAAAACGCTTACCCCCCATAGTGTTATATATCAAAATGTACCTGTTCATATAGGGGTTCGATTGATCTACATCAAATTATAGGGACTCAGGTTACTTTTTGAGATATCAGCGTCCATTTATTGTAACTCGCGTTTGCCACCACGTCCTCAATTCTGATATGACAGGCAAACGCGTAGTAAACATGCTCACGTCGGAACTAATTTTGACCTACATCGCTATTTTCGTAATTCAAATGAAAGTTGAACTCCTCCTCTTTATTTTGATACCAAATAGTGGCATACTAGGTACCCTAGAAGCCAACTATGGCGTTATTTAGAACAATACCACAGGTTTTTAAATGGACTATATAGCTTTTGGCGGATGGATATGGAACCTCATACCTAACAGTATTTTCCATGTTATTATCCCATAGGGACGAAACTCAGGCGATCTATTGCTGTCAGCTTTTGGTTACCCATAATTGATAGGATATAGTCCTGAGTAAGGACATTAGCGGTTACCGTTAGTGATTTGGTTTCCTGAATAAAAAGTCATTTTCTCCTTCCCTACCCCATTGGAGCGCCATTTGGCGTTTGGGAAGTGAATCGGGACTAAATATTTATAGGGTAGGTCCTAATTTATCTGAAAACATGTCAGAGTTCAGTGGGAAATCTCATTTTAAGCTGGCGGCGGAGTGATTTTGACCTTGGTGATTTTACCAGAATTCTCTGAGAAATCTGACGATAGAGGGGGTTAGTGTCTTCAAGTTTATTTATTTCAAAAATTCGGTGGACAACCCATGGTAAGATTGTTATAGCAGGCTAGGCGAGTCTCTCCCGAACACTGTGGTATGTTGCACTAGGCTTGGATACTAATCGTTAATAAGATACAGGGTAAAATGTTATAATGGCCACCTATGGGAAACTCTACTGTGGTCTTCAACCTAATTATTAGAAGGCGCTTTTTGGCGGCATTTTGAAGGTTTTATCCCTTTTTGAGGTTTTTTATTTCATTGAGAAGCCTAATAGCGCATATCATATTAAAGGGGTGTATCTTAGCTAAACAATGCTACCAGAATCGTGACATTTTGAAGCAATTTTGGTGTTTTGGGGGCGAGGCCACTGTGCCAAGTACACCGAATTCCATTCACCCGTGCCATTCAATTGTTTTTGGGGCAGTTTTGAATGAACCTTTGTTTCTTCCTACCAATATGACGTCATGAGATGCAATCGAACGCCTTGGCATGGATATCACTTGAAAGATAGTCGAAATCGCTTTCCAATGATACCCCATATGGCCATGTTCACCTCAGTTGGGTGTACTCAATCTGTGATGCAATCTGTAAGGTGTACCACTACCCCAAAGAAATTTCAAGAAATCTCAAGATCAAATTTCCTGAATTTTGCTAAAAGGACCTGTGTCTATAAGGATTGAATTTTCCTCCGTGCATTTTCTCAAATATAGGATTGTTATATACCATTGTGATCGGGATAATGCCTACAATGCTAATATAACCATGTTGGAAGAAAACAAACTAATTCAATTTACTATTAGGATATAGTCCTGAGTAAGGACATTAGCGGTTACCGTTAGTGATTTGGTTTCCTGAATAAAAAGTCATTTTCTCCTTCCCTACCCCATTGGAGCGCCATTTGGCGTTTGGGAAGTGAATCGGGACTAAATATTTATAGGGTAGGTCCTAATTTATCTGAAAACATGTCAGAGTTCAGTGGGAAATCTCATTTTAAGCTGGCGGCGGAGTGATTTTGACCTTGGTGATTTTACCAGAATTCTCTGAGAAATCTGACGATAGAGGGGGTTAGTGTCTTCAAGTTTATTTATTTCAAAAATTCGGTGGACAACCCATGGTAAGATTGTTATAGCAGGCTAGGCGAGTCTCTCCCGAACACTGTGGTATGTTGCACTAGGCTTGGATACTAATCGTTAATAAGATACAGGGTAAAATGTTATAATGGCCACCTATGGGAAACTCTACTGTGGTCTTCAACCATACCTTTGTACACCTGCTTGAATCCATTTTCCTTTTAAGAGGTTAACTATGTATCCAAATACAAATTATTATTACCACCTTGCCGGGCCAGTTCTAGGGGTTTTAGTGCTAGTTAAGAAGGCGTTCATTTTACTATATCGACCTGAGCAATATGTGACGTCATAGTGGTGGTCAAGAATGCATTTCAGACCGGTCAAGAATGCATTTAACGAACCGGCAATTTTCCCCGGGAAAACTAGATATCGATCAGTGCGTAAGATTTTCTTGCTGTTTTAGTCCTGGTCGTTAACGGTGATAATAATACTAATAACGTCATTTCTGCGGGCAATATTTAGAGGTTATGTCACTATCGTTGCATGATGCCCGAGGTTTTCAGTGATATATGGCCCGACCTTGGGAAGGTCATTGATCACTGAGAACCGAGGGCATATGTGCAACGATAGTGACACAAACGATTTATAACATACCTAGATTGATGCCGACTGGTCAGAGAGTACCGTTTTCTTATCTAATTGACTAGCAATGGTTCGGAAATGATGATTTATTCCCATGTTTGTATCTTACGAATGTACGAGTCAATTTGACCTAGGCCTAATGTATGACGTAGTCCCAGCGCTTGACCAATCAGAAAGTTAGCGGGCGCGGGCTTTTCAAAAGTTATATTGGCCCGCTGTCTTGTGAACAGTTTACACTATACATCATCATAGGTATGTTATAAAGTGAAATATTGGACCGTGGGCCTTCGAAATGACGTTATTGTACTATTATTATGCATATTTATTTCTAACTACTGTTATCATCGTTACATTTCAATTGAAATTTTAAAATGTTGAATTTAAAGATTTTGAACTTTTCGAATAATAACTGCATCGAAAATAATAATTAAACAGATAGTTTCATAAACTAATATACTATACTAAGGTAGGATAACTATGTATTATAAGTATATATAATGGTAGAAACTATGTCTTTCATATTCATTAATTTCATTGTGAGTACTAGTCTAGATCTATGAGTAGTTCATTGTAGTATGGTGTTAATAGTGTTTAATTACATATCTCTGAATAGCTTCTTCATTGCAGAAGTCTTGGTGTCAATGTTACACATCCAAGAGGGGATTAGATTGTAGATCTTGCTGTGGAAGATATCAAACATCGTCCTAGCTTCAAGCTGACTGAACTTGCACCTTCTCAGGAATTGCAGCAGAAAATTCGTATCTGAAGTAAAGGGGCTCCTTTTAGTATGGCAAGTGATTTTCGACAGTCATATATTTCACCATGAGTACTTTCTGGCCATAAATACAGTCACGTGATTTTTATGAAAATAATATGTTTTCTTTCAAGTGAAGTCGCCATGATATTAAAAATATCGATCCAACTCTCTGAAAATTTATGGATTTCTACCCCACCCTGCAATTGGCACTTTTTTAAAATGTTAGGCTTATTTTCTAAAAGGCGCTTGTTGAGAAAATAAGCTTAGCGGTTTTTAAAAAGTGCCAAGGTGGGGTACTAATTCATAATTTATATAGTTGAATTTATATGTTTACTATTATTGGGACTTCACTTGAAAGAAAACATATTGTTTTTATAAAAACAACTGTATTTTTGGCCAGAAAGTACTCATGGTGAGAGATATGACTGCCAAAAATCACTTACCATACTACACGTGGTCCTTTGAAAAGGTCGCAATAAAAGGACATGACTCAACTGTAATTAATTCATTAAATAAGTTTAACCGTATTGAAAAGCAAGAATCCAAACGAGTCACTTTGATAATTTGAATACATACAGTACCTGTGCAGACAGAATAATGTGGTTGCTGTTTTATCCACTGTCTAAACTGATCCACAGCTGCGTCTCGTTCCTTGGGATCTTCATGTAACTCCTCCTTGGCTTTCTTCACCCATTTAGGCTCTAGCTTACACACATATTTATTCCCATCCAACAAGATATCGTCTAGACCAGGAAAACATCCTCCGTAATCCCTTGTTGCCATGGTGTTGTACGTATTGAAAAGTCCGTCTTGCTTAGTACTTTTCAGTTTTCTGCTAGCACTTTTCAGTTTTCTGCTAGCGCAACAATAAGCATTTTCTCATGGGTTGCACACGTGAATCGTTTGCTGGTGAAATTCGAGAGATACATTCCAATGTCACCTTGTGCGTGCATTTGAACATGGATAAAAACTAACGTCTTCAATGGATCTCATTTATCAGTTATGTTAACGTCCTTTAGGTAATAGGGCGTTACAACATTGAGCCGCATGTAAGTTCCCGCAGTAAAATAAAAAATTCTCAATCATTACCACCTTGCAGGGCCTGTTCTAGGGGTTTTAGTTCTAGTTGAGAAGGCATAACGTCATTTCTGCGGGCAAAATAGTGAAATATTGGACCTTGGGCCTGCGGCCCTTGGTCCAATATTTCACTATATTGCCCGCAGAAATGACGTTATTGTACTATTAATCATATTGTGCTCAGTCAAAACTCAACTTTAAAAAATATATTTTACATGAGATACTACAACGGGACATGATTCACAATTGAAATGTTAAAATTAGCTAATGACTCTCGCCATTCAATTATCAATAAACTTTCACCCAACATAGATAAAACTAACTATATGTATATGATCTTTATCAAATCAAAAACTAAACTCAATGATCCAAAATGATCCAAATTTTCTTGGAAGTAATAATAAACAATACTAGGTACAACACTAGGTAAACTTTATAAAGTATGTTACAAATTAAATTTGACAGCTTTGCTAGATATCTATTACTCTCTTATATATTCTCACATTTCATGTTACAATATTATATGGGGAAATATATATGTTTACTTTCACTGATTTATCTGTGTGCACATTAATTGTATATTTTCATATTTTATATCATGTATTATTATAAATTATATGTCTTGCTCAACTCATATAAGTTGTACACCTTTATGTTTTTCTATTTTTTGATAATGCACTGATATACGCCCCCGCCCTATGGGTATCTAGTGTGTGAATGTAACACTTGATAATAATTATATTACATGAATAAAATGAAAAAAAAATAATGATAGAAATTCTCCCTCGCCATTCCATTATCGATTCTCACTTCTAATAGTACCAAACAAACATTTCGAAAAGCCCTTCACTTAGTTAAACTTTAATGTACTGTTTAGGAAACCCATATTCTAACTATTGAAAATGGATTCTAGCAATACTCACCAACATGAATATACTTGTTGAGACTCGATCAACTTGAATTCTTCTGAGAAAATGAGGATTCCAGGAAAGGTGCCATTGACTTATAATAATGGAAATGTATTTGATTTCATTCTGCATATCTACAGTACATATGCAGGATGAAATCAATAATGACCTTCGCCATGCGTTACAAACGTATTTATTGACATATCAAAAAATGAATCACCATTTGGCTCCTGGAGTGGCAGATTTTTTCGTACACACTAATATAATTACTCTAGTAGCTCAAGTTGGTTGAGTATGCACTTCTATGTCCAAACATTTTCTAATCAGAAGTCATCTAAGTGAAGGTCGTTGATTTTTGCTTGGTAACATATATGCCACTCTAGCCTGAATTCGTTTGAGTGGTTACACCCCCCCCCTCCTTCCAGGACGCACCCCTATTACAAAAAATATTCTTATTTCTACAGTATCATTTATATTTTTATTTCATAATACATGTATGAAAGATTCATGCAGATAGCTCTAATGAAACTTCACCATTAGCAAAAAGTGGGTACCTCAGGGGGCAAAATTATGAGCTGTTTTCATACAATTTAAATATCGTTTTTTAGAAGACAATGCTAGGTGGTGATGCAATTCATTTAAAAAGCCTGGGAGTGGACCTAGTGATCCTGGAAGTTGCTCTGGTATCTGTGCAAGAGCTAAGTGCAAATGGAAGTTCTCTTGACTTTTTCTTTTGGAGCTATCTCAGAAGCATCTGTGCTCACAATTCCTCCACCAGATATAGCAAAACCTCGAGAAAGAATTGCCCATGGGCTGCGTTTCTCCGCTTTAACCCCAAGATGACTCAGGGCTGAACCATGCATGACTTGGAGAGATGAGCGCATCTTTATGTGCAAAGAAGTGGTGGCAATTTGGAGGGGTATAGGATGTACTCTTGCAACCAGTTTCTTTCTATGCCACCTCTGTCACACCTTTTTCCAATATAATAGCCCTTATGCCATTGTGTGATGTTTATAAATTGGTCCCAAGCTAATTTTGGCCCACTTTGCAAAAGGAATGATTACTCGCCCAACAATGACCTAATGTCAACGAATGATATACCATTGTAAAGAGGAGACACGTGGCTTTATGGTACATTGAATGAAATCAATGATTTTATCACTGGTTTTGTGCTTTTCTGAGATAACTGAATATCTATTGAGTTTTTTTAAACCGGAAGTGACTGAATTACTTCTTCTGTTATTTTCTGTTTTTATTA
The DNA here is from genome assembly GCA_903813345.2 of Owenia fusiformis. Taxonomy (NCBI): domain Eukaryota; kingdom Metazoa; phylum Annelida; class Polychaeta; order Sabellida; family Oweniidae; genus Owenia; species Owenia fusiformis. Next base: position 12,733,108 of record CAIIXF020000006.1, on the reverse strand, counting down.
TCATTTTTTATATATCGGTACCGATATATAGTACGTGAGCTGAGAAAAAAACATTTTGCCACAGTATATAATATACATATTATATGATCATGGACCCAAAATTAAATGAAAATAGATTGATCAAATTGTATTCCTCAACATAACTTAGTTTGTCAATAAAATAAAACAATAGAAAATCAAATGGTGGAGCTGCCGGGTATCACCTTACGTGGCATCTTTAAAAGATTGCAATGCTACAACGTAATGCTGTAGTGTCATACATAAATCATTTACAATAATATCCCTTTGTCTAATTTGCATCTTAAAAGTATATATTTATCAAAATTTTAGCACCCTAGTGTTCATAACTGTGCAAAGAACGTTGGTTTTATGCATACACTTGCATGTGAATAGAATAATAAGGACATGGACACGAACCAGCTATTATGCGTTTCCATTTCGTTTTAATGAACACATTTTTGAACAATTTTAGATGTGAAATGTCCATTCTTTTCAAAAATGATATCAATAAAGGCTTATCTCGCAAATGTCCCACATTTTTGTGGCATATGACTACTTTTTATGTTATCTTCTGAAGACGCCATGATAGACGTGTCATATATATTTGTCATAGAGTATTGAGTAGATTAATTCAAAACGTTTCATTCTATGTTGAGTTTTCTGAAGCTTGCAACTTCGTCTTCTCCTTTTTTCGGTCGTTTCTTCTCGTCGACTTTGAACTGTGTAGTGCTCAATGTCTTGATTCTTTTGTTCATCTCGGGTGACGTCATCCGCTGGTACCAATAGGCTGGAAAACAATATAATAGGGATGCCACACAACTGGTATTCAACATCGGATAGAAGTTGCAAAAACAGATACATCACTATCGAGAACATGTCCAGCTCATACTTGATGGCACACCTGTGTTGCAGACAACAATCCTCCACATTTTCGTACAGCGACAAAATACTGTTATCGTATAAATATTTTCAGAATGTTTGGAAACCTTGAACTTTTTACACGCGCGCACTTAATTTCATTCGCATATTTTTGAGTACAAGTCGATTGTCCTGCTTATAACTTGAGTAATGCTTTGGTCAAATTTGCTCCGATTTTCACTACGGCGCCCGGCCGATTTAGTATTTTGTTCAAAATCCAATACAATACTGAACAAAACATTCAATCGACCGGGCGCCGGCCGATGGATCGGAGCAAATGTGACCCGGGCATTACTCTTTCATTGTCATAATTAATTCATTTTATCCCATGGTTGCAAGGATATAGATCGAATATCACATGAAGATATATTTGATATGTGGATCAAAATATCATATTTTAGCAAAAAATTCACATTTTTAAAAAAATTCAAAATTTCAAAAAGAAATTTCAACATTTTTTCACAATTTTTTTCAATTATTTTTTCAAATTTTTTCTCAAATTATATTTTTCAACTTTTTTTCGCTGATGACGATTTCCCATGGGATAAACGGACAATCCTATGGTTTTTCAAAAATATCAATTATATCCACTCATGGATACAAATATCTTCACTCATTCGCTGCGCTCACTCATGAAGATATTAATATCCACTCATGGATATAAATGATATTTTTTCAAAACCATAGGATATTCCTATATTATTCGATTGGTATTGAATCATTCGTAACTTACTAGATATCTGGCTAATAGTCCCAGCATGAGGACCTGTGTAGTCATCTGGTAGGTACTCCTTTGGTAATAACTCCATAGGGATCTTCTGATAAAGTTCCTCTAAGTTAGAGAAGTAGCTGAACTGCAAGACAGTACAAAAATGAAATGATATTTCGATATCTTTACCCAAATATTCCCAAATCCCAGATGTGCCAGTAGTGCCATATTCAACCCTGATTTTAGCTCTTGGCATTATTTTTAAGTTTCTGTAGTTATGATTTTGGAAAATAAGGTTTAAAATGTATGTCATCTCAGCGATCCTCGCTCGACTCACTACGTTAACAAGCTTCTGCTATCTAACCCTGTCTAACCAACCGCACACGCCTTGTTTTGTCATTATATCGGGAGAGGGATCACGGACATTCGGAATTGGATATTTTCAGTGTTTAGTCTATCTTACTGTTCGACATGTCACAATGGGCAACATTTGGAAATATCTATCATTGACTCACGAGGGTCTGAACCAAAATGTAACAAAAGCTGCTTTTGATGACCTCAAGTAAGTCCCATATCTCATTCTCCCATCTAGTTTTGACGTAACGTAAAAGTAACAACAATGGATGACACCCGGGTATTGGGGTTTCGTTTTCTCGATTAACACCTCTTGAAAGGTTGGGTTACAGACTTTAATTTGACTTGAAGTTGTAAAACATGTCCAATTTATGAATATACTAGCTTAACATTGATTGTCAAATGAAGTTACAAATCCAATATTCAGTTTCTCACTTATTGCTGCATTGAAAGAATCGGGCATTTTGCGCTCGCAATGTCATAACATTTTCAATATCTATAAAATAATATTAAATGATAATAGAAGTAATATTTTGCTACCCTTTCTTTTATTTTATTTGATATGAACGGCCAAAATATGGCGACAAACGCCTCCATGACGGCCCCCATGTTGTACATGAAGATATTCTTGAGACGGGCGGGGAAGTTGTTCTGAAAATAAAAGAATCGAAATTAATTGTATACGTTAAAGGTAAGCTTGCAGACATACCTACTAAACAGAAGATCCATATAGCGAGAGGGTTGGGAGACCTCTGCAACCAAATGCCGTTTTCTTCAAAATAGCAAATTCAGAAAAAATGAAACAACTCAGCAATCGAATTATTTCTGTAAAGAATGTTTACTTACATAAAATATCATCGATGCATTTTTCACGTTTTCAACCCCAAAGAAAGATGTGTGCTTCAATGTCTGGCCAGTTCCATCTTGAAAAATTACAAGACCATTCACCTAAAAACAGAGAATTCATACGACATATCTCTGAAACTGACCATGGTTTGTCACAAACCTTCCTATTAAGAAAATTGTTTACCTTTTATCTTAGATATTCAAGCTCTTTATCACCATCAAAAATACTCGGAACTCAGAACACAGAGTGCTAATACATAACTAAAATTAACGTAAAATCTAGATGAACCTGGAATTCTAAAAACTAAACTTTTGAAAACGTTGTTAATTATAGTCCTACTGTACATGATATCAACTACTAGGTTGTGAGGAATCGAAATCAGAAGGATATTCAAATCACACACACGTGTGGTGCCTTTTACCTGGGTCATTTCTTCCCTTATCATACACATGAAACAGGCTCCAAAGTAACTAAACAGGTCTTCTTTTTGAAACCCACAACCTTTACCAGTCTGGAAACCACCTGAAAACCGAAAGAAGATTATTTAAAAAAGTGTGCTATTGTGACATATGCAAAACAAATCTTTTACAATAACTGTCATAAACAGACATTCATCGTGGTTGTAAACTTATAGTAAGAATGTACTGTAAACATATCATAGAAGAATTAAATAAAAGGTTCGGCCTCGTTTATTTTTACCTGCTCTCCAAATGATCACCCTGCGTCCTTCACTGTCCCTGTCAGGCAATATGACCAGAGGCCTGCATAAAAAGATAAATGCATTTAAACATATCTAGGCATATGAAATGAAGTTTGAAAAACAAAATGATTGAAACCCAAGCTTATTATATGTAAAAGACCCCGTATTTAATTGATGCGCATGCAAAATGTTAATGTACAGAGCACGGAAAAGCCTCCATATCTTTATATACATTTCTCACTGTGTATGACCCGAACTCTCCTATATTCACACCTGACCGGAGCGTTACACTGTGTATGGATTTTAGAAATATTTTCTCTGGATATGCAGTTGTCAATTATTCAGTTGTTCCCAAATGGGATCGCCATAATATGGTAAAAGATTCGAAAATAAGAACTCTTTTATCCAATACTCCAATTATTCCTCGAGTCGCTGGATTTAAAAATCCAAGCTTAGTTTCAAATCATTACCTTGTATCAAATATGTTCACCAACTACTTTAATACTTTTTGCACTTTTAAAGCACCTGTGAAAAATTGTTCCTTCAATCTCGAACGCGTCATATTTGCGTGTTAACTTTATTATATGTGTCTACTATTGAAGCATGAAAAAGTGAAAATAACACTGGGTAATCATGTTTGCATCACACCTTGTTCATCTCTCTGAACTGTTTATTTTTAATTTTATGGCAAACTATGACAAGATGTGAGTTTTGCCGAGACCTGTTGTAGAAATAAACACATTACATGTCTCTGAGGAATAGGACTTTCATAGCATCACTCCTAGTGTTAATGTTACACATCCAGGTCGGCAATTGCTCGTAAATCTTGCTATGGTAGATATCAAACATCTTCCTAGCTTCAAGCTGACTGAACTTGCATCTTCTCAGGAATTGCAGCAGAAAATTCTTGTCTGAATTAAAGTTTGCAAATGTTGTAGAGAAGGGTAATGATTCAACGATTACAAGATAATCAAATGCTAATAAGTTCATCAATATAATTTAATCATATTGAGAGGCTTTGATAACTTAGGGCCCGGGTAACTTAACTACATACCTGTGCACACGGAATAATGTGGTTGTTGTTTGATCCACTGTCTAAACTGATCCACAGCTGCGTCTCGTTCCGTAGGATTTTCATGTAACTCTTCCTTGGCTTTCCTCGCCCAATTCGGCTCCAACTTACACACATATTTATTCCCATCCAAAAAGATGTCATCCAAACCTTCATAGCATCCTTTATAATCCCTTGCTGCCATGTTGGTTGTATTTTGGTTATGATTAAGGATCCGTATATGGCCTGGGATGAATCATCGAGGGCACGACACATGAGTTTCTTGATTTGAGATCGAATTAGACCAGGAGCCCAACAGACGGTGCCCCTCCCCAAACTCTGTCAAGGCCTCTGCGACTGCTTTATGGTGTGACATTGATGAGAAGGAATGTTGATTAAGATATAGGGCTTAACAGTTTTATCTGAATTTATTTCAAAAAATGACTTTAATGAGAAATGTTTGAAACATTCTCACGTGTACAGGTGAGCAATGAATGCTATTAAATTCTGCATTAAAGGACGATTCTCGGTTTGGAGAACAGTCTCCTGGACTAATAATTTTTTCCATGAAAAATATAGAAATATTACCCAAATTAAACTATGAATATTCAAAAGAGGACATTTAAATCTACAAGATGTAAAAATAACAAATTGGTCTGAAGCAGGGATAATGCTCAATTAGACTGATTCAATAAAATACAAGTCTTGATTTTGGGGAAAGAAGTTCATCAGTGTACTGCGCTAATATTTTTTTGCGAAAAATCTAAAAATATTACCCAAATTAAATTATGACTATTCAAAAGAAGACATTCAAATCTATATTATGTAAAAAAATCAAATTTGTCCGAAACAGGGATAATGCTCATTTAGATTGAAGAACTTCGTTCTCCAAACCGAGAATCGTCCTTTCGTATTGTATGCATTGAAATTAATCGAGGTAGTTTGAAGATATTTTCAAAACATTTAAGTGCGCTATTTATGTTTTTCATTCTAATCATTAGACCAGTATACAGGGTGTATCTCATATATCTCAAACGTTGATAATTAGTTCTTGAGAAACTTTTAATATTAATGCAGAAATAATTTTTCAAGCCTTTAAAGTCTCTAAGCCTTAAATTGTCTTTATTCGTGTGTGTTCTTCCTGCAGTTGACATAACTAAACAACTTTTTATCACGTTTAGCTAAATTGTGACTTACACCTGTCGTAAAATGTATTTGATACGTATTTTGTGTTCAATTTTTGCATTGTGCCTGACAAAATAAATGGATATTAAACTATTTTTAAATTGATTTGAGTAAGTAGTTACCGCCGGTGGGCGATTGCTGGTTCGGGGCAATATATGATGTTCATGCTATTGCTCCGAACCGGTCCGTCTTCTCGCTGCAAGCAGGAGGAAATTCTTTGTCACAAAGTTTGGCATTTTTTATAAAATCAAACGCGCGTCATTGAAACTCACAAGATGTAAATAGCATGTCATTTACATCATACCTTGATGGGGAAAAATAGATCTTATATGTTAGAAGTACTAAATAAAAGTTATCGTGAAAATGCGACAGTCGTTCTCGAGAGAAAAGAGCATAAATGCGCATTTAGAGAGTTTTGGTACGTTTAAAAATCTGTAAAAAATTGGGGTACTTAAAAGCATCGGGAGGCATCATATAATTCAAATTAGACACGAGGAAGTCAATATTGAGCAAGTTATGGCTGTTTTAAATTCAAATAAAACCGTTAACCCGTACCGGTCCAGCTTTTGACCCGTACCGGTCAATTTTCGTTAGCTGCGTATACCAAGGGTGTATAATGCCAAAGGGGTTTAGACTTTAGACGTGGGGCATTTAATAGAGTTTATCTTTAATTCAAAATACAACATTTATTAAATTTTATCACGTATATCACTGTGAAAATAATAAGATGTCATTTATTGTTATTTACATTTATTATACAGATGATCGTGGAATAGTAGACCATAATAAGTTCCTACTATACTTTTAAAAATGTTGACCTAATGAGAAAAAGTATTCAGAAAAATGATTACAGTTTTAATTATTTCATGCGCTTAAATTGAAGAGATCAGCCCGGTAATGTTCCCCGGGAAATGAGATATAGTATGTGATTCAAATAACCTCATTTCAGCATGCAACATAGTGAAATATTGGCTCTCGGGGCGTGTCGCACTTTGAAATGAGGCTATTGGTATATCATATCATATCCTCGTGTAAAACGAAGAATGTATAGTCCAAAAATACTCAGTCAAAAATAAAACTGTCATTTGTTTGCAATACTTTAGCTCGTTCTTTGCATTGTTGTCTATTGATGGTATGCATACCTTGTATGTTGGGCTAGTTGGTCTGTTTTCCAATATCCATATGTAATATTCTAAACGCAATTGCTCATCAAATGGTGGTAAACAAAAAACAAAACAGTACGACAAAAATATATCTATAACCCATGGAACCAAACCACAAACATAACAATGATTACGTTGACTCTGTTGCGCCAAAATCACACATTAATTGCGCAATATATTGCATTGCACCATATGGAAAGCCTTGATCAATTAAAGAACATATATAAAGCACTGACAAATAAATCATGATTACAACAGAGTCATTTCAACTGATGTTGAGTTTTCTGAAGCTTGCAATTTCATCATCTTGTCCCTTTTTGGGTCGTTTCTTCTCATCGACTTTGAACTGTGTAGTGCTCAATGTCTTGATTCGTTTGTGAAGCTCTGATGACGTAAGGCGATCATACCAGTAACCTTGAAAAATACAATTAAATACAACATGTAAGCGTGTATTGAGTTCAACTATTGATTCTTATTGAGTTCTTCTAGGATGCCAGTCACTGAAAGCTGACTGTAGTAGATATGTAACAAGGCATTAACATGACAGAATGTCACCACCACCTTGAAAATTTAATCAATTTGAAGCAAGCTGGAAAATACCTTTTTGACCTTTTTTAACTAAAACCCTTTTAGACCTTTTTTACCAGGTCTCAAATCTAAAGTCAGAATTGAATTTCTGAAACTTGTAGATGATTTTGAAAAAAACATTTAATCAATTTGAAGCAAGTTGAAAAAATACCTTTTGATCTTTTTTAATCTAAAGACCTTTTTGACCTTTTTTAACTTGAGAAGGTCATTAAAGGTCAAATCTCAAATCTAAAGTCAGATTTGAATTTCTGAGAAGTTGTGGATGATTTAGCAAAAAGAATTTGGTCAATTTGAAGCAAGTTGAAAATATACCTTTCTGACCTTTATTGACCTTGAGAAGGTCATGAAGGTCAAATCTCAAATCTATAGTCAGCTTTGAATTTCTCAAATCTTGTAGATGATTTTGAAAGAAAATAGAAGTCAGTCTAAACAGTATTTGTTAAGTTATTGGAAGTTAAAATTACAGACGCCAACCACCGACCGCCAACCGCCGACACAAAAAAACAATTAGAAAGTTGAATTTCTGAATCGTTCCCACATTCAGAAATTAACCTTATTTGGTATATTATAATCAGGATCTGCACTTGGAGTCATTACAAAAAGTCCATTTTGGATTCACAGTTGGTGATTTCATTCGGGATATTGTAATTTGCACTTGGATTCATAACAAATCGTCTTGTTCACAATGGCTAATTTATTTTGTCATAGTACTTCATATTGCTTTTCGTACTTATATTAACACATAATTTCGTCCATACAATGACAGGAAACCCCCAGGCACTCTAGGGCACACAACCTAATTCTAATATATTCTGTATAGGGAACAAATAAATATACAGTTCAAATGCTGGTAAGATGTTTTTGACAGGTAGCTGCCATGACATTGAACTCAATGAAATAATGGAGCTTTTCAAGAAGTGACATCAAATTAGACAGGCGCTATCTTATTTCGTGATTCGCGATGTGGGAAATCCGTTCGCGAATGGAGAAATATGTTCGGGAGAGAGGAACTGGTGGTTCACGACTAAAGAATCGACATTCGCGTTGTAAGAATTGTGGTTCGGGTGGAAGGAACGTAGTTCGCGAGGTCAGAACTGATGATCGTTAGTGGAAGTCTATAGGAGGCCCGAAAGCACTAAAACACGTTTACTTGGTTGTTTTCCTAGAGTATTTCCGCTTGTACTCTACAAAAATACTCTACTCGTTTCTACCCCCTGTTAGGTTTTATTTTGGACATGTGAAGGATGCACGGGTAATATCATATCATGTCTTTTATTTTATACTGTCCCTTTGTGTTATACCCCTCCCCAAGTTACGTTAAGCAACAGACACCGAGCGGTTATTCTGAGTTTCCCATTTCCCTCGTAAATGGTTATCAATATTATTTCAAAGCTGCTTACTAGATATTTGGCTTATAGTCCCAGCATGAGGACCTGTGTAGTCATCTGGTAGGTACTCCTTTGGTAATAACTCCATAGGGATTTTCTTATAAAGTTCCTCTAAGTTAGAAAAGTAGCTGAACTGCAACATGTTAGAATGGCTTGGATTAATTTTTACGCAAAAATCCCTAATAATAGAACCAAAACATGATTGTTATAACTTGTGATGTAAGAATTATTAACTTTGATCGTTTTGTCAAAAGTATTTTCGCGTGTCAAAAACTGTTTCAGTTTACGAAACCTAAGCACTATCGTTATAACTTTTCGGGACAACACAATGTATATTATAGACTCGTCACTGTGACTAACTAAATAATATGACAACGGCAATTCTGATTTTCAGACAAATCATCCGTCTAGGCATCATCCATAAAGAAAGAAACGAAGATAATCTCTATTTCACATCAATCTTATTCGATGTGATTATTGTTTGGTTCACCTTGCGGTAACGTATAAAATAAATAAATTCGTTACCCTTTCTTTTAACGTAGTTGATAAGAACGGCCAAAAGATGGCGACAAGAGCTTCCATAAATGCTCCCATGTTGTACATGTAAACATTCTTGACTCGTGCAGGGAAGTTATTCTAAAATACAAATGAGATAAAGAAGTGGATGCAATTTAAACTTTTAATTGATTTATTTTAAATGTATCTACTTTAATTCATTTTATCGGACAATTTACATGCTCAAATCGCAAATCCTGTTTGTGCCATGGTTCGATGTACCGTGGATATTAGGCGCATAGTATATACACGCTTGAACTCTGCGTAGAGCGTTAAATGAAGCTGGGGTAAATTCAATATTTTTATAATTCAAAACATACGTAAAAGATAATTGCGGCGTTTTTTATGTTCTCAGCGCCAACAAAAGTCGTGTGCTTTAATGCGTGTCCAGTTCCATCTTGCAAAATGGTAAACCCATTAACCTAAAATAAGCAAATACTACATACATTCTTACTGGTTCTATATTTATGATATTAATACGCAAATGATACGCATGTTACGCAAATGAATGTAAAATTAAAAATCATTGGTTTGAATTACACAGCAGGTTTAATCAATTCGATACGAACCATTTTAACAAGGATTGTAACGAATGATTTTTTAGTATTACAAAGGCAACAAATTATTCGATCCGAAGCAATTGAACTCTGATGCGTAACAACAAACAGAACTGAGGGTCATTTTCCAAAAGAAACAATTTATATATGATGGTATTGTTTTACCTGGGTCATCTCTTCTCTCATGATAGTCATATATATGATTCCAATATAAGTAAAGAGATCGCCAACGTTATACCCACAATCCTTTCCGGTCTGGTAACCACCTAGCAACCAAAGAAAATATTTTCAAGGTATTCATACCTTGTAACTGTTTTTATGCATCATAAACTTTATTTTAGTTTTTATCAGTGTGCTATTCTCTTTTTCAAAAAACATTCTGAGATACGTAGCATTCACCTATCTTGCATCCAAATGGCACTGGTGGAAAATGCACGATGTAGTTTGGGTATTTTCATCATTACTTGTTAGACAAATGTAACTTTATCAGAAAGAGTTACCAACATTTTACCACCTCTAGGTCTCTTACCCGCTCTCCATAATATTATCCTGCGCCCCTCACTATCCCTCTCCGGCAATATGATCATAGGCCTGTATAAGAAATGAGAAAACAGAACTGCAAACGAAACCAACACACAAGGTATCCTTGAGGTCTTTCGAGCAAGATTTACGGATGGTGTGTCCTAATGAGAAAGGCACATATGTAAACAATTTAGCCTGCTGCCCATATAACAAACATTTGAGAACTACATGTAGGTAAAGATAATGGAAGGATAAACTATTTTTGTATGGATACAAAGAAGGAAGCTCTATCTCTACATGTATACACTGCTATTTTTGATCAAACACCAATCAAATCAGTCAGATAGCTGTCCCAAGAGTTTAAAATTGCATGTCGTAAAGGTTCTTCTGTGGAACTCTTATACTGCTGTATCGAGTCACACAGAAAGTCCGGATGAGACTTCGTTCCATAGCGGAGCAAATGTAAAAGCATGGACCTATCTCTTGATTGATTGAGGTCCATGTTAAAAGACAATCTAAGATGGTGAAATTGTTCACATTCTTGGACCACCCTGTATATCGAATAAATATAAAACATAAACTTACATTTCTTTGAGGAATAATGTTTTCATAGCAGAACTCTTGGTGTCAATGTTACACATCCAGCTTGGGAGTTGGCTGCATATTTTGCTATGGAAAATATCAAACATGGTCCTGGCCTCAAGCTGACTGTACCTGCATCTTCTTAGAAATTGTAGCAAAAAGATTGAATCTAAAATAACAATGTTGGAAAAGGCTGCGTTTCTGAAATGATTGAATATGATATGATCTACGGTTCACTGAATTCCCGTGGCCTAATAATTATGATTTTGAGGAATGTAGCTTAGAAATCTTCACTAGCCACTTAGTTTAAGGTGATTCAGTATGTTCAGAATTTTAGGTTTTCCTTAAAATAACATTTGACTCTAACTAGGAAGTCATTAAAATTTCTGAAAGTTCAGAATTACCCATGTATTTCAAGACGGGATCATGTTATGGAAATGCAAAATGTTAGTGATGAGGTTTGGCAATCGTCTTCTACTATATCGAAAACAGGACTTGTGAGGGGTAGGCCCGCTGTTTCGAAATACTATATCTTTTGACATGGATATTATATTAACGTTTTTTGGCAAAATTTGAATTATATAAGAAAAAACCGTTGCGGCCAGCTTGCAAGTATTGTTTTCTAATTCAGAAGTACTACCTGTGCAGACAGAATAATGTGGTTGCTGTTTGATCCACTGTCTAAGCTGATCCACAGCTGCGTCTCGTTCCTTTGGATCTTCGTTCAACTCATCCTTGGCCTTCTTTGCCCATTTGGGTTCCAGTTTACAAACATATTTATTTCCATCCAACATGAGGTCATCTAGACCTTCATAGCAGCCTACATAATCCCTCACAGACATCTTCGATGTCTTGTTTGTACCTGTGAGTCTACTTAAGATTTGATGATGGAACAGACTACAGAATGTCAGCCCAATCGTCGTCAATGTGAGTCTAAATTGGAGGCATGTTCTATTATAGATTTGTTATATAATATGCCAAATTGTTTATAGCGAGTGCTAAAGGTGTTAATTCATATAATCATGATATTCATTCCAACTGTAGCATTGCCTTGAATAAATAGGAAGGCATTGTTTCTTTCTTTAGACTTTACATATTTCTGGTCGTTAACTCCACAATGTTCAAAACTGTTCGAGAGATGGCAAAGAAAACAGTTCCTCCCTTATTCTTTTAACACAAGGGTCCGGATTCTGTTCTTCTTTCAAAAAAAGAAAATCCTGGTTATTCTGCGGTTATTATATGTGAATAAATATCATATCACTCGACGTATGAAATAGGGATTTTTTGGCTTTACAAAAATCAGTTGGTTAAAAAAACATTTTTATAAAGTTTCAGGTAGCTTCAAATATATAATCACACCAACTATATACATAACAAGCGCTTAATTCATAAAGCTTCTCAGAGGGATTGTGATCAACATTTGGACAATTTACTGATTAATCTCAATGGAATAGAGCACAAAGACATTGTGTGCCAATTTATGAGAATATTGACCAATATTTATATGCAAATAATTAGTATCTTAGTACTGTACATAGCAAATCGAAACATCTTCGTTCACTCGGCTCCCGCCGGTCGGATGAACGCAGTTAAGACCGGAGCGAGTGAAGATGAAATCCCAAAGAACAAATTATTCAGGAATCTTGGAAAATGCCAAAATATAATCCCGGGAATATAATATTTCAGCCAGATATATATTTCAGATATAGCCATCTCTTGATTGTTGGGAATTCTCGCATTAGGTAGACCATGGGTAGACATTTGAAATTTCTGAAATGCGGATAAGATAAATGATACAATAATTGTGATATACTCTAAAGTAAAATGTTTTTAAATCGATTAACAGTCGGATGGCTTCACTACATTCTTTACGGACTTCGATATGCCAGCGATCGATTTATAGAATAATAATATCAAATCATTATCCAAATAATATCAAATCATTATCCAATTTAACAGTGCTAATGAAGCGGAGTTCTTGGAGACGCGGAAATGGATACAACCATGGGCGTTCTGTTGAAAGCCCATGATATAACTAATCAATAATGTCTTGATATCATTCAAAGGTGATGAATATCTCAAAAATGGTCATGCATTGAGTGAATAACAGTTATGTAAAATAAGTAGTCCATATCATGGATAATAAAGTATGTTTATTTATTCTCAATCTATTTTGGTGGGGGGGGGGGAGGGGGACAAATTCTTGGGTCACCATTCATGTGTACATACTGATGGTGTAAGTTGTTTCACCTGTACTTATATTTTGATTAGTTAAATTCGATATCATTCTTCAAAAGACATTCAATTGTTTATGTATTTCTATTTGTTGTTTAATCTGCTTCAAATGTGCCATTTACCTTTTACAGTTTACTTATATCGACAGTCACTAGACCTGTGTTTATGTAATATACAACTAAAATATAGTGATATTTGGTGTATATGGCATATCATATTCTGATGTTTTATTTACTTATAAAGTGTGATACGAAAAGTTGTGTACAAAATGTTCAATAACATTTTTTAACATTTGCCTGCAATGTACAAAATATATGTAACTAGGAATTAATAGTGTGAAAATTTGAATTGACACGATCACTATATATGACCAAAAACATATTTGATGAACTCTCACAGTTTCTATTGACAATGGCATTTGTGCAATGATACATAACAATCGGATTTATAGAACACTAATCATTTACAATGTATTCATAGCGTACTACGAGGGTTGTCCCATAAGTCTCGTATGTTGATGTAAATTAAAATTGTAAATGTATAACTTTCATTTGGTACACTACAATACGATGCAATACAATACAATACAATACAATAGTGATCCACAATCCATCATGTCATACTTTTTAACATAATCTTCAAAAGTATATAATAATAAAATCTAATTACTGATTCTACAATTCATGAATTGTTTACCAAAGCAGGATACATTTTAATCTTAAACATTAATCAATTTTAATGTTTAGATTCTCATTAACATTACACTTTTATCATGAATTATTCCAATTTTCATATTTAGATGATGGTAAATCAGCCAATAATTTTAGCTAATCTAATTTTTTATATTTCTTAATATCCCACTTTGATCAGAAGTTCCAAGTTTTACTTTAAGTCTATCAAACAGTGAAACTGGACTGTTTTCAAAAGTTTGATTGTACCTTACTGGAGTTTCAGTCGATATAACTTTCTTTGTTGTCTTCTTGTTGATGTTGTCCATTATGGTTAGAGAACTTTCTGGTTCAATGTTTTCTTTGTTATCAATCTGATCATGCTCGGTTTCAGAATAAACTTCTTCAATAGCATTCTTAATAATGTTCATTTTTTGCCCACTTCTAATATATTGAGTATCTAACAATTTTATGTGGGAGACCATTGTATTTGTTGGACCCTGAACTGGAGAGTCAAATCGATGTTGTTCAGATTCTGTAATATTTGGACTGTCTAAAATAAAGCCTCCATCTGTGTCAATGCACTCAACTTCACTAGTGGCTTTTGCATGGTATTTCATATGTGTTGGACTCTGCTTCGGAGAGGGGGGTTCTTTGCTTGTTTCCTGAGAAGGCTGACTCTGAATTGAGTCACCTGTGTCTTTACCGTCATATGTATGCATATGAATAGATAGATCTTGATTCAAATGGCTTGTCAATGTATGCATGGATGTATTCAAACTTGGTGTATTATGTCCCAGTTTGTATTGTCCTGGTGTATATGAACCAGGAGTTTTTGAACCCATGTAGTCAGAAACCATACTTAAATTACTCATCATTGACGATTCAATTTTAAAATCACCAAACTGTGAAGGTGTCCATTGATTGGTCACTTCTAGAAGATCATTTCTAGGTGGAGATAGATCATTCAGTTTTTCAAAATTTTGATTTGATTTTTCCAATAAACATGCGATTCTTAAATTCCTCATTCTACAGTCCTTTGTGAATCCTTCTTTGTGGCTGGTTGTTACAGGAGTACTGACATCTAGGGAGTCATTGATCAATGTTTGCCCATTAGCTGTCTCACTTGGAAATGTGTGTAAATTAATCGATGATTGGTCTGGAGTGTCTAAAAATATGAACGGCACACTGTCTCTTTGACCAGGTTTTGGGTGACTTCTTGAATCTATTTCATGAGAGTTAATTGACATATTACCAACTAAGGATTCTATATGTGTCATTACACCACAGTCTTTATCATTTGGGTTCTGTTTACTTGTTTTCTTTGAACCGATCTTTGAATTAACTAGTTTATAAGAATTGCACTCATTAGCGGAACATTTCACTTTATCATGCTTTTTATGCTTCAACCTTTGACTAAGAGGAAGAAGATCATTGTTATTATCAAATGGATCACTTCCATGCATATATGGTTTCATCGTCACTTCTTCATTTAAAAGATCTGCTATGTCATTAATATCATCTGTTTCCTTAACAACAGGAAATACATCATCATCATCATCTTCACTTGTGTCAGAGTTGAGTAACGCAAGAAGTGCAGCTTTTTTTGATTCATCCTTGACTTTTAGTGTGATACCATCTTTTTTAACTTTACTTGGTTTTCTTCTAGTCTTTACAGTTGGTAGTTCAATCGCTATGCTTATGTCTATTTGATCAACTGGGGTGTTTAATTTTTTTTCATGATGCGGTTTCACCCTGGCTTTTTTATCCATCGATAATTCTAAACTTTTGTTAGAAGTGAAGGTTTCCTCAGATTTTGGTTGGATCTTAGGTTTTTGCCCTTGATTCATTCCAGGTAAGATCTGAACATCAGAATTGGAGACTCTGAGATGAGGCACTCTACACTCAGAAATGTTCTTGATCATGGTCTCTACTGGTTCATGAACATCGATCTGACTTGCATCATTAAATTGTTTTTGAATCTTTGAGCGGTTTTCATAATCTGAGTTTTGAACTCTCAGATCACTCATGAGTTCAGTTATACTGTCGATCTCGGCAGGATTGCCACCTATATCAGCATTGATAGTCTCAACAGTTTTCTTTGGCTTTACAGGACGTTTCTTTGCTGGCTTTTTGGTAAGTTGTTCTGTTTCATATCTATCAACAAGTTGAGGGAAGGATCTGGCAAAAAGCTCTGCAGATTCAATAGTTGTATAATGGTCTTCAACAGTTAGTGGATCCGTATCTGAAAGGTGTAAATATTATTCAACATTATGGGTATAATATACATCACTCGCAGGACAAGTCTACAATATGGATCAAAATGTTCCTGAAGCTGAATAACTGACTAAATCCAGGGTGTATCAAAATATAATTACAGACCACGTTATTAGATGAACCAAAATAAAAGTCAGGGAAGATAAGAAGTTGGATTGTCTGACTCTGATAGCTACATTGCCACATTATTGAATAAGTAGTGAATACACCATTACCATAAATTAATTTATTATGCACCTCATTAAGATTCTCAAATCTGATTGGTTCTTAGTTGCTTGTAATTTGGCAATACTCTGCTCTTTTCTGAAAACTGCCGGATATTTTTTTAATATCTGACCCTTTCGAGAAAAAGGGTCAGATATTTTTTTCAATGTTTTTGCAACATTCCCACTTCAGAGTTTCATTTCTTAATAACTGGAGTACTACTTAAAGCTTACATCTGAAGCTGGCGGAAAATAGAAGAAAAAAATGCACTAAATCAATCACAATTACCCTTATCATTCAAATTCTGCAAGAACGTCTCGAATAAATAAAAATTAAATTCCCGGGGCAAATATTTTCGTCCAGCGTAGCGAATAAACTGGCCGGAAGTCGTCTGAGTTTTGAAAGAAAAAATAAATAAATGTCAAAATAATGTCAACTAAACGACAGTTTAAGCCTGTACTCCAGTAAGTACTCCACTTAACTTTGATCGGGAGGTGCATAATAAAACAAATACTGGATGATCAGGAGCTGGATATGGCCAGAATACCTATCCTCGAAAAAATATTGGGCTCGGCTACCGCCTCGCCCAATATTTTTTCTCGAATATGTATTCTGCCATATCCAGCTCCTGATCATCCAGTATTTGTTTAATATCACATCAAAGCTCGTTTAATACTGGATTCATGGGTCATATATAATAAAAGGTGGATGGTTGAAATGAAACAATGTAGAAGTAATTACTCACCCAATTTGTGCCAATGTACCTCATAACTGGGAACACCCTGTCTCACCCTAGACTTAATGATACTGCAAATAAATAAAAGCATGACTCAACAGAAATCTTTTATTTAAGCTAAGTCACTTTAGGACTATGCCTCCTTAAAATCACAATTGCCTAAATCCTTTCCTTAAATCCTCAATTGAGATTCTGATAAATGGTAACAAGACATTAAGATGCAAAATGTCACCAACACTGCGAACAAAAAAGTTGAAGACAATATGATGGTGACATAATAAATGCCATAAATTGGTAAGAAAGTATGGTGGGAATGGTCAGATTAGGACATAAAAGATATATTTACCATATGGGCTTGAGATGATGATCTCTGGCTCCACCAGATATGATATTCCTCATGTCCCATAGTGTAGTTAGGGGTAACACTTTCTCTAATGTATACTCTTCGGGCCACTCCAATGTTTTCAAATTGAATGGTTGCAGTTTTAACCAATCTGGTCGATTCCAATCAAATTTTCTACCTCTTTTGACTTTTTGTATTGCTTGGAGGAATTCAGCTATAACCTTTAAAAGAAGATCAGTGCACTTTATATGGAAAAAGGGAGTGGCAAAAACCAATGTACTTTTATAGACAAAGGCAACAAGACAGTTTATAATTTATTTTCATATACAGGGTTGTCCACATTCTTGAACTTTTAAGGTTAAGTCAAGACAATGCATTTTTCTTTCAATTGCAGCTGAACAGACAATATAGGTCCAGGCCTCAACCGAAGTATTAGTGGCCTGTACTTTATTAAAGGCATATTTCATGAGTACTATATGTTCACAAAAGTAGTATAACACCTCTCTAATCAAAAGTCTCTCAATGTGAAAACCTTTTCTTATAATATTTTTTATTTACGATTGACTTACATAATAAGAAACCTTGAAAAATTAACACCTACTAATCAAAAGACTTTTGGCAAATCCCTATGGCATTTGGATAAGACTGGTAAGAATAGCTTTCACCAAAATATAGAGCACTTGGTACTTTTTATATTTAAGTAATAAAATAATGACATTTACATAAAATGAGGATTAGGATCTACTTACTTTTTCATGTGGGAAATCTGCTGACAAAAGAGCTTTCTTTCGCACAGAAATTTCAAGTCCCCATGTTTCTTTGGTTCCTATAGCAACATGCCACTGACATGAGCAAGTGAAGTCGTAGTCACTGGGCATACAATAGGTATCACTTTCACACCTCTTACATCCAGACTTCTTGTGCTCCTTAGATGATCCTAAAATGTGAAGTTGAAAATTCTCAGCTTTTGAGAGGAATAAGCATTCTACTGAGCATTTTTCCTTTATAATTATACAAGGCATTAACACACAAAATGTCACCACTTGCCATTTTTTACATACATCAAACTCCGAATGCTAACTGCTGGATGGCAAATGCTGTATGCGTGTATAACATAATAATAACAAACCTGGGTGTCCACAAGTTGTACAATGTGATACTTTCTTCATCTGGAACATCTTCTCTAAATCATCTAATCTTCTATCATCTTTCCAAGATCGCAATCTTCAATTAAGAAATAAGACATTTATGGCAAATACATGTATATTAGCAATCAGTAGATGAGATGCAATCAGATGATGTTGAATAATTTTTGATAAAAAAAACACATTCTATTTTTTCAATTACATGTATTTAATATACCCTAACCCTATCATTAATTTATCAATGGAAGGCAAATTATATGTGAACATATATTTAAAGGAGCAACAAAGCATATACTTGAGACAAGGTCAAGAGTCTATTAAAAATATTGTTACAATTACATTTATTCATCTTCAAACTGCAATTACTTCCATACAAATTCATTATATATCTTGACTCTGTCTTCAGATATTTCATTTTGCAAAGATACATCAGCATGCATTTTGTAAATATCGCTTCCAACAATAAACCCTATCTATCATTTGGTGCCACTTTAAATAAAAGCAAACAAACTGCCGATATTGGGGAAATCAAATCAGTAACATCTTTACAAACCTATCAAACACACTGCCATCTTTAAAAGACTGTAAAAGTTTCATCGCTTGTTCTTTCCCAACACCAGGCACCCCTTTTGGGAGGTAATCACAGCCAAGGAAGATACCAAGCGCTACAAGTTTTTCCCTACTGAGGTCCAGTGTGTTTTCAATATCAACTAGACTGTAACATTCGACATGAGGATCCTGAAGTAAATGGATACACAAAATTATTTGGTATAGAACTATATGGAGTTATGTAAATCCATTCTTCATGAAGTCAATAATGGAGTACATGTAATTTTAATGATTTATGAATCAGGTAAAAACAGCATTAAAGTGTATCAGAAAAAGTACTTATTTCAGACAGACCCATTTTAAAAGGGGTGTACGCCTTCAAACAATATACTATACCAATGGGTCTACATTAAAATACAAGAAACTAATATTTCCAAATTATTCTAGTTAGATTTGTTTAGTACAAAGATAACCCATAGTACAAAGATAACCCAAAAGTATGCATAGTCACTTTAAGTCATGGAAAATAGTGAAAACAAAAATATATATTTTCAAACTTTACATGGAGCCTTTAAAGATATTATTATACCTTATTGTTCATGGTGAAGTTTCTGTACACCTTCTTTGCTCCATAAAGGAAGGCATCACCATCCTCTGTTATAACTGCATCCACCAACTAAAATCCAATAAATGTACATGTATTTACAAGTTCAAGTTAATGAATCAGGATTTGATTGTTACAGAATAACGTTTTCGTAACTCTAAAAATTGTATGGAAAGATATCAGATTTCTAAACAGAATGTGACGTGACATAAGCAAAAACAATATGGCGCCCCAGGCGAGTCTACTGGCAGTCTATTTTTAAGAAAATATGGGAGGTTTGTAAATTCCAAGTTATTGTTGAAATGTTTCCAGTGATTCTATAAACATCGAGCTGGTGAATTATCCAAAAGATTCCTGCGCATCAGCCAATATAAATGCAGAACTACCTTATAAATGAGAGTGGTACTTACTCCTTGGTGATTAAGGTGTGCACACATTGCCTCTGCCTCCCCTGCACTTTGTATATGAGACACACCCAAATAGTCTAGCATCTCACAGCACTGAAATACAATGTATATAAATTGGGATTTTTAAAATTAATTTCAAAAGTATTAATTAATTTTTTATTTATTTCTGATCTCTTTAATTATCCATTTGCTACACTAATAGAAAGAAACAAAAATAATTAATTTCCTGAATTATGAATTCTAAAGATTCTGTTTTGTTATCATATGTCTCTATAGGCCCCCTCACATATGAACAAATCCACTAAATGCAGTCTTGAAAATTGGATAAATTGTCAATTCTGGCGATTGGAAACCTGCCCTGAAGAATATCTTTACCTCTCGAACGACAGCCTTGAAATGTGACCTTGTTTGCTTTTTAGGTGGCTTTGAAGTTGTTCCCTTGTGTTGGCCTCTGTGTCCTAAACGGAGCTGTGTTCTCTTTTGAATGGCTTCCCATTTCAGCTCTGGTGGGTCACCTTCTGTTACAAAAACCAATTTCACTCCAATACGTAACAAATGTGAAACACGGAAGAAGAGATTCCTAAAACATAATAATTAATTAATTTTTCTAGTTATAAATCAAAATTCTCATTTCACCTATCCTGCAACATAATGACTGTCCCGAACTTAAAAAGAGGTATCCATTTCTCAATCTTTAGGTATAATATGAACATTCTGCACTTTCAGAATTTTTCAAAAAAAACAGGAAATACTTCAACATAATTAGAAGAAGATATTTTGATTATGAATCACTCTAGCAAAGGATGTTAATGATTTCCTAATGCAGTACAATACAAAGTAATGATTTCATATACAAAGTAATGATTTCATAATGCAGTAAATACAAAGTAATGATTTCATAATGCAGTAAATAATAAAAAGTAATGATTTCATAATGCAGTAAATGCAAAGTAATGATTTCATAATGCAGTACAATACAAAGTAATGATTTCATAACGCAGTACACAATACAAAGTAATGATTTCATAACGCAGTACACAATACAAAGTAATGATTTCATAATGCAGTACAATACAAAGTAATAATGATTTCATAATGCAGTACAATACAAAGTAATGATTTCATAATGCAGTACAATACAAAGTAATTACCTCAGATGAGGTTTGGCCACCTTGCCTTGGAGTTCCTTCATGGATTGCGTCTCACATATCCACATACTTAGGTCAACAGCGATTGTCTGTGAGGCAAGGGAATCTAGTGGCTTGTGTTCCTTGACAGGAGCCAGTATACTCCAAAGATCTTTTACACCCATATCGTCTGAGTTAAGAGCTAGTCCAGCTAGAAGGTTCAAATTGTTTAATACATACAGTGGAGCTTTATAATTATAGTTGAAAGTATTTTGTCAATTCTCTTGTTGACTCATTTTGATGGCCACAAGTATATTGTTTGTGTACATGAATAATGGATATATATTTGTACATTTGGTATGGCATTGTTCCAATATTTGAACATTTGGTATGGCTTTGAGGTGTTATTTATATGTAACTGCCAATTATATTTTATTTATATAATATTATTATAAAAAATTGGTTGGTATGGAAACATACCAAAATTTGACAGATTGGTATGGGAACATACTGATATCTGCGGGTTCAGCCTTGGACGACCCCACCAGACTTTGTATGTACAGAGTGGGCCTAGGTTACATTATTAAACTCTGGCAAACACGACAGTGAAGACATTATTCTCAGGAAAGAAATCGTAAAATCCAATTGATCTTTTCATTGCACAAAAAAACTTTGTGATGTTTCAATTTTAGTTTGCCACTTTTCTTGTTTACCATCTTAATTTAAGGGCCAGTCTTATTTCGATGCATCATTTCATGTCTTCATGTATCAATAAATCAATAAGCAGACCACATAAATTAAATGGACAAATGAGAGATTAATAGTTGTATACATAACTATAATACATTTTAATGATTGGGATGAAACTAGGTAGAATAGTACAGTGACCTAGATCACAGACTTGCATGTATTGTAGATGTAGACTTCAATGGAATTTTCCTAAGGAGATTATAGATATGCTAATAAATTGATAATGTTCCTTGATGACATGAATAAAGCATTAGTCAGGTAACCAACAAAATGGAGAAACTTCAATTTCCCAAGAATCCATGTTCAATCTACATCAGTGTCTATCTTCATTGTTTTGTTGGCCTTTGTTTGATGGAGTTTCACAGTGTAACCTAGGGCGTCAAAGGACCTACTAGTAAGTAGACATCTTATTTTTCAAGTTGTCAAGGGAGAAGACTGTTCAGTAGGCCTACCATAGGGGTTTGTGTAAAAAAACAGGTGACCGAGTAACTGGGTGGCTGGGTACCTATTTATTTAAACGTTATCATTTTTACCAAGAACCTGTAAGAGATAGAGCACTTTTTAAAATAATCTGCTACTTTATCAATATCAGAAAAAAACTAAATGGTTAGCTGGTTACACAAGATGTCCACGTAGTTTACATTTTACACAGTTTACATGAACGATGACATTAGTTGCTTGATTTATTGTCTGAGTAATTTCTTCTGGGTATGTCTCAGTGTCTTGAAGATTTGTTTAATATATAATGGACGCGTAAATTGAAACTTTCTTTGCCTTTTTACACTCTCAATTAAGATACGATGTACAATACAACGTTAGTTGCTTGATAAATTGCCTTAGTGATTGGCAGAATATTGATGTTCCTTTGTTTTGGTTGTTGGTTAGATTAGTAGATTAGTTGGTTGTTTGTTTGCTTGATTGGTCTTACACTGGTACGTTGGGTTGG
This sequence comes from Owenia fusiformis, assembly GCA_903813345.2. Taxonomy (NCBI): domain Eukaryota; kingdom Metazoa; phylum Annelida; class Polychaeta; order Sabellida; family Oweniidae; genus Owenia; species Owenia fusiformis. The sequence goes on along the minus strand of CAIIXF020000006.1, from coordinate 12,709,998 downwards.
AGGTCAGTTTGGCATTTTCAGGCATAAAATAAAAAATGTAATTCCTAACCCTGGTAGGAACATTAGGTGTACCCGGTCAACCTTTTCTTACACAGACCCCTACCATAGATGGCGGCGCTCAGGCTCCGATGAGTCACCCGGCTATCCGGTTTCTTACACAGACCCTTACCATAGATGACCGCGCTTGGGCTCCAGTAAGTTACATATAGACTATATATATAAGTACATTGTATATATGGCCATTGGGAAAGGCTACCTGGGGGTTTGACTTACGTCAGATAGGGCCAACATCAATGTGCACAGTGTGCACCTAACCCGACTATGGCGACTATGAATACCATTGATTTGATTGAATATAAATGATCATGATTATCTGCATTCTGTCTGTCTGTCCCACATCATTGCATACCACAGTATGACTATGATTTGGGCCTTGGAGAGCTGAGAATTAGATCTATACAAATCAACTGCATACAATGAGATGAGTGGAATTATGGCGATATCCCAGTTGAATATTATCTGCATGTAACCATAAATATTTAAACAAGATTTTGTGCTCACAACTTACCCCGTTTAGTATAAAATAGTCAAAGAAGTGGACATTCCTTGAAATGAACAAATTTGAATTTGGACGGGATTTCCCTCCAGCCTCGTTTTAAATCAAAAGGTCAAGGTCAAATTAGAAGCCAGGTGCTTCCCGCCAGTTTTGAAAGAGTCTGCTACTTCGACCGTTTTCTGTTTGATTTTGACCACTATGCCTCTTTTAGGAAGAAAGATCTTCCAATTAAAACCTCCGCTAGAAGATGCAAAGCCCGAGGAAACGCTGTATACCATTAAACACACACAAGAGCAGTTTAAAAGCAAAAGGTAAATCTTTCATTTTCTCAATCAAAAATCCAATATGGCGGCACCGGACCATCTAACTTTTGTAAAATGAAATGCTGAGAACTCGATTCCTACATAATATATTCTTTATTTCTTGTACCAGTATACGCCCCACCGTATGACGATTATATTCTGATAGTTTCGTTTAGATTGATGATGGTTGCAATTCAATTTTTTCCAAGACTGTGTTGTCAAAAATATTAAAAAATGCCTTGTTTACCTCTCTATGACTACCACATGGCATGAGGTCAAGGTCAGGGGTCAAGTTCACACCTGGGGTCACTCATATAAGTGACCCATATTGTTTGGTTTATCAATTATTTGATATCAAAGATTTCAAATATTTCATGGAAGCCATCTTTTGTACAAGGGGATTGTTATTGTTTCATTGCTTCATGATTCTCTGAGGATCTACATTGATAATACAAGATGTAATAAACCCATTTGCAGCAAATATGTGATATACCAGTGAATAGAATTCATACAACTTCAGAAAATAACAGTGAAAATATAGGTTTATTATGACATATTATTCCATCCTCCATGTATATGTATGTGTCTTTTGTGACCCATGCACCTAGTGTACAGAACAATTTAAAGAGGCATGATTCTTTTTCTATTTAACTTTACCATATTTTGTCATCTGACTAGTAATTGAATAAAATATAAAACTACACATGAGACAGATTGACTGAGGCTAATTAGAAACATGTACATGTATGTAAATGATCGTATGCTCGTACGCAAATATTGAGTCACAATGAGGATTCTTGTAACTTATGATAAGTTATTCAATTAATTCAATATTTCTTTGTTTTATACAAAGTTGAAATTGGGAATATGTACTCTCTGTGTATTGACCATATAAACACACCACACATGGAAACCTAATGTATTTGTCCATCTGATTTCAGTGAATATGAGCGCAGGTTAGCTCTTTACAAAGACAAAGTGTGGACATGTAGGTGTACTGGTCATATCAACATGTCACATGCAGATGCTTGGAAATCAGAGCTGAGAATACAGAAGATGTTGAAGAGTGAATTTTCATCACTTTTTGAGGAGCCGATTCTGCGGATCATGCATCATAGTAAGTCAATTGTATACCTTTGTTGTTCTAAGAGAATAAGTGCCTAGACTCACGAGTTGTTGCTCTTCAGAATTGAAATTTGGTTTGCATCCAGTTCATAAATTCATATAAAGGAAACACCTTTATGCACATAGTATGTATTTAAATGCCATTGTTAACTTAAATAACTTAATAACATTAGCAGCAATAAGTTTGGTATGATACAAATATAATAGGATAGGAATTATAGATTTTGAATTTGGTGCAGGATACATGTTACCATATATGTATGTAATAAACCAGATCCTTATGATTTTGAAGTTGCCTTAATACTTAATTACTTGTAACTTCATTTTAAATTGACCACTCCCCAAAAAAATTTGAACTTTAATGATTTTTAAATCATTCTATAAAACAATGTATGCTAACATAATATGATTGCAGGCCCATAGCCAGGATTTGCCAAGGGGGTTCACTTTTTGAAAAATTCCAGGGGGGTTCACTTGTGACAATTCTGGTCCAAAAATGGCCAAAATCACTTAAAAAGTGCTCAGAATGGTGAAAAACTGCATGATTTTGAAAGATTTTTTGGCCAGCGGGGCAGGTTTGCTCGAACCCATCGAACCCCCCCTGGCTACTGGCCTGAATTGACTGTAACTTCCTTAGACCTCCTAAATGGTAATTTGTTACTTACGTGATTACATTTTTAGTTTGAATCGCTCTCCATGTTGTAATTATTAGCCAGACCCCCCAAATGTAATCTGTCAAGTACTTACATTTATAATTTTTGGTCCCTGTTTTGTAGTTATTAGCTAACAAATCAGTCAGCCCACTCCCTATTTATATACTTATATTGCAGGTACCCTTGTGCTAGAGCACTCCCTATTTATATTCTTATATTGCAGGTACCCTTGTGCTAGAGCACTTCCTATTTATATTCTTATATTGCAGGTACCCTTGTGCTAGAGCACTTCCTATTTATATTCTTATATTGCAGGTACCCTTGTGCTAGAGCACTTCCTATTTATATTCTTATATTGCAGGTACCCTTGTGCTAGAGCACTTCCTATTTATATTCTTATATTGCAGGTACCCTTGTGCTAGAGCACTTCCTATTTATATTCTTATATTGCAGGTACCCTTGTGCTAGAGCACTTCCTATTTATATTCTTATATTGCAGGTACCCTTGTGCTAGAGCACTCCCTATTTATATTCTTATATTGCAGGTACCCTTGTGCTAGAGCACTTCCTATTTATATTCTTATATTGCAGGTACCCTTGTGGTAGAGCACTTCCTATTTATATTCTTATAATGCAGGTACCCTTGTGCTAGAGCACTTTCTATTTATATTCTTATATTGCAGGTACCCTTGTGCTAGAGCACTTCCTATTTATATTCTTATATTGCAGGTACCCTTGTGCTAGAGCACTTCCTATTTATATTCTTATATTGCAGGTACCCTTGTGCTAGAGCACTCCCTATTTATATTCTTATATTGCAGGTACCCTTGTGCTAGAGGGACTGGTAGAGAAATGTTGGCTTCACATCTTACAAAGCTTTGTTGTGGGAGAGCCAATTGTCCTCAATGTTAAAGATTCTGATGATGAGTGAGTCAATTCAATTTTTTACAGTTGTTGCAATTTTATTTTTTACCATGATTAAAATAGAAATACGTAAGTTGTATAAAAATGCCATGATATTTTCCTGCCTTACTTATGAAATAGATAAAGTTTTTGATAAATTTATTGCAATGCAATTACCACTTTATATCTGAAAAAGTGCTCATATCCATTTTAAGGAGGTCCTTATATTCACTTTTTGTCCCAGTTCCTACTTTTGGCTCATATTGTATCACTTAACTTTTTTGTTGACAGTATGAGCCTATTTTTTGGCTCACATAGTGAGCCTATGGGATCGACCAGGCGTCCGTCTGTTGGTCCTCTTTTTGAATAGATTGTTTGTATATATCCCCTGAGTTGCCCTGAATTTTTGATGAACTCTTCCTATATTACAGGCTAGATGGTGTTATATTGAAAGTAGACACAACAATTGCTCCTGGTAACCCTAGCAACAGTGGCTCCCCATCAAGTGACAAAGAGAATGCAGAGAATAAAGAAGCAACTGGCTCTGAAGCTGGATCTCCAACTAAGAAATGGAGCCCACCAAAGGTATGCATAGTTTAAAAGGAAAGATGCTTAAATCCCTTATTCAGGATGGCTGTAATACATAGTTTTAAGGCCAAAATGATTTTCCCAGAGTGTTAATATAACTTGACAAAGTTTGCCCACTCAATTAAATAGAGTAGGTCCAAAGTGAATTGATTTAATGAATTGAAAATTGTAGCTGCCATATTAGACCTGAATACTTGATTATTATGCGATCCTCACAAAGGATTGAGCCTTTTACCCTCGAATTAACATCAATACACATTTTAGTCAAAAAGCAGTTATATGTACATTCATTCATTCCAGCTTCTCCCCTACAAGTATAGTTTGAAGATTGACGATGGTCGGATTATACACGGTGTTCCTGCATTAGATTTGCAGTGAGTACAATCGTTTGTGTAGTGTTGTATTAATCCCCTTCCCCTATTTCTGAAGAGACAGTAAGGTATTATAGAGGACCATTGTAAATTGTAACTGACTAATCATTTTCTTTGTAACATATAAAATTTCCATTGTATTTGTACCTTGTAATCACTTCCTTTGTAAATGATATTTCCATTGTAGTGATAATTTCATTTTATCTATCTTTTAGTTGCTTCCTTTGTGACCTCTTGAAATACTTTTTTGTACATGTGTAACTGATAATCATTGTCTTTGGAACTCATGATGATTTCATTTGTATGATAATCAATTCCTTTGTAACTTGTGACCATTTTTTTATAGGAGGACCACAAGAACTCCCAGTAAGGAACTGATGCGTTACTTTATCCGCACTAATGCCACAAGGGCTGGAGAAACCCAAAAGGGTCCTTGGGTCGTTGATGATAAGTTGGTCAAGAAATTTGATATACCGGCCAAATTATCAGATTTCTTTTTGTCCCCAACAAAGGTAAAGAATTGCTGTAAATCTGTTTAATTTATATTTTTCCATCAAATAAATGAATAGGGTTTTAATATGTAAATAAATTTTTAATCTATGTATTTAGTTTCAATAAGTCTGTAAGGAACGAAACATACGTAGCATTATATTGTAGAGTATTTATTTGATTTATAATTATATTTAGCAGATTATAACATTAACATATGCTATTTTGTTTCTTCAGGTCTCAGAAACATCAAAGAAATCTGAAAGTTCAAAAAAGCGTAAACCATCAACCAAACTAAAATCTCCAGCTGCAAAAAAGGCTAAAAAAGACACTAAATCAAAATCAACAGAAAGTCCTAAAAAATCTCCTAAAAAGACTCCAAAAGGGAAATCTCCCAAAAATGGCTCCCTTATAGCAGCATCAAAGGACGATTCAGACTCTGATGATGAGGATAATTATGTTTTAGCAGACTTAAAAGCTCTGAAAAAAGCAATTGCTGAACAGGGTAAAAGCAGTCCTGGTAAAAATTGCAGTAAAAATACCCCTAAAAAAAGCACTTCTAAGAAAGGGAATGGAGATACATCAGCCAAGGGGACTCCTAGGAAAAGTGCATCTAATTCAAAATCTAACACTCCTCGTAAAGAAACAAATGAGAAGACTCCAAAGAAGAAGAAAGATAAAGATGGGAAAAAGAAGGTAAGATCCCACTGAAGTGTTCACTGATAAGGAGTCAGGTCAAATATCAGTATGCCAATTTATCATTGAATTAATAACGCTATAGAGGGATGTCAAATTCCAGGTTATGATAGACAATCAGCCTTGTCCTATCAATAGATGCCATTTAATGACATTTTTTTGAATGTCAGTTATAAGTAATATACAAACCTAATTAATTATGGCAATAACTCCATTTACGTAGGTTATAAATTGGTAATCAATCACACTATCATTGAATACCCTTTACCCATATTCAGTAAAAACTGTCTAATTTGAATGTGACTGGACAAAAGTGTTCAGATTGGCAGGTGTTAACATTTTGTGGTTATCTAACAAAGTCTTTGGTAGATTAAAAAATGGGACGAAAACTGTTTTACTGTACCCTTGGTTGGATGGCAGAAATATATGCTCTTTAATTTTGTCCACTTAACCCTTTTCCAGTCACCTCAGAGTATACATTTTCCAAACCTCAGGTTGGTAGGGCAAAGGGGTGTAATGTCGACGTGTGGGGTAATGTCGACATAATAGACAGGGTAACTTCGACACTTACGTATTAGAAGTTGAATTTCGGTTTTCCGCCATGTTTGATTTCTGGAAAAATTAAAATCTCGCGAGATCTCGATCCATGCGAGAAAAAAAACATGGCTTCCCCCTAGATCGGAAATTAGATCAAATAAACAACAAGGTGTCGAAGTTACCCCACATGTCGAAGTTACCCCAAAATGGTGTCGACGTTACACCCCTTCGCCCTACAATAGCAGCATTATGTAAATTTAATCTCATTGCAGAGTCTGAAACAGATGACATTGTTTGATATGTCTAACAAGACTGACTCTAAGTCACCTGGTCGTAGCCCTGCTCTCAAGAAGTCCAAAGTGATGTCTCCACCAAGGCTGCCTTCTCTAGCACTCAAGTAAGAAGATATTTTAGAGGTTCCATTAGGATTTATAACAACATATAAATGATTGGAAGCAACAGGCCAAAATGATTTGAAATTTAAATTGATTATTACCGCCAAGATGTGATGTCACATTATTGTAGCCTTCAGTTTTTATATGACTGGTATTTGGTGTAAGCAGTCAGTGATCGGGATCTATAATAAGTTGTACTTTTGTAACCATATGCTTGTCATGGTTTGAAGCCTAGTTGGCAAAATTGCCTCCATTTTATATGCAACATAGATCACATAAGCTCAGCTGATTTAGATATATTCATATAAACAAGTAAAAAAAGTTAACAAATGTAACAGTGTACACATACGTATATTTGATTCCCAGGTTGAGGAAAGCCATGGCTGCAGGGGATGACAAGTGGCTTATAGGCTCTCTTATGTATAAATGTGCCAAAGAGCTGACCAACTCCCAAAGAAAGAATCTCCCTGATGACCTGCGAGGTCCAGTACAGGAGAAATGGGAAGTCATGGAAGAAAAGAAGAAAATGTAAGTTGGTTTTACTTCATAACAACCCCCTCACTTAATGTACTGCTGTTGAAAAATGATATTAATTTTAAATCCCATTGTCATGATAAACCATATCAGGAAAAAGAACAGTCACTTATTCGTTAACAATTGTTCGATTGTTTGGCCTCAACAGGTTGAGTACCTATTGTGGGAAACCTTTTAGACAAAATTATGGGTTATTTCAATTCTCATATGAAGAGGTACGTGGAATTATCTTTTGGTTTAATAATATTGTATTAAGATCTTGCCCAAAAATAAAAAGCACATTTCATATAAAAAACATTTTTTGAGATAAGTTAGTATTTATAAACTGTACACGTTACTTCCAGAAAAGCCATGCCTGCTGCAGAGAGGGAAGAATATCTTAAAAAGAAAAAAGAAGAAAAAATGAAAAAATCCCTGGAGGCTCGCAAAGAGAAGATGGCTGAAATGAAGAAATTGAGGGAGGAGTCCAACAAGGTACAAAGTTTGATCATATTTTATTTTTAGTACTCCAATGTAAACACTCAATTTTGATTGGTCATAGTAGGGTCAAAAATATTTGTATTCAGGTTTTTGTTTCACCGCCTTGTCTTATTTCTATTTTTTCTCTGTAGAAATTTGAAGACACAGAGTTAGGAGATGATTTACCAGCCCTGCCAGCTCCAAAGTTGGTCCCCACACCTGAGGGTCTCCCTAATGAATGTTTTGGTGATGTTGCCATGGTTACTGAGTTTATTAGCTGCTACAAGGGTCTGTTGATGCCAGATGATGAGTACCCCATTATGTCAGGTAAAAATAAATAACTGAATGCTACTACAGGTAATGCACCATAATTGAAGGATAGACCGAGATTCTATGATCTTAATTTTTTCAAATCATTATTAAACAAAAAAATCACCAAACAAATTATTCTGATATCATTGATCATATTAGCATATAAGATTTGTGCCTTATATTTAATCATGAAGTAACAAATAGAAATAATGTGTTCAATCATATTACGATTCACACAAAAATAACTTATCAACTTGATCATACTTAAATTTTTGTCAGCAGTCAGAAATTCACTCTACTTCAGCCATTCGCTCGTCTCATGCTTCATTTAAATCTGAAATACTATAAACATTAAGATATATGGACTTACACATTGATTTCTTTACAGATGCCTTAATGAAGGCACTATGTAATGGCAAGGAGGGGTACACTTATTTAGGCAGAGTATGCACAGTTCTACTCAGCACCCTACTCCAGGATCAAATCTCTAATGATTACAAAGAACTTGACTTCAAACTGAGCGAATTACCTGTAACAGCAGGTACTGCTTCTGAACTGTTGAGACTCGTGTTACGAAGTCATGACATTGAAGATAAGGAGGATGATGAGAGTGACGCTAGTGAGGAACTGGAAAATGAAGAAAATGAAGTGGTAAAAATGTTTTCTGATCATGTTTTGTGATAGTGTGTTTATCAGTTTATGTTTATACACCCCATTTACTCAGAACTTGACTCATTTCCCACTCCAGGTGGACTTGAACCCATCATACTTAGATCATTATTTTGAGTGATCTATCTTGCTTTTCCCGATCACACCTTTTCTGAAGTGCTATATTGTCGTCATTTTGTGCTGATTGGTTTACACGTGTCTATCTGTCATGGTGAGCAAGTGCCACATTATTCAAATCATTTCATTCAGAAAACTTACCTGTTCAATTGAAATTTTTCTGATGTAAGAGCACACACTAGTGTAAGGTTCGATTAGATTTTGAGCATGCTTGGTAAATTACTTGGTGGCCAAAAATTGCTATATTTTTTTGTGACTTGTTCCATATATTTGTCACCACCATGAAGTGATATCTATTTGGGGTCTTTAACAACAAATAATTCCTATTTTGAAATAGCTACGAGATGGTTACATTTCAGCATTTTGTCATATTAATATGTAGAATTCATTCTATGGTATTTACATTCCCTTGCAGCCAGAGGAGGTTATTGAACAACTGGAGAGCTGTGAGTTCTTTGATCTTGAACCTGAACAGAAGCTACAGATCCTACTAGGTCTCTGCCATAGGATGTTGGGCTCTTATTCTGTACAAGATTTCCTCAATGAAAGCCAACAAGAGGCTTCAAATCTATGGTATGTGCTATATCTCTATTATTTTGTTAATATTCTAGTGAATGCTTCAACTTTTGGCTTGACTCATTTTTCTGTTTCCCCATTTGACAGAGCAATTGTAACTAAAGAGTTATGAATTTTTCTGTTTGAATGTTTCCTTCTTATTCAAAGATCTGATTATCCTCTGGAATGTTTCAGAACTCTAAAAGTGAATTTTTTCTCTTCACCCATATTGTGAAGTTTATTCATCTTACAATATTTCTCAATACTTGGCCCATGGGATTTTTCAAATGCAAGAATTTTCTTTCCAGGAAGCAAAAAATAAAATTCCTGAAAGAGAAAAATGATAAACTCCGCCAAGAGAAGAAAATCAAACAAGAAGTAAAGAAAGAAGAAACAGGTGGTGCTACTGATAATCCTGGTAAGATCCTATCTCATATCTGGTATACATGTATGTTTTAGACTCAAATGGATGAATTGACAGATTGTTTTGTATACTAAAGACTGATGCAAATATATTTTTGAGGTTTAGAGACCTGTTTTTAAAACCCTGCACCTTTGAACTGAAAATATCTTGAAAGGGGAACTCATTTAAAATCAAACTACTTATTTCATTTTAGATAAAGAAAAAGAGAGTAAGTCAAAGAAAGGCAAAGTGAAAGAAGAAGTGAAACAGGAAGAACCGGAAGATGAGGAACCAGCTGACCTTGCATCTGTCGTGAAACGTCGTAGAATCACAACTGCAAAGGCAGCTGAAGAGAGAGCAAAGAAGGAAGAAGAGGAAAGGATACAGCGAGACAAACGGGAAGAAGAATATAGAAAACAAAAAGAAAAAGTAGCATTTGATAAGACCTTTACGGTAAGCTATTATCAAAATTGAATTGATCATTCAATTATAAAAATGGTGCAGAGTTACAGATTTTAAATGAGATTACTAAAGAAGTATCTTGAATTAAGAGAACAATATTATGACTCCCTGGTCGTCTATAATGGCTTGTTTTAACTTGAGTGCATCAACAAATAGATACTCCTGACAGCATAAGAATTTCTTGCCTCATAAATATGCTGCAATAATCAGCTGATATGTTACTATCAATGCACAGGCTATTCCCTGTCTAGCATGCAACACTAATGTGTACCTAATTTTCCATCTCAATATTTCAGGAAGGTATTGCATGTGCTAAGTTAGTTTTGAGACAGACACCTATTGGCACCGATAGGAACCACAGCAGGTACTGGATATTCCAAAATACAACTCCAGGTCTCTTTGTCGAAAAAGGTAAAATTCCATTATTTATTTTCGAATTATGAATTTACTATTGTTGTATAAAGTATTCTTTTTTTACAGTGTAATGACATACTTGTTGGCCTCATTCATACCTTTGCTTGTTTTGAGTGGAATACAAGAAAATAAATGTAAAAAGAACATTTTTCTAGAAAATCCGTTTAAGATAAATGGAGAGAAAAATCAGGGTTGCAAAAATTAAATCAACAATTATCAAGAAAAATATCTGGAGAAAATCTGGATTTTTTTTAAAAGTCAGCCCGAAAATCAGACTTCGTTTTCCAAAAAACAATTCAGGGGAAAATCTGGATTTCTAAAAATAAATCTGGTGAATAATCAGGGTCTACAAAAAATGGTTCGATAAATTGAGATTTTTTAACAAAAATGGGACTGTCTTGTTGAGAAATCAAGTGTTTAACAAAAATAGACAATTAAAGTGGCACCATCTATTCAATTTCAGACATGGGGCTATTATAGTACTTTCATAAGTATTATGATATTCAAAGCCTTGGTTAGAGTATTGTGATAAATATGTACAACTAGGCCTGGTTTATATTTTACCTTTTCAGGCTGGGCAACCAAAGACTTCCAATATTCTGTTGAGACTCCTAAGACAACAGATGTTGAGGACTCGGATGATGAGGTCCTGATCAAGAAAGTGAAGAAATTAAAGGAAGGTGAAGAGACAACGTAAGTGATTTAATATGTACCTTTTGTTTATTTCTAACATTTTGTTAATGCCTGAGAATATAAAATGTGTCGCATGTAATCTTCGGGAATTTGCATAGTCAAAAATTTCCTTTTGTTTCATGTGGCTTAATATTACTGCTAACTTTTCAAATTTTTCTTGGTGCCTCATACAATCTACTCTTTTGTCTAAAACACATTATTGAAAAATGTCTGACCACAGTACAATAGTCGACTGTTATTTAGAGATAATATTCAATTAGGTAAAGTTTACCACCCCATGTGCCAACCAGGAGAAGTCCTGCTCTGTAAACTGCTATAGACTGGGGGTAAACAATACCATCATATGCAGAGATAAATTGTTTGAAGAAATTGCCATCAGGAGTGATTCCCTGAACATGCTACAAATATGTAGTCCCTGTGGTCAACACATAGACTACTTACTCCTCTTAAAGGAATATTCCTTGCCAGACCCTTTCTCTCTTGATATGGTAGCTATAATCATATATATAGTTTCCATATTTAGCAAAACATGGGAAAATGTTTTAATATGGTCAATATTGATCATTTAAAAATCTAGTGCTTATTTCCAGTGAGCTGCCATCTTTTAAGATTTCTTGCAGGAAGTGATGTCATCAACTCTCAACTTCTATAACCTTGCCCAAAACAGTATAGGAAAATAGCACAAAATCACTTCTAGACAAGTGATCATTACTTTCTGTGCAAAAATATTTTCAGGGCTTGTCAACTTAGAATAAAAGAAGAGATTTTCAGAAGGATTAAATAAGATACAAAGTTGAAAAAGAATATTTAGCTGGTTTTGTAATTCTTAATAGCTCCTCACCTAATGCTATATGCAAAGTTGAGAGTCGATGACATCACTTCCTGTGTGAAATTTTAAAAGATGGCAGCTTACTGGAATTGAGCATCACATTTCTAAGTGATCAAATTTGACCATATCAAAACATTTTTGCGTGTTTTGCTAAACATGACAAGCATATATATGGTTATAGCTACCACATGAGGAGAGAGATGGTTTGGCAAGGAATATTCCTTTAACTCTCTACCACCTTGTGCCCTCTGGTCATATGTGAATACAACATCTTGAATATCCAGGTTGATTCCAACTAGGTTGTTATCATCATATGGGACTATCACAGTGTTTTTAGAATTAATTGCGATGTGGGGTATGATGCTGTTGATTTTTAGAGGTATGGTCAGGAGAGCTTCACAATTTTCAAAGTCAATATAGGTTATGTATGTCACTTCAGCTTTTTGACCATTATGAATGATAACTATGGTGTTATCTTTGGTTGAGGCTATACAATGTACAGACTGTTTAAATACAATATTCTCTCTGGATTTGCCATCTTTATCAAACATCCTTATGGTGTGGTTGTCAATATCGAGTGCAGTGATATTCGTACCATCACCCGTTATAATGTTAGAACACTTAGCAGAGATTCGAATGTCTCTCTGTCTCTGTGTATTCTGTTGAAGTAGAAGTATGCCATCCTCACCTTGGGCTATGGCCAAGTCTCCATTTTCCAATACAGCTATGTCAATGTTGCTGTTCCCTGTATGAATTGCAGAGATGATCTTTCTTGCTTCAGTGAGAATTGGACTTTCCTTGGTCATATTCTGTTGTAGATACATTTGCTTTTTGGTTGGCATAGTCGCTGTCGTAATCTCTTTTGTTTTGTTTCTCATGTACAATGTTGTTGCTTTACTAAGCTGTATCGTATCATCTGAGACATCACCTTCTTCGTATATTACAGCTATATGGGCATCACATTTCTTAGGTGGTCTAGGTTTGATTTCTTTTGCAATGCTAATTATATCATCAGACTGTCCATATTTAATCTGTATAATCAACCTTATTCAAATTTTCATTCTTGATTTTCTCAAGTTCATCTTGCTGCTGCTTGTAGTATGAAGAGATATGTTTAATTAGAGCCTCCATATCATCTTTTAGCATCATGTTGATTTGATCGGCACTCTTAGAAAGTTCTTTCTTGTATTCCATTATCTCTGCAGTTGCTAATGTGCCCTCTTGCTGATTAGACACAGCCATGAGGTCTTCCATGTGATTCACGTCATCTTGGTTGGTGTTTGTCACATCCTCACATTGATGACTAGTATGAGTTGTGATATAACAGACCATACATATAAAATCATTACATGTTTCACAGTAGATCTTCAATGCTTCAATGGGATGCAATACACAGTACTTCTTGTGATTTTGAACCATGTTTGACTGTGTGGGAACCTTAACATCACTCTTCAGTTCAACATACTTATGTTCTTGAAATCGTTTTGTATGTTTATGTACTCCAGAACATCTCCTGCAGAAATGTATGGCACAGTTGGTGCATTTAACTTCAGCGGGAATTTCATTGCCATATTTGTGACACACTCCACATTGGTGTTTGTGATCTGTGTCATTGTCAAGTTGGGGTTGCTCTTTGTCTAGCTTGCTATCTAAGGTGCTGGTGTTCTTTAGACTGTTGGCTCTATCAAGTAATTCAAGTTGTACATTAATAGGTTCACGGCACACAGGGCATGGACATGTCTTATCCTCTGACTGCACCTAGTTTGGGACAAAAAATGCAATATAATATAATGAAATATAATTCAGATATCTCAATAAAATACAGCAAGAAGGACAGGTTCAAGTTCTTATGACAGCTCGTGAACTTACATTCAAATTAACCCAGTATGTCACAGCCAATCAAAATTTTCATTACACATTTTATTTCTATCGGTTTTGCAGGATTGTGCATATTGTACTCATGTAGACTGCACTTTTATATTTCCTTAGTAACCCACCTGTTTGTGTTTGCTACTCCAGCCATCCAAACACTTGTTGCATATAGCATGCATACAGGGGAGAGCCCTGGGCTCTGTAAATGACCCAAGACATAGATGGCACTGCATTATTTCCAGAAAATGCTCTTCAATTATCTCAAACTTATGTTGTGTGGATGAGTCTTAATATATATTCCGCATATATCGGGTGTCCCAAAAAAAATGAGACATGTTTTGACAAGTATTTTCTCGGCAACTGATGAACCAAATTTTTGGAAAATTTGTACAAAGTAGTCCTGGAGTATCATTAGAAAGGTACAGAAATATAAAAAAGATCAGATAAATTGTATGTGAGTACTAAGAAATTCAAGATAGCATGTCAAAATACCCCATACCGGAGCAATGCAATGAGAATTTCATCGCATTTGTACCAAAAAAGGGAAGCAATTCGACAAGTAATTTCTCAGAAATAGATGAGCTTAATCACTTGAAATCTTTACTTGAGGCAATTTAGTGTATCTTCTGCTAGTGCAATGAATATGTCAGAGATTGGCTTCATATTATGTGTGTATTGTTGAATTAAAGACAGTATGTCAGAATAACCAATATCGGTGTCAATCTCACTTATTAATTCTTTTTCGAGCAAAATATCTTTCCGTATTTATTCTAACAATATCACCTCCAATGAATTTTGAGAATGAATGGATTTTGGATATTTGGGAAGAATGAAATGAATTAAGTAGACATGACACACAGACAAGCTATTTTGACTTATTAACAAATGCTATCACCTGATAACTGGTACAAACACTATAGAGATCTCATCGCAGAGCTTCGGTATTGGGAATTTTGACATGCTATTTTGAATTTCTTATTACTCGCAGAATATTTACTTGATCTTTTTCATATTTTTACAACTTGCTAATCATACCCCCAGGCTAAGTTGTACAAATTCTCAGTGACTTTAGTCAATCAGTTGCCGAGAAAATACTTGGCAAAAAGTGTCTCATTTTTTTTGGGACACACGATATATAGAGTATAGTCTTTGGTTGAAAAACACCCACTTTGATGTCAGTTCTAAGAAGTATATGTACGTGTGTTTTATCAATGCTTCTAAGAAGTAGACTTGTAATAAGTAGGATATTTAAAGCTTAAGCACTTACTGAACAGTCATGTTTTGTTATGACTGCTTGACAGGTTTGCTCTTGGTAAAATAAATTAAGACGTATACATAAGGATTATCAAATGAGAACAAAACATGTATTTTAGATGTCTTCTAAAATACATATCCACACTGTATTCAAAAGTGCTTGAAGGAACATTCTTTTCAAAAACCATGCCAGTGTTTTCCTTGAAATCTTTTTTCGAGTTTTCTGAAAAGGGCCTACATCTGATCAAATAGCAGTTATTGGCGTTTTAAGATGCAGAAGCACCAATATCACAACAAAGTCTTGCCAGGTGACCTTTAAAGTCATCGGATTATCCTGAAATGAAGTCAGAATTGTCAGATTTTTTGAAAAATTGCATGCGATAGAACAAAAATTCTTGTAAAACTGCGATAATGTTTTTGAAACGTTCAACTCGTCTCTATCGTTCTAATAAATAACTGAAATTCACTATTGTCAAAAAAAATCAATACTTTATTGTAAAAAGGTCATGGTAACCCAATTTATAATGTTTTTGGAATATCGCCACAAACTTCTTATTTTGATGTACATGTATATGCAAAAAAGATGTATGCAAGTTAAATATGATAAGATGATAAGCGTGATCTGATTCTGAAGCTAATCTTTGTTGTGTCAATATTTATTGAATAAGCGTGATACTAGCTAAATAATTAATACATCGAAATCAAGTCTACTGTACTATTAGATCCAGTCATTAACAAGTTACATATAGGTTATATACCTGGTATGTTGTTTTAATTATAGGTCACCCCACTTTGGCCAGAATCTGTGGTTTACATATGACAGTATCAAGGACCTTGACAGTCTCCTACAGGGACTCTCAAAGAATGGCATCAGAGAGAGTGTTCTCAAAGAGGAGATAAAGAAGTCTTATGATGCGATCAAGAATGCTATATATGTGGCACAAAGAACTAATGTTGCATTAAGAGATTCTGATGGCAACCAAGAGGCTCTAAAGAATTTCAAAGAGGTACTTAATATAACATAATTGGTTTCAGTATCCAGACAACATATCCATAGATCTGTATAAGTAACTGTGTACACATTTGGTGACACAAGTGGTGCATTATAGGCATAGGACCTTTGCTGCTTGAATTGCATGGTTCAAGGCTTACTGTCCCCAGACCGCTATTATGGGGTTCCTTAGTAGCCTTGCCCAAGTCGATATTTTTTTTATTACTAATCTGATCTTTAATTATTACGGTCATAATAGAAATCAAGATAAGTAAAAGAGACCGACTTGGGCAAGGCTAGTTCCTTAGTTGCACTTTAGTTCCGCTTGTTAAATTATTTCACTTAATTTTCTAGGGTTTGTTAAGCTTTGAGCTGATAGCCAGGCAAGGAGGACTAGGTGGGTTACCTACAACAGCAGAGTTCAATAAGTGGGAGAAAAAACTAGAGAAAACTGACAATGTTAAAGAATTGGTAAGTCTTGTTATCATTTTTATGTAACCAGTTTTATCCACCACAAGTGGTGACATAGTCTCCAACTTTTTTGTGGATGGTGGTTGGTGTTTGGCATTCAGCATCTGTAACAAATGGCAGGTAGTGAGATTTTGCATGCTAAATGCATTGTCTGTTATTTGTATCTATGGTATTATTTTATTTAAGGAATATGAGGAATACATATAAATACTATAGCTCATGGTTTAAGTTATAACTTAATTTTTTGAGAGTTGTGTAATAGTTTTTGGTTTGTTAGTTTGACATTAATGTTATTTAACCTTGTTTAGCTTTATCATATGAATTATTGAATGTATGTATTACATGAATGAAATAAATGATTATGAACAAAAACACATTTAGAACTGGTTTTTGAGAATTGATGCCCTTCAACAGTAGTTGGATAACTGTTCCCAGACATTTACTTTATTAGGGCCTAACTTTCATATTGCAGGGTGAACTGATGGTGGTTGTCATGGAGAACATCCTACCCAAGTTCCTACAGAACAAGTTTGCCAAGAAGAAGAAAAAGGTGAACAAGTTTACCACAGTGGAAGTGAAAGAGGAAGAACTTGGAGAGGGTGAGGAGGAAAAAGATGGTAAGGGCTTTTACTTGAACTTTTGAGGCTTGCTTCAGTGGTTCTATAATCAGAAGTTTAGTTGGACCTCCATGGCTTAATCTATTGGAAGTTTACTTGAATCCCCATGGGTCATTATTAGTACATTGTATGTTGATACTTGAACTAATATGACATGTGACTTAATCATTATAGATACTAAGCACAATGAAATACATTGTATTGCTAGATGGGATCAGATGTCACTGGGTCTAAGAAGAAGAATTAATTTTGTTAGTGAGAGAAAATAAGTATGAGAGAATGTAACTTCAGTTATTATTAGTAAAGCTTTATATAATTGCAAAAATAAATCTTGTTTTGATCTATTTCTAATGTAGATAAGGAACAGATAAAAGTGGATGAGACGATTGCTAAATGGAAGGAAGCATCACGAAATTGCAGTACGATGTCACGTTTACATGTCCTTCTGGGAATGTTTGAGTCATGTGTTAACTGGAATATGTCTTCAGAAAATGCTGTAAGTTACGTTTATAATGTGTTCAATTTGGTTTCTTCACCAACTCCAAAAATGTTTAATGTGATGACATATTATTTTGTGTTTTGAGTTGGCATTTGGTTGCAGTTGCTATTCTTTTGTAACAATGCTCATTTTGCAATATATTCCAGAAATGCAAGATCTGTCGCAAGGGTGGCAATGATGATAAGTTGTTACTTTGTGATGATTGCAATCTTGCATTCCATCTCTATTGTCTAAGACCTGCCCTACCAGCTATACCTAAAGGAGAATGGTTTTGCCCAGCATGTATAGTAAGTCCTTTATTTATAGTACCCTCCAGGCCTGTAGCCAGTTTTTGCCAAGTTGCAGTCCAGCTTTTAAAAAGTATGAGGGCTTTGACAATGATATCCCAAAATCGTTTTGATTTTAGAGTGGTATAAGTAAATAAATGGGCATTTCCAATCAATTGTTGTATTTTATGACTGTCTAAAATGTGTTTTTATTTCCTTTTTCCAGCCTTTGTCTAAAAGACGGTGCACTAGAGGTATAAACTACAAGAATCTTAATGATGGCTCGGATGAGGTAAAAATATGAGAACACAGTGTCAATAAAAATGTCATCAAATTGAGGAAGATGTTAGTCTGGTTATATTATAAGTGTAATAAAGGTTTTTACCAATAAACCTACTAACACATGAATTGTTTATCAGTTTTATGTAAATCAATTAGATTTGAGACAAAACGATACTTTGGTACATAAAAAATACAAAACTAAATGCTACATTGTATGTTTCATCACACTGGTTGGTATGTTAGGGTTTATTTGTGCAACCCAGTTGTGCTTTTCGATATTCCTTTCTTTGTCTCTTTGTTACTTTTTGTGTTTTTTATTACATCTATGCATATTTGTTTCAGCAAGATATATATTGCAACCATAGTCATTCATAATTATCTAAAATTGAATTTTAGGAGGAACAAGATGAGGAAGAGATGGCTAAAGATGAGGAGTGTCATATATGTGGGGACCAGCAAAACATCTTCAGTTGTTCATCATGCCCAAGAGCCTTCCATCTGGACTGTCATGAGCCACCCTTGAGACATCCCCCAAGGTATGATTACTTTGATATTTTTATCTCATTTTCAGATTCATTTTGGTTAAACAAACGATTCATATTGAGAGGCCCTATATTTTCTTAGTCACATGCTACTGTTTGATTTCCAGGAGTACATGGACATGCACCCAATGTAAGACAGGGGTACAGTACAGACGCCCAAGGAGGTCAAAAACACAACAGAGGAAAGCTGCACAGAGTAAGTTCCTTTTATCTTTTATATCTTTTAACTTAATTCGGACCGTGATGAATGAATTAAACCATGCAAGAGTTCAATTGTATGTAAACAAGTGATGAAAAATGTTAACTTTGCATACATTGACCGTGTAAATTCAATAATTTCACATAAAAACTAATGTGTATATTTGTCATACATTGTGAAATGTTGCCTACACATTATCGCCTGTTACATGTTTGGAGGAAGACCCTCGTGTTTGAAATATTGTACTCAACTCAACACTGCTTGATAAATCTAAATTATTTTAAATGACATTACAGGTAGAAAGCGTTATGAAAAGGAAGAAAGTAGCAGCGAAGAAGAAGAGGAGGAAGAGAGTGATGCTGGCTCTGATATTGAAGTTGACAGTGATGCCTCTGATGTCAGCCTAGAGGTGAAAGTGAGGCCAGCGAGGGGAACCAGGAATTCACGACGTGCCAATGGTGAAGATGAAGACCTAGAGAAAGCCTTGGAAGAATCAAAGAGGAGCTCTAGGAGACAGAGGTATGTTTTTTAATCGAATAGACCTTTTCAATGAATCCCAACCCCCTTTAATGAGCTAAAGAAACTGGGGTATGTTGGGTAGATTTATGATGTCATAATTTGTAGGTAGCAATTGAAAGGCATTATAACCAATAGGTCGCATGATTTACTGGATTGTTCTTAAATATTGTCTGTATATGTATTCTTTATGCATATCCGACTTGGGCAAGGCTATGCATATTCATGTTTTCATGATCTACCAAATAACAGAAACCCGGGGATTTTTCAAATATTGATATAGACTAATATGGGTGATGATAGGGTGAAACATAAAATTTATGATCACACGGTGAAACATGAATTTCTTCCTAAAACTGGACTAAGTCTGATTAAATAACAGAATGTCATACCTAGATGTATTCCTTATGCATTTATTGAACGGCTGAATATATATGTGTTTTAGTAGATTAGATGTATATTCATCAATACCAATGGAAATACGTATTCACTTCTCATTTGTTTGTGGAGTTTTACATCTTCATCCCAAATATTTGTGTTTCAGTAAAGGGAATGAGTCTGTTGGAGACAGTAGTAGATCTGCAAGAGCAACAAGGTAATGTTGTTTCTTATCTCCGCATCCCCATTTGAAAAATCTCCACAAGCTTACTTTAACAAGAATTAGCTAAAGAGATTAATAACAAATGTAACCTGCCCCATCTTTCGTTCCTATAAAACGATCGAGTGCTTAAATAATTGTCATCGATTTTTAAAATGTATAGACCTGTACTTGAAATGAATTATTAATAAGAAAAAAGTATGAAATATCCAACTAACCTGTTCTTTACCTCCAGGCGGGCCTTGAACACCTCTTCAGATGACACAGATAACTATGTTCCAAATAAAAAATCCAAATCAAATGTCACCAAAAAACAGGGAACACCGACAGAAAAACGAAAGGCAGGTCGTCCAAGTAAATCCAAGAAAGCTCAAAATGACTTGCTGAATGGTATTACTTGGTCAGAATCTGATGATGAAGATACTGAGGAAAGTGATGTTGCCGTTGAGAAGAAGGATCCTGCGATGAAGGTTTGTAAAGTAACCTGTCATATGTAAAGACTGGAAAGATTAGGGCCCAGGTCAAAAATTTAATTTTTTGCAAATCTAGGAATATTACGAGGGGGCGTAAAAATTAGCCAAATGTAGAAATAGTGAAAAAATAGAGAAAAATGGAAAAAGATATTAATATTTTTCAATGGAATAATATGTACATTTTTCTGTGCAGTAATGCAATAGTTGATTTTAACATTTTCTGTACTAATATTTTGAATGTTGCCAGAAATATGTAATTGTAAATCAAATCCAACATTTGATCCCACATTTGTACAGCTTATTAGAGAATGCATATTTTTAAAAATTTTCAAATATCTTGGGAAATCGATAGAAATATGATAACATGTGTGATTTTCTTTTCAGGCTTGTACAGATATTTTGCAGAGAGTTATAAGACATAGACACAGTTGGCCATTCAGGCAGCCTGTTGATGTCAAAATAGTGAGTGCCCTTCTAATATCAGATTGATTATCCCATCGAATGAAGTTCGGGGGGGATATAGAGAAGCCGTCCGTCCATCTGTTTTTCCGTCTGTTCATGTGTCCGGGCAATAACTCAAATACCGATTGACGGATTTGATTCAAATTTTATAGGCTCATGCCTTATGGGTGTGCCCAGCCTCTGCTTGTAAAGGAATTTTCAATATGGCCGCTCAATTCGAAATGGCTGCCATCAAAAAAGCCATTGCCCAAAAGCCAAAATTCTGTTTCGCTTCCAGAAAATTGGAAGGATTGAATCATGAAAATTAAAGGAAAAGACATAAAAAGGATAGGCATTTCATATATATTAGGTGCCAGATTAGTGTGACATCATCACTAATTTTCGATAAATCTTTATTTTAGGTGCCCGACTACTATGATGTCATCACTGATCCTTTAGATCTCACCACTATCAAAAATAGATGTCTCTGTTTTGAATATAGTACTCCGGTAGAATTTCTAGGAGACATGGACAAGATATTTCAGAATTCATACATCTACAATGGGGTAAGTCTAGAATGCTTTTCATTGCATTTAAAAATTGATATATTGTAGTCATTGTCTTGTCCCATATTATCATTGTCTTGTGTTATATTGTCATTGTATTGTCATATTTTGTCACTTTCTTGTCATATATTATTTTATATAAATTTTATGTTCATGTACATTCCAGACAGCATCTGAGATTGGTGGCTTAACTAAGCAAGTGGAAGAATTCTACAAACAACTCGTTGAAAAATTTCTCCCTGACTTTATGGACCCCTTAGAAAAGCAGCCAGAATGGAAGTCAGACCATAGCTATTCATCGCCACCAAGGCCTAAGAAGAAGGTTTCAGATTGAACAAGAACTGAAATGCTAAAATGACAATGAAGAAATTTGGATTTAAATATGAACATGTTTCCTATGAAATTAACTGTAAGATGTTGTTAACTAAAGGTACATTTTCATGATGTATGTATATTATCATTTTAACAATTACCTAAAATCAATGAAAATGTCTACACAATGGTCCAATGAATAGTTTACGTTGAAGTGACATTTCTGCAAAAATTGTTGCAAATCTGTTCGTCTATACTAGTTTGAATTTAGTTACTATTGTGTCCTGAATTGTATTTTTCACAGTTCATACTTTAAACGCAGTTTATGATCGTTATTTTACTTTAAAAATTATGGATTTCAGTTGTTTGATTTGTGCTACATAGTTCTCCATATGAAATATGGCTTTTCTGTTACATATCTGTGTAAGTGCAATTTTGTATTGCTTAACTATATATGTTCACATTAATGATTGTTAAAACGATTGCTTTTCATTAGGGGAGAAACCCTCTCACCAAATCATTTATTGATTTATTTAAGATACCTTTATGTAGCTTCCTTTTTAAAAGTTGATTTATGCAACTGAAATGTGCTTTTACCCTCCCTGCATAAAGTGTTTTAATACTTAGGACTATTGTATGTAGGCCGATGTACAATCTTTTATTTATTTTGTCTTGATTAGATGATGTTATCTTTGCTTTTGATAGCTTTGAAATCTTGGTGAATCTCGTAAAAGGAAGCCCTCTCCCAGTTTGGGAAAATTGTTAAATGGGAAACAAGACTAATTTATTTCTATTTTCGTTTACTTTTTCCAAATGATCATGAAATTCATAATATAACAGATGGAAATGAATATGTGAAATCATGTTTTTTAGGCAGGAGTTTGGAAGAATTGTCCCATGAATCCATGATATAGATGGTTGTATTGTCTATGTACAGTTAATGTATATATTAATATTATATAATAAATGTTATCCCTTGTAAATAGACTAAAAGTGAAATACATTGTATAGTAAATGTAGCTGATACTTGACTAGTTTGATTTCATTTAATATGTGGATATCCACATTTATTGTTTAGGAGATTTTACACATCACATTTTGCACTTTGAATCTTACATAACTTGACCATCTCATGAAATATGATGGATCTTTATGGAGACAATATATCAATAAGCAAATTTGTTGAAAATCTAGTAAAATGTGACTAATTCTATGGACATTAAGGAGGTCAGTTTTACCCCATACATTTCCATTTTGCCCCATGATTGATCTTTTCTTCAAAGGGTTACGATAAGCTTCCCCTATAAAAACAATATGGGGACTCCAGGCAAGTCCTGGATCAGTCTATTTTTTAAAAAAAATTAGAGGAGTTTTGTCAATTCCAGTTTATAAAGATGATTATCCACAATCCAGAGGATGCACGTGCATCAGCCAATATATATTTTTGCACTTATCCAACTGCAAACTTACCCTCAGAAAATAGCCAAAATCCAACATATTACTGCCTGAAATCTGTTATAAACACCAAAACTTTATTCCTCAGATGACTTGGGTTGCACCCATGAGACTCAATTGAAAGACTTTATCAAAATCTCCTTTTCTCAAAAACTGAGAATTCAGGAAGTGAAGCAGAAACTAAGGACAGGTGTAAAATGAATGTAGATATGCCCAAATACAAATAGCAGTTTTAATTAATTGTATCATCTGTCATGTCTGTGTTTGTTGATGCAGGAATTGGATGGACAAGATAGGCACAAGGACTGGCAGATCTACTCATGGACAGAAACTGCAAAAAATAGGATGCTATTTCTTCAAAAGCGGCAATTCAATAACAAAATTGTTACAGATTGTTTTGTACTGTTTTATTATACAAAATTTATACAAAATATATACATACATACATGTACATGAATGTAATAACACATGTGATAATTTGTACAAGTCATTACATGGGTTCATACTCTTACAACAAAAACATTGGAATTACTGTACAATATTGTCATGTTCTATCAAAAAGCAGCCCACACATTAATAACTCAGATGCGAGTAGAAGTAATCAGTTTGTAGTTTCACCACCAGGTGGCTCATTAGTCATTTGGGTCAGATATAGCATGGCGGATATAATTAAAAGTTCTAACTTAAATATTCATCAGTTTGAGTGGTTTATATCACCCTTATGTATCTAAAGCATATATAGTATCTAAAGCAAATTAGATAGCCTTCAATTCAATTCACAAATGTTTCTAATTACCAACATGAGTGAGGCATACATGATTTTTTATCAACAGTTCAATCTTGATTGTGCTGCAGAGAAAACTTATAACAAAACATGACATGTACAGTGTGCAAATGATTAAATATTCTTGAACAATACATCATATAACATACTCTAAAACAACATATGTTGCTAGACTTGAGCTGGATCTATATGATAAAAGAATGTCTATTTCTACTAAATAAAATCCAATAAACATTTAGTATCATCAAATTAACTTCAAACTAGATAACAGCAATGCCAAGGCATAGCAAATCCCATCGAACGGCCATGGCTGCCATTTTAACAAAATCCCTTCACTAGTTAAATTGTCATAAGAAAGTGTAATATGCTTCGAAGATGGCACATATAAAATTTCAACAAAACCACTCCACTATCTTTTTGAGCTATGGCAAAAAGGTAAAATAACACATGTAAAAATGGCGCCCATTTTTGTCAATTTTCAAGATGGCCACCATGCTTTTTTTAAATATTTAGATTTTCAACTTAATTGAAATATCAAATATACAGTGATATATTGGCATTCAAAACAATAATATTTCAGCTCTATATGCTGTACCTAAAATACTGTGAAATTAACACTAAAATGCTGGCCACCCACTTTGAAAATCAGCTTTCGGGCAGAACTTGTACTCCCATGGGGCATACAGGTTTAAAATATAAATGGTATTGGTCCAACAGTATTTGAGTTGTTGCCCTGACAGATGGACATACGTACGTACAGATGGATGGAGCTGTTCCCTATATCCCCCTGAACTTCATTCGATGGGATAATAAATTATGCAAATGAGTTAACATCATTAACATTCAGATCATTCAATATTTCACATACATTCACATTTTACTGTATACTGTAACCGTTAACTGTTACTGTTTACTGTATACATCACTAAGTATTTACAGTCTCAATTTTACATCAATTTCGTTTAATTTTAAAAGTACTTTGAACAAACATAAATGGTGTTCAGTATCTTAAAGGAAACCATAAGCCATTAAGTTTTATTTTATAGATCATTTGGTAATTCTTATATTATTGTGTACCATCATATGATTCAGTCATTCATGAATGATAAATTGATAAAAGAGTAAATGAAAACAAGAAAATGTTCTCTATAATGAAGGGTACTCTATCCCCATTGTAAGTCTCCAACTATGACTATTCTGAATGGTTACAATAATGGATTTAGGATTTTTTAGCTATGTTCTGGTATAAAGCATCCCTGAGTTTAATTGACTTGTTGTTTTCATAAACTCGTGTTTATCTTTTATGTTTTATGCTGGGGAGATCACTGTAAACACATTATTAAATGAACATGATTTCTCCCATAAAGTCAAGTTTCACTCCATCCAATAAATCATCTTGCTTTATTTAGGAATATTTTTGCTATAATCCTATATTTTCATATATCCATCAAATCAAAGATTTAATTTGTTTTAAAATAATCTAAAAAATCAAATTGGGAAGTTGTGAAGATAACAACTAATTAAGCATATCATGGTCTCTAGAAACAAGAATATTTTTTCCATGGCCTAAGATGATCTGCTTGCAGAAGCAGTCCTGTAATATATTGTTATCTCGAGTTTCATAACGGGAGGTCCAGAATGGAACTTGACTGGTTGAGTAATCTTTATTTACAATATGGTGATCTGCTAGTAGTAGTCCTCCTGTAACTGTCATCTCAGGCTTATAACCTGAGGTCCACAGTTGAACTTTGCTGGGAGAACACTCATTGACTATAAGGTGACCTGCTAGCAGGAGTAGTCCTCCTGTAAATGGAACTATTGTCATCTCTAGGCTCATATCCTGAGCTCCAGAGTGGAACTTTGCTGGGAGAACTACCTGAGGAATAAGGAGAGGTCCAGGGGGAGGGCTGGAAGCCTGAAATGACATAGAAGACCATTGTAGTCATCCTTAACACAATAAATAAACAAACAAAATGCAAAGTATATTTTGAGTGAGCTTAATATCAAGCCCCTGAAATTGGAATCATATTGCCACAATATTGTATGTTCTGTTTTGTTTTTTACCTGAGGGTGAATTTGTGATGAACTGTTGCTGCTGTGGGCTCCCTGGGGGTAGGAATGCTGGGTGGCTGGGGCTCCTGTGTAGAGGGGCTAGAAGTAGGCGATACCCTGCAGGCAAACATAAATTCTTATGACATTTTAGGCCAAGGTTTTAATTTAAATACACTGCAGGAAATGGCAACTTTTCGAGGGCCTGGATTTTCAACTGGGCTGCAATTTTAAGATATTTAACAGGATGCACATAACTATAATGATCTAACACGACATATATTGATCAAGACCTCCCTTTATTGATTAAGACCTACATATATAATCATCAAGACCACCCTATAATGATTGCAACCTACCTACAAGGGTTGTCCCATATAGTCTTGAAATTTTTATTGATCAAGAATTCCCTGTTACAATCAAGACCATCCTATAAAGATTGCAACCAATTGTTCAAGAATTCCCTAGTATTGTAATCATGACCTACTATAATGATCAAAAACATACCTATAATGATCAAAACGAGCATGACAATCAAGATCATGAGTATGATCAACCAGTTCATGTAGTTATTGGCAATTATGGCAAACAGTCCTCCCCAGCCTCTCACAATTGGATCTTCGTGTGAAACTGGAGCTACAAGAACAAATAATAAACTGTTGGTGTTATGTGTCGCTTATTGTTTGTTTGGTGAAACTATATGTCACCAGGCATTAATTAACAGGCAAAATGTCACAACCTGCCATTTGTTACAGATGCTGAACCCCAAATGCCAGACTCCAACAGCCATCAGAAAAATGGCCCTTGGTTCATTTCTAAAATATGTGTCCAATGATAAAACTTGTCAAAATAAAGTTGATTGAAAATGAAAAAACAAATAAATAAAGAAACATACTTCCTGCAATGGTATCTTTCTGACCAATCAGCTTGATTTTAACAGAAACACTATGTCGCTGTCCCGTTACATCACACACAATATCTACAACAGCTTCTAGATGGTCCATGTCTAACAAGGCAGCTTTATTAACAGCCTTGTCTAAAAGCTGTATAGGGAAGTGTGCCACATTCTGGGCCTGGGGGTCTCTTTCTCTTGCTAGTATACTGATAATGCTAGAATCACTCGATGTCACCTACAAAAGTAAGAATCATCCTTAATACTATAAGTTATTGAATAATTTGAAGTGCAATACAGGATATATTCTGTTCGAGAAATTTTGTATTGGAACGAGACGAAGTCGAGTGCTACAGAATATCGAGACGTGATCCTCTGTATTGCTACTGAGATTGTTCCCTCCGTACCAATATTTTCTGTATTGCGACGGAGATGATCAACGAGGACAACCTCAGTAGCAATACAGATTTGTACAGCACAAGAACTGACCAATCAGAGCGCTTAATTTTACAGATCATATGATAAAAAGTCTTATTATCTCTGAATATAATACTACAGCGTACAATGGAGTAGACCTTCCCAATAAATCTGCCATCTCTGGTAATCAAATGGAACCATGACACATTGGCAAGATTAATGATGTCATAGGTTGTAGATAGCACTCTTTCCAAACAAAAAATAGTATCAACTCATTATATCGCTTGAACAAGAATCCGGAATATACTCTGGCCAATATATCATGGTTTATTTGAAAGGTCTATAACATACTCAGCTGTATATCTACTATAAGTTTTTCAGAAGCAAAATGCTGTTTTGTGGACATTCAGACATTGATACTCCTGATTTCCTAAATCAGGCCCATGCCTTAATGTACGCACATTGAGAAGTATTGTACTTGAAACTAAAGAATTTTGAAAGTAAGTCAAAAAAATAGTGGCTATGACAATATGTTACCATATCTTGGTGTTGACATAAAAACTAAAACCTACTTGAATGTTGTCGAAGACTGCGCTGACTGCAGATACCCTAACAGTTGCTAAGGGTAATAAATTACTGATTTGAACCTCATTGGTGAACACATGGAAGGCTGGTAGGAATTCCAGGCTAATGGGAGTGGAACGGATGCTTGTCTGTTGTGTGCGTTCTATCACACGAGCAGTCAGCTCAATCGTGCTGTCTAAAGTGCTTGTTTGTTGGGCCAAGCCTGGGTTGGAAACCTGAGTCAGACTGCACCCATATTGACCTAGAAAGTCAAATGTTATTGTATTGATTTACATTTTCATTACATATTAACAAGATGCACTGCCGAATACCATGAGGTATCCCCCAAAGTTTGTAAAGTTAATCAATAATAGGGTTCACTTGTAAATGCAATAAAAATTGTGAAAAAATCAATATGGCTGCCTCATACAGTGGTCTCCTCAGCATTAAAGTCAAAGCATTATGGTGAAGAAAATGAATAAGAAAACATACCTGTGCTTGAGTCAAAGCTGGGTGATGCTGTGAACAAGTCCCATATAGCCACCTCAGGGTGTGGCTTACTGAGGCTAAGCTCACATGTAAATGGCATGTGGCTCACTTTAAACTCCTTTTGGATAACTGAGCTACAATCATCACCTGCAGACACACAATGTAATCTTTCAATATATTACGATTTGAACATGAAAACTCACCAAAATTTTGCAAAATCGTCACTTTATTTCCTACTTTCAGTTTGGCGTTTCGCACTGAACGAAACACTTAGTACAAACTAGGTATTGTATCGAAGAATAGATACTGGGTGACATTTGACTTTGTTCACAGTTTATAGAAGACGTGAATGGCTTATAGTTAATGGAATTATTACATACCGTGAATGTTAGCCTGGGATAAACTAGAGCCATGGAGTTTGACTGGAACTGCTATCTTCTTGCTCCTGCCCCCCTCTACATTAGTGAGGTATGACACACTTGTCATGTCCAGGGAGACACTCTTGATAGCAGAGACAGACACCTAAAACAAGTACACATACATGGTTTCAATCAAATGGCATTCATGACAATCAAATGGCATTCATGACAATCAATTGGCATCTGCTTCAACTTAATATAAGTGATTCATGACAAGCAAGTGGTATTGGTGACAATCAAATGGCATTCATGACAATCAAGTGACATCTGTGGCAATTCAAAGATTCATGACAATCAATTGGCATTCATGACAATCAATTGGCATCTGCTTCAAATAAATATAAATGATTCATGACAAGCAAGTAGTATTCATGACAATCAAATGGCACATCATGACAATCAAGTGACATCTGTTGCAATTCAAAGATTCAGGACAATCAGGTGGTATTCATAGCAATCAATTGGCATTCATGACAATAAAGTGGCATCTGTTACACTGAAATGATTCATGACAATCAACTGGTATTCATGACAATCAATTGGTATTTATGATAATCAAGGGGTATTCATTCATTTGTGATTAAAATAGTATGTAGGGCAGGGTTCTCACCAGGAAATTTTTAGACCACGAATTTTTAGTGGTATTGTGACTCCTTTTTTCGTGGTATCGTGACTACTTCTACCCCATGTGAGATCATAGATATCCTATTAGTATACTTTTCAACATACTTCTTAAGATTATCTTGCTATTTTAATCCCAATATTTATTTCTAAAAGGTTTCTGACTTCCTATTTCTTGTTTGTATCCACTTTTATGTATTTTCTCAATAGTTTTACCGCAAATAATGTGACAAAAATGTAAAATTAGACTCCGGAAAAAACGCTTTAGACTCCGGAAAAGCTATTAGACTCTGGAGCAAGAGGGTTTAAGACATTAGACTCCGGAGAATCTCGTAACCTAGTGAGAACCCTGTAGGGTATCATTTTATGTGAAAAAGAAGTAAAAGGGGAAGGGGCAGAGTTGGAGGGAGGGAGAAAGTTGGAGGGGGCAACGAGAGTGTGGGGATCAGATACTGCTCGGTGGGAACAGAAAGATTAATAATGGAAGATAGGATTTAAGATTTTTATAGAGGGTGCATTGAGGATAGAGAGTAGGGGTTAATAGCGGGGACAGATAGATTTCCTTACCTCTGTGCTGGTGACAAGGGATTCTGATACATTGTAACGAATCAATGTACTGCCAATAAATGACGCTGTTGAGACACCTGTAGCCCCATCTATAGTTATAACATTGCTGCTAGCAGACCAGGTTCCTTTATAATCTGAAAATGAAATACATGTATTTAGTTACCAAAAATGAAAATCAAAAACCAGTGCCTTTTAATACTGACAATTTTATAGGAAAAATATGGAAGCATGTACTGATGAAGCAGATTTGTCATATGTATATGAATAAGTAAATTTACTATTTTAATGAAATAATCTGATCTTTTTTCAAAACACATATTCTCATAATAACCACCCCCAACACCGAAGCACTGCGCAATACCCAGTCATCCTTTTCTATATTATTCTTTAAATAGAAGCAGCTGCAATTTCACTTATTCAGGCAAGCTAGTACTTTCATTGTCATTCGTACAAATACTACTGCACCCCAAGCTATGTAAGTACTGCGTTAAATTATTTTTATACTTAGTGAGTATGTCAGTATAAAGCTGCTTTTCCAGGGGCTCATTTCTCAATATAGAGTGAAAAGCAATTGTCATGGATGATCATGGAGAGGTAAATGAATTCCACAATATTTTTTTGAGAAATGGACCCCAAAATACCAAAATGCGTTGATAATATGCGATAAATAATAGCATCCCAGAAATGTAGTTGAGCAAACCATATCAAGTCATTGATACACTGTTATTAAATAATATAATGCAAAGTCTGGGCATATTTTACAAGGGTTAATTTCTCAAACATTTCTACATTAGACAATTTGTACTTTCCTAATAATAACTAGTACTATATTTTTGTGATTTCTACAATGGATTTAGGAATTTCCCTGTCAGAAAAGTTTTAAGAAACACACCCCTGGTTATTTAACCTGAATACTTCATACATACACAGACCATTAACATAATGCACTAAGAGTAGATATCAAATGTTCAATGTCTGATACAATTGTTTTCCGTGTCAATAGGTCTAAATATTCCAAATATTCTACTATTTTTGTCTTTTATCAAATAGACACATGTTTTTATTGTGCACAAAGAACACCTTGTATGATTTAGGTTTGAGTAAAGGTTATGACGATCACCAACTTTTATTGTGAAGATTTACAAACAGGTCTGGTATTTGTTGCATTTATCCAAAAGTCAAAATGTTGATTTTTGTCAAATAATGAAAAAGCTGTGGTCAAAAAGCCGTCCCATTATTGAATTCATTTGTTTTGTAATTAGATATTGATATCTATTTTAAATCATATCTTTCCAGTGTACCATGGGTATTAATTGTAGTTAATATTGATAGACATATCGCCCTATGCAAACAAAACATCCAGGGCACTTAACACAAGCATTCGGTGCGGAACCAACAATCATTTTTGAATTTGTGATATTTTATAAACTAAGCCATGTTGAGTCTTGAGTTTTGTCAATATATGTGTAGTTCTTTCCAAATGGATGAAACCTTTGACAATTTTCCAATTTTTGATAATTACAAATTTTTTTCTGCATTTCAAGATGCAAAAGTAATTTATATTAATGGCTGATTTTGATCACCAATACTGTATGAAGGCTGAGAAGAATGTTTAAAATGACAATTTCAAGATTTATACATTGGAGAGAGAGGCTTAATATGTAATTGTCACTAAACAAATGAAAATGTCAAAAATGATCATTGGTTCCACACCGAGTGCTCATGTTATCCACACCAATTCTGTTCAGTAGCCTCAGTCTGCATAGGGTACATTCATCAATTAATTCAGTTCTACATGTAAATGTACCAAGCAAAATGCACCATAAAAAAAGTAACTTACTTCCAAACGTTTGACTACGACCTGCAGTTTTATTGTGCAATAAAATAATAACATGTGTATGAAATTATCGTAAAACTTAAACAATGTTTCTTGCAGCAATAACTGAACAGGTGGTATAAATTGAAGACATGCTGTTTCTTTGAAAAAAAGGTCAAGCAGGGTCCTATTCTTGTAGATAAACAATGGATTGAGACTTTTATTTATTGTTTTTCAACAAAAAGATCTTCTAGGCTCCCATGAGGTCCAGTTTCAGTGCATTGTGAATCAGAAAACATCCACGATATCATATATGTATTCACAGGGTAGAGTTTCCTTTAGTTAACCCAACCTATCTAATACTAGACATCTACTGTAACCATTATTATTTGGTGCTGTTTAATTTAGCAATCAAATATTCCCTATTCTCAGACATTAAGTTCTTTACAATTTTTCTGTTTTTACTCATTTGTTAGACTCAATTGTTAATTAAAAGGATTAAAATAATTACAATGTAAAATGGCGATTTTGGCTCAATTTACAAGTGTTAAACCAAATAAAAAACCAGTTGCCAAGTAACCATAGTTACAGTATGGTACATATTAACTACTATGAATGGGTTACACAGAATTAGATGATACATGGGAAATAAATCACAAGCAACTTGACTGGATCTTGTATAAACATGCAATATATCTACATGAAATATAAAGTTTGCTCTAAATATCCAAAGAATGAAATGCTGCACACCCCATTACAGGATCAAGTTTGCAGACCTTATGAATATTAAACATCAGATTCTATACTCACTTGATCTTGTTACTATTGGACTAGAGAAGCAAATAATGTCACCAAGTGTAACATGAAGCTGTGAAGGGCTGATGGCATGTCCAACATTTATGTTGATGTAGTCTGCTATCCTTGGATTATTATGGTCCCAAACCTGCATTCAGAAAAAATACAGATGAACAACAAATTATAATTGAGCTACACACATAACTACAGTAGATGATCAATGTCCCAAGGTTATCAATGTAACTCAAATACATGTAGCATACTTTGGGAAACATTTTTCAATTTAGTATTCTCCATGGGTGCTTAATATGTTGATTATGGTAAATAGGTCAGACAGACTTAAGAATCATTAAAGAACAGTTTAATTTATTTAAACTTCCGCTTTTCTCCTAACAAAAGAAGAATACTTCCAATTTTCTTGGAAATGGGAAATTGGAATGTACATGAAAAGAACAGGTGAACTTCATAATTTGTATAATAAAAATACCAACTCATGTCATCAAATTCATTCCATTTTCAGAACGTAGGGCACAGTGAATGACTAGAAACTGAAATCATGAAGAGTTTGAGAGTGGCAGTAGTCATATGTGCATTGGTTGGAATTCTGATAGAAGGAACACATGCATCGTAAGTAAACTCATTTCATTAAACAAAGCAGGTCAGTTGTCAAATCTGAAATTACATTTAAAGGGTACAAACTCTGTTATTGAGTGCTTCATGGCCATTCAGCTCAAGATAATTTTCTCAATCTCTGTTCCTGTTCCACACCAAAAATTTTTCGTTTTTGATAAACCAAAGATTTCAGCTAATCCAAGTTGAATCTGGATTCCAAATGTTTCACCATTTTAACTTATAAAGTTATGATTATAAACAGTCACAGGGAAATTTTCAAGAACCCGAGATTCTGGAAAAATTAAAAAAAAAAACGGCCTCACTTACAATGACTCTGACCAAACTTGATGATGACGCAGGAATGACACACATGTTAGGAATGACACGCATGTTAGGAATGACACGCATGTTAGGAATGACATGCATGTTAGGAATGACATGCATGTTAGGAATGACACGCATGTTAGGAATGACATGCATGTTAGAGTTTGAGTCATCAAGCTGTGAAACAGTGTCAATGAATTGTCATGTTTATGATTAATTAATTTGTATTAATATAAGAGGTAGTCATGAATAAGGAATCTCCTCAGTTAAATAACATATCATTTTCTAATTTAAAGATTCGTGTGAAACTATATTTGAAGTTTAAGTATGCCTCAGATTTGTGTATAAAAGCTAGCAACCAAGTTGTAAATACTGCTGCACGATGAATATGGGTAATATTTCAGAAATCATATGAAATGTCAAGTGCATTTTGAAAATAAAATATTGACAAATATATCTGCATGCATGCCAGTTCCAGGAATGAATTTAAAAACATTTTTGACCAAACTAGGATCATCAATACCTTATATATTTGAAGACAATATTATATTATACCATATTATATCATATCATATCATATATTATATAAGAGGACAATACTGAATGGACCATCATTATTTGTTCTGATTCAAACATAAAAAATGAAGAAAACATTGTTTAATTTTTTACAATCCTCTAGTCAAAATTTGTCAGATTTACAGATGTGCATAATGCACGGCCATTTATTGTATGGAGAATTAGAGAATAACCATGCTGCATTCTGATTGGTCGTGAAACTCAATGAGAGAATGGCCATGTTTGAATCTGATGTTTACGTATTTTAGACGATGGTGTTGCACAGACAATGGTAGCATAAGGACAATAAATCGCGGTATTGACCACTGCCAACTGCGTTTACGTTGCTGTCGTCGAGGATTTGTTTTTAATGGAGTGTTGGATGCTTGCCTAAGTATGTATTCAATGATACTTGATTGCATGCATCTCATTCAGTTAGATCATAATACGAGGACAAAATAGTCCCTGGATTAGAAAAATGTCTGAACTGCATTTATGAATATGAACGATACAATGGATGAGTGGTCTAGAACTCATACGGACAAAAATGTGTGAGATGTGTGCCTCTAATGTGTGTATACCACTGAACAATAAACATTTTCTATAATGTAAGATTTGATATTTTCATAAAAAAGGTTTATATCATAGTCCATTGATAGGGTAAGCTTCAGATGGTTGTGTTTTTTTATTTTTGTGAATAAATTAAGAGGCGCAGCAACTATCTTCCATCTTAACTAATGTAATATTTATCTTTTTCATCAGCGAATTCTGAGCTAGATGCACTGATTTCATTTCTGAGAGAGTTAAACCAGCGTGAGATTCAACTTACTGGTATGATACGTCAATGGCTACCAAAGGACATATACTATGAAGATCGTCTAATAACACTCTTGAGGGAGGTCGCTGCATTACGGGATTGAAAATAAGAATTGGATGAAATGTTTATATCCCTCAAGTGACTGATAAAATCTAGATGCACAAACAGTATAATAAAACCACTACTGTATTTACAAAAATGCAAAAAGGACAAAAAAGGGTGTTTTTGGTTTTCACTTCCTTACAATAAATATTAATAATAGATAAATTGTAATGCTTAACATTTTATATTTGACTTTGCGGAATATAACTTGTGAATGGTGCAAGGGCATTCACTTACTCTGAAAAACATTAGTATAATGTACACAATGATATTTTCAATAAACAAAAAATATATAAAACACATCCATACTTTGAATTTGCATTTAAGTTTGTTGGAAAATCATAAACTCACCTTCAAAATTGTTTGTCCGATGTCTGTTGCACGAGCAACCAGCGTTGAGTTCTCAACTCCTGGCGTGACTTGTAGGAGATCATATCTTTAAATTTAAAAAAATCAACAAATTCAGATTAAAACGGAATCTTAGGAAAAAGGAATATACACTGTAATAGCATAAAGTTGTCAAATCAGTCTCATGATGGAACTTATCATTATCTGGTAGGGAAAGGTTCAAATTAGAGAAGGGTCGGTCACGGTTCGGTTCGGTTCGGTACGATTCTCGGTTCTTGTCTCTCGGTTCGGTCGGTTCTTAAATCATATACGTAATAAGGTGGGCTTCATAAATTGCAATTGGTGCCACAAATATGGCAACATAAAAAGGTGTTTCACTTTTATTTTGTATTATTAGGGGATATAATTTTATTTTCAATCTTATAAATGATCAATATGGAATGATGATAGCTGATAATCATTGAATATTTATGGAATTAAATAACTAGAATTGAACTACAGTGTATTTGTATGTGGCTATCAACAAGTTGCTTGCCCCGTGTTAGATGGGAGGGATTCCTTTTTAAACTGGGTCTGGTTGGGTAAGACCGTTCAATATGTTTCCTCACGGCAGACAGTGTGTTTCCTGAAAACTAAAATTATATGGATAGCACAGATGTCCTTCAGTTGGGAATAACAGTGCAGTGGGCTAGGGGGTGTTTACCCAAATTCTCAACCTGACTTGGGACCTGAGGTAGGACACATGAAAAAGTGTATATATCAGTCATAAAAAATGTTACTATGAGTGGGTAATAGGAGGCAGTTACAAGATAGGGAATGAATTGAAGTCTAATAAAGATCGCGGTCTTAGATCTAATTTTTAAAATTAAAAAAATTTACAAAATGTTTCTATCACAAAAATTGGAAACCTGCAGCGTATTTCAATGTCGTGTTGCACAACCGACATAGGGGAGACGTATTCTCATCGTAGAAACCGAATACTTCCAAGCATCCAACTTAGGCATCGCGGGGAAAGGCTCTATTATGGTTTTACTAGCTCTTTGCCTAAGACTTCGAAAACTGTCCGCCATTTTTAAAACACAAGTGTTTCCGCGCGAAATAAATTCACGCTGGCAAGTAGAATTATGTTCCCTCGAGACGTGGAAGAACAATGAAATATCCAAGGAAACGATTTTATTACCGTATGGATCGTTTAAAGTTGTTAAATTGTCGTTTAAATGGTACTTTCATTCGCTATTTAGATGTAATAGAGCTGTAATTATTTGCGCAAAAATTTGGTATTCATGTTACACTGCACGAAAATAAAGTATTTCCCCGGGAATGATGGAACCGTTTTGGACTCGGTTCTTGGTGATCAGACGGTCCCAGTAGAACCGTGAGGCCAAAAACCGCGGTTAATCGAACCGAACCGTAACCGACCCTTCTCTAGTTCAAATACAAATGTGTTATACCCGGTTATAATGGATGCCATCTATGGTCCTCTCAATAGAATAAGCATAATGGTTGGGACAAATGGCAGTTGCATTAATCTGAAAATTGTTAATGGATGGACTGAAGGATGAACACACGGACAGACAGACAGACGAGTGAGTAAGTTCATAAGATGGCCATGTGGGCCAAAAACCACATTACCTATTTGGCCTGTATTTCAACTGGGTGTTAGTTGCATGGAATTTTGAGCCAACATCGTCATGGTAACTGATTGTGTAAGAGAGGCTGGTTCCGACTGGTAGATTCTTCAGCAATCCACCAGATGTATGGATGATTGTGTCAGCATTGAGCATCATATATGATACTGGCTTAACCTGGGAAAATGCATTTAAAACATCAAATCATAGATATTTTCAATATTTTCCTAGATATTTCAATTCAAAAAAAGATTTAACGTCTACAGTCAATTTCTTGGACAGGAACCTTCTTTTTGAAATTTTCAATACTAGAACTCAAAAATTGTTAAGTAGAAAGCAAGATTGGATTTTTCAATATTTGTTGATCACATAATTATCTACTTGAAGTCTTTGTATGTAAATGTAAACCATCATATTTGACAATATTGCATCCCATATGTTCCTCATAAGGAGATGAGATCTCCTTTAGGAGACTGGAGCCCTTATATGCTTACCTTGATTAATATGACCATAGTCTGATTGATACCAAAGTCCTCATGAGCTGTGATGAGTAAGCTAGCCTGGCCACTAGATCTACCTGATACGACTTGGCCAGCCCCATCCACAGTCACCACAGATTGCTTGCTGGATTTAAGCCCACCTTCTTGCTGCTGGACTTTGTATGTTAATCTTGCTGAACCGTCCCTTAAAAGACATTTTCAATGTGTTTAATAAATCTTCACCTTTGTTGAAATGCCATATATTTTTAATGCAATTACACTTTGAAGTGGAACGAAAATGATCCTAATCCCTTAGAGTTAATTAAGATTCAATGTTACTTGAAATTCATAATTTCACAATGAAGTATTTCTTGAGCTGTGCAAGTACAGCAAAGTTATGAATGCATTGTAATCGAAATATAGGGAATTTCATTTCAAAGTATGTACAAAATCCTTCTGATATTTTTTTTTAATTTGTCAAGATAGGAGTGTGACTATACTAGGAAATGGGCCTACAATTTTAACTTGTGTACCTGTTGGTTTTAACTTGCGTCTCAGTGTTAGGTGTCATGATCAATTCACCATCACACGTGGCTGGACTCACTAACCCAAGCTGCTCAAATACCTAGAGAACATTATAACAAGGCCATATATTAAATGTACTGTGTTTAATAATACTGTATCTCATTTTATTTAGTTCTCCCCCTCTGCAAACATGTTATTCATTTTCCTCTCAAAAAAGTAACATTTGGAAGACACAATTCTCTTGAAATCAAGAGATAAATTAGTTCCTTGAGAAGTGCAATTTAACAACAGAATTTCATTAACCTTTACATCTTTTTTTGCATTGACAAGACAATATTAAGCAGATCATGAAAAAACTCAAAATAACATTAGATAACATTTTCATTTACTGGACATATTTTGATTTGCATAACTATTAGAGACATAAGGGTTATATGAAAATTGAACCACTAAAACAGATGTAATTTAAGTTAAAGGGAACTTTCTACTATACTCGCCATGCTATCTGACCCGAACGAGCCACCTGGTGGTGAAACTGGTAACTACCTACTCGCATCTGTGTTATTACAGCAGTAAGATACAATATAATTTGTAAATCTGTACAATGTGGACAGTTTAACGACTGTTTGTAAAATATTGTAAGTTTACCTGTAGTTGGACTTCATCATTTAAAGCCACATTGTTCACCACTTGCACATTTGAGTCACTAGATGGCACCACATGCAGCTTGATGGTCACATGACCTTCCTCTTTGGCGAAGACCCTCATTGCGAAGTTACTCTGGGGTGCCATCTGAATGCCACTCTGTGTATGTACAAATCAAATTGCAAAATTGAATTACATGATCAAAGTTGAAAATTTATGTAAAGCACTAAAACATTTTTATAAATACAAGTAATGGTATTTATAAATAGGTTGTCTATTAAGTTAAACGGTTTTGCATCTACTACGAAATGGCAAACCATTCTATTATAATCATGATTGTATAATTGATTTATGTATGTGTGTTTATAGTATAACTGTACCTACCTTATAGTATACTGATTTCAGTTCAATGACCTCTTTGTTATTGATGCTCCAATGGAATTCTAAAGGAGGCAGGGAACTTCCAAATGTGAATGGTGTTTCATGCTCATTCATTCCAAGAGCATACACAGGCATCTGCGTGGGTGGAAGAAACATAAAGGATTGGATCATTAAATCGATACCCCTTAAAATGTAATTAGTCACTAAAATTAAAACCTTCACTTAGACTGAAAATATCTACCATAAATCATATAATATTCTCTAAATTGACTGAGCAGAAGCAATATTAATACATTACATTTCTCTACAATAACTAACTAAATAAATAACTGACAGCTTACCTGGGTACCTGTCTCAATCCTCGTTAAAGGTGTGAAGATTCTAATCCCAGTCAATTGTACAACATAAACAGTGACTTCATCCTGAGAATACACAACCATCTTTCCTGTCTCTGAGTCACGTCCAGCTGCTTTCCCTATGACCTTTGTTTTACCTACTTCTAACCCCTCGATCAATCCACTAGAAGATATAGTCCCTATAGTAGTGTCCTCTATTGTATATTCTATGGATGACTGGGGTTGAGGACCACCATATGCTGTAATCTGCAATACAAATCATTACTTTATCACTTAGGCAGCT
Source organism: Owenia fusiformis (assembly GCA_903813345.2). Lineage (NCBI taxonomy): Eukaryota > Metazoa > Annelida > Polychaeta > Sabellida > Oweniidae > Owenia > Owenia fusiformis. The sequence goes on along the minus strand of CAIIXF020000006.1, from coordinate 12,670,114 downwards.
ATTTATGATATGTTACATTATGTGCCGTGTTTTTTTATTATTATATCTTGGTGTGTATTCGCTAGAAAATATTGCAACTAGCGGTGAAGTAATATTATATAATCTGTTTTATGAAGTTTCTAGCGAACATGTTGTCATTTGGTGTTAGGTTGAGATAGTTATCATGAAATAAAGCTATTAAAGCAACAGGGTCCAGGATAGCCTATTGATATTATAAATGATAACCCTCATTTGAAAGATTGGGTAAACAGATAAGCTCGATAGTTGAGTCAAAAGTCGACCCTCACTCGATAGTTGGTGGCTAGCTGACTTCTCAGTAGTGGGCAATAAAATCTATTCAAATGCTAATTGGGTAATCATTATTTCAGCTGACGGGTCCGATATTTGGTATATAACGAATGCACACTTGGTTACCTCATTGGTATATTCCGTATTTTATGTATTTTACACTCGAAGACGCCAGAAACCCCTCCTTGGAGGAGCCCTGTGTTCTTTTGTGTGCACAGGTACACAGACATACAGGTACACACCACAGCCTCTTATACGAGTCGGGAACCACTCAGTCAAACACCCAGAATTACATAACGCACAAACAAACTTGTCTGAACCGGGAATCATACCCGGGGCCAAGCGATATTGGTAGCCTTGACTCTGCCACTGAGCCATAGCGAGCGGACTAACCACAGTGTTAACCACTCTGTAACCAGCTGGACCAGCTACATATACCATGATCCATAAGTAAGCCCTTACTTCTAGTTTTTGGAAGTATGTATTTGAAAATAATGATAAGACCTTTTGTTTCCTGATCATTTAAGACAATTTTGCAATAATCTTCTGGGTCAGGGAATATGCAATTGATTTTTCCCAACTGCATCAACTCCACTGCACTTTAGTCGACACAGGGTCTTACAAACCTGAAGGAATGATCCTACAATGATGGTAGTGTTCCTAGGGTCCAGTCTAAGTGGTGGGAACACCTGGACATCCTTGGACCTACTGGATATCACCTCACCAGACTTGAGGCTGGCTATATAAGATAGACCTGTTGTACCTAGAGATAAGCCCTTGATGATGTATTGTGCGGTGTAAGGATCTTTGTTCTTTGATGGGTCAGCTCTGGAAATTAGAGATATGACATAGAATGGTATTTTTTCAACAAATCATAATTTTTCATTTTACTTAAAGATAATTTGCGATTTCTAGTGGTTTAATAATATGAAAATCATTATCTATAATGTATGTTTGCATATACAGTATGTATTAATTGCACCTCGTATAAGACAGTTCCATGAAGTACTGTAAAAGGAACCCTACCCTACATTCGAGTCCTCAGTTTAGATTTTGACCCTGTTTATTTTAACAAGGCTGTTTTGATCAAATTTTCCACCAATCATTTTGAGAACATGTAAGGTTACAATCATCGTTAAATACAAATACAGTACAACATGTGTACGAGAAATGCTCTACATACTGGCCAAAACTGCTCCTTGCAGACAGGCGATCCTTATAAATGGGTCCTTGACACACCAACCCTTACAGAGAGGCATTCACTGGGCGGGTTGTATTATATAATGCTATTACCTGATAGATATGATGTCTGATCCTGTCTGTGGCTTTAATCCCATCAATGGAAAATTAGATGCCAGTAAAGATTCTCCATTGTTATCTAGGACCCTAACATATGCTGTAATCTCCTTGTGGATCTCTACCTAAAAAGTGACAAGATATACTTATTCTATAAAAAGTTCTTATTGATCATGATTCAATTGCGCCTCAAGATTGCTATGGCAACATTTGTTTTATTAATAAACAGTACAGTAAAACCTCCTATAAATAAGTTGAAAATCACAACAACTAGAACACCCCCATATCAAGACGAACACTTCAAAGTCATGTTCTCACTAATTTAATGCAAATGAACCTCTGTAGATGAAATACTTCCTATTTTGAAGTTTCAAAGTTTTATTTCAAGAAAGTCTACTTTATACAAGTTTCCTTGAAATTCTAATACATGTAATCTCTGAAGAGATTGGCAAGCAGGCCTGATCTACAAGTAGTCCTCTAAAACTTAATAATATAGCACAAGCATTCATCAATATTGATTTACTATTTATGTCCAAATAGATTGACAACACTCAGGATTCAAAATTATCACCAACAGCAGAGCACAAAGTGAGCTTAACATATTTTAATTATTCTGACAACAATTTTACAAAATCTGGCATAGCTTTTGATATCACTTCATAAAACCCCAGTAGCCAAACTCCAGCAGCAGAACCCCAGCAGCCCACCATGATCATTATAAGTTGATAGATAAATATAAAACTAGGCAAGGCCTGGAATAGATTTGCTGTGTAAACCTCTCCACCAACAAGTAAAGAATAAGAACAACAACTACACCTTAATTATTTGAATAAAATTTATTACATCATACCACAGAAGCTCAAAACCGATTTCTCCTAACTAACCTTTATCTACAGAAAAGAATAGAGTTATTGATGTCAATAATTTAGCATTTAAGAATAATAATCTATAATTAATAAATAAATAAAAAACTACATTTCCATGAAGTGCATGTAATACTATCTTGGGTCATTTTCAATGACAGATATTAAATATGCTTTATGCAAAATTGCCTGTTGTTTTCATTATCAGTTTGACCTGTTTGATGCATAATTTACATCACTGATTTCAAGCTTCATGAATTGCTATAGAAACCGAATATTTCTAAAATTTTCAGATATTCGCCCAGCTACTTACTAAGCTAAACTGGCTGAGGAGAATTGAGGGACAGGAAAAACAGTTAGTTCAGGTGGCCTAAAAACATTCCATACCTTATCTACGACTGTTAGATCTATGGTGTTGACTCCTGATATGTGCACCATGGAAGTTGCATGTGCGCCATCTGCTCTGTTGAGGCACAAGTCATATGCTATCAGAGGGAATGATCCATCTTTGTTGGGAATCACCTGTGAAATCACATAATAGAGATTACACATTAAACTTTTCAGCCTTGTGCATTTAATCTATAAGATAATGCAATGATCAAAGGAAATACATATCTCCTGAGTTAATATGATATACTTGGACATAGATAAAATATGTTAGAATAAAAATATTGGAAACCTGCCATGATCCTAATTAATTAGAACTACATTTTCTACTAAATCCCCATAAAGTATTCGATTTAAATATTCAAACTATATAATAGATTTCTTAAATCCTGGAATTCTTAAGTGTCATTCTGTCAGGAAAAGTCATTTTCAAAACAAATGTGACAAAAATGCAAAATCGTTACTTTTGTTCATGAACTAGAACAACACTGACCTTAAGAGGAAGAAGGTCAGAGGATGACATATTTTCCTCTATGAATTACCTGGATTTTTCTTGTTTTGGAGTTGTACGAAACATCTGCAAGTTTGGCCTGGTCTGACTCAATGTGGAAATAACCAGAGCCCTTCTCTACTGTAAGAGTGGCTTTGTTAGTGGGGTGGTTGAAAATTGAGATCATTTCAGGGTTTATAGTGGCATCCTCTACTAAGATAAGCTCCAGAATTCTCTCCAGGGCAGGGTCCAGTTTATCCTATAAGCAGAAACAAAGCAGTGTCCTCTCAAAGGCATCCTATAGCAATCTGTTCAGCTGATGGTCATAGTGGTCAAACAGGGCATCTTCAGGTCATTCAACCATCTCAAAGATCTCCAGAATAAAGTTGTGACTGGATAACTAAATAAAAGCTAATAACTGTTAACTTCATGATCAACCCAGGATAAGTAGGCAGGGGTTTCATTAGCAGCAGGCATTACAGGCGATTTTCACCAGTTGTTTTCACAAAATCGCCTGTTGTTTTTAGAGACTTTTCAACTTTTCCATGTTAAATTTATGATTTCTATTAATTATTGATTTCGTTTATTTAGCCTGTTGTGAGAAATTCTTGTGAAACCCTATGAGAAGATGGAGATTAGAAAATAGATGCTTACATTATATCTGATGCCTTTGGGGTTGAAGTGGCCTACTTTATCATACTTGTTCACTGTTGCCCTGATGGTGAGGGACCCAAGCTTGTTCTGCATTTCAATAACTTGGTAGCCTTTAATAACAAGAATAAACAATCAGATAATCTTTCAAAATTGTAGAGATTAGATTCAGACATTAAATTGCAGTTAGTATTTCATTTTCTATAAGACCTTGAATGATTTTACTGATTTCATTAAAGTGAAAATGAAGGTGTCCAATTTTCAACAGTTGTCAATGAGCTAGTTTAATGAAGAGACTGAGCAGGGTAAATGACAATGATATTCAAATTTCAAAATATGAGTCAGGGAGTTAAACCATCATGAAATTAATGTGACAATTGGACAGTGAACACAATCCCTGAATATTAAATTATTATATGACACATTGACTCACTTCTGACTTTACGTCCTGTCTCTGTGACATCTATCTCTGTGGTCATCTCACTTTCTCCATTTGCAAACTTAGCAAGCTGGGTGTTGGATATATCCCACTCAAAATCCAAAGATGAGAAGTTGTGGAACTTTCTTCCATTACTATCTGTCACTGTAACTAACAACTGGAGTTCTTTGGAACTATGAACAGGCACCTGCAAAAACAAGTGTAAATGAGGGAAAATATGGAAAACGTGTGAATTTATTTTATTTGTTGATCTTATCTATTCATTAAGTTTCTTCTCTGTCATACCTTGCTTCACTACAAAATCAGATCATTTAATTTACTTACTTTCTTATTTCTTTCATTTATCAACTAACATGTCAGTTGACAGATCAATTCATTTATTTAACGTCTAACAGAAGAAGTTGACAGATCAATTCATTTAAATGACTAACAGGAGTTGACAGACCGATTCATTTGATAGACCGATTCATTTGACAGACCGATTCATTTGACAGACCGATTCATTTGACAGACCGATTCATTTAACAGACCGATTAATTTGACAGACCGATTCATTTGATATACCGATTCATTTGATAGACCCATTCATTTGCACAACTTACTGGTAGATTTGAGTCTTTGGTGATAGGGCAAGGTAGATCAAGTGTTGGGTAATTGACAATTGGCTCTAGATGAAGTCCTACTGGTACAGCACAAGCCAGCCTGCAAAAACCATGTATATATCAGTTTTTCCCCACAATAGTTGCTCTATGTTGTGAATGTATTGCAGATAAGAATATTATTAGATTCAAATAAATTTATTTCTTCTGAACAGAGTTGGGGCCACTCTACTGATAAACAATAATTAAACTTGCTTATAGAAATGACAGTAATATAGAATGGGCTTTAAAAGGGTGTATAACATTGACTTACTTGACTGTAGCTTTAGCTGTATCGGGAAACTTGTTCTTGGATGTTGCCCCATTCCCAACATTCACAGTTAATCTCTGAAAATTCAAATATTAAATCTATTCACTTTTATATATCTTTATGAGCAAATGTGTTTGATATTACATAAATATAACCAGAACAAGAATTAGTAGAGGACAAGACAGACGCTAGGTCAAGACAGGCAGAATCTGAACCTATTTACTCTGTGGTCATATCAACATGATTTAATAATGTGGTAGGAATTTATAAAATAAGTAAATTTTGTGTACCTGTTCTCCTATGTCTCTGCACAATACTCGGAATACGTGCTGATTTTCTGTAAAATTAAAAACATACCATAATATAACTCTTTCTAATATAATAAGGGTATCGAGATGTTTCACCCATTGGAAATTTAACCCTTTAGATCCTTTAAATCCCCTAGAAAGCTCTATAGCCATCAATGAATTACAAAAACTAAAATAATGACGTTTATCTAAAATATTTTTTATTTCATCACATCTATGTCCATTGAGGACAATCTTGGGGAAGTTTCTTTTTCTTTATTGTAAAGATAAACTTAAGAATTTTATCACAAAAATCCTACTAATATTGCATCTCCCCTGTTTCAAAATTGAAATTATTTTATCATTTCTATGAATGCTTTTCCTGCATAGCATATGCACCTGTTTAAATCCTCAGAAAATAGCCAAAATCCAACATATGACTGTCCAAAATCTGTTGCAATACTTTCCCTCCTCCTTTTCAGATTTTCTTTCAATCATAATACATATGTAGTTCATAATCATTTGGCTCTTATTGATGATATTTTTGAAATATGTGAAAAGGGTATTCTTTCATGAGGGTGTAATATTTAGAGGTTATGTCACTATGACGTGAAATATGCCTGAGTTCTCCCAATATAGGCCGACCTTGGGAGGCTCTATATTTGGGCAAGAACGAAGGCATATTTCACGTCATAGTGACATAACTGATGTATTACATGCCTTTGTTCCCATGGTTACTTTTTTATCAATGACGTGACGTCATGATATTATCATGGTTATTAAAGAAATCTAATATCAAAACGAGGTAAGCGGGCTATATCGGGGTAATCGGGCAATATCGGTGGATATAGCTCGCTAACTTTCCCATTGACTTCCATACAAATGCTTCGCTAGGTATGTAATACATGTTTGTATGTAAATGTCAAGCTTACTTTGAACACCAAGTGAAGGCAGATGTGTGATGGTCAAAATATCTGCATCTTCTGCACTCACTGAAACAAAAATTATATAATGCACTGAATGCAGCCATATTAGCATATACTTCAGAATACATATACAGGGTGGTCAAAAAAACGGCAACCCTAGTTTTTCCTAATATCTTTGTCATTCTAAGAAATAACTCCCTGATATTTTACACATTTGTACATCATTCAATTTCCTACCAACCTGCCATATTTCATAACCATCGGACTGATAGTCACAATATTACTGCATTTTAAGCAACATGCCCCAGATGGCCACTTTCGGGCTGTCTGAGCTGGTCTGTTATTCAAATGAACTCCATTTCCAACTTGATGCACTGGTAAACTCTAATAATTTTTATTCTTGGGGAGCCAAGCACTTGATGAAGTAGTGGAGAGGCACCTTCACACAGACAGATGCACAGTTTAGTGTGTTCTCAGAAGATAGGGTCCATTACCTTTGATGATACCAACGGATATGCAATAACTGTCAACAACAAACTCTATTTTGTGATTCCCATGGAGTTCTTGGGGACTTTAGGTGAACCCAGGGGGGTTGATAGGCAGCAACAGTGGTTCCAACAAGACAGAACCATACCCCATACACCCAATGATGCACGATAATGGCTTTGGGACCACTTTAATGACCACATTATCAGCAGTACAACAGACAATGAATGGGCACCCCATATCCCAGATTTGACCCCATTTAATCTTTACCAGTGGGGATACCCCAAAGATAGAGTGTAGGGTAATAACACCAGAAAGACATTTGACCTCAAATTAAAGATCACATGTGTCGTTCAGGCCATACTTGCTGAGGAATGCAGTTATGTCATTGACAGGTTTGGAAAATGTGTGCAGGTTTGCCCACAGCACGATATTTGAAAACTGGGGCACCTTGTTTAAAGTGCTGTAACATTGCGACTATCAGTCCAATGTTCATGAAATAACAGTCTAGTATGAAATTGAATGATGTACAGGGTGGGCCAAAAAAAAACAATACCCAACTTCGAATCAGGATAAAAATAGTTATATTTAATATGGTACATTGACTTACATACCATTTCAAAGGTCGTATAATTTCAAACAATTTGGTATATAACACTATGTCATGAAATCAATAGTAAAGTTTTATTATACTTATTTGGGAGGCCGGGCTGCTATTTAAGGTCTCCAGATTTAAGGGAGAAAATAGTAAATCTGCGGAATTATGTTAATTTTTTATTTATAGAATATCATTCTTTTGTTAGGTGAATACATGCTTGGATATTGATATTTGCATCATTGTGTGACTAAATTTATTGTTTATGAATTTCAGTGTTGTTTAATAACATTTTACACTTTATTTATTTAAACAATTTTCACAATTGCTCAATATACCCCCACCCCCTCCCCTATGCATCAACAATAAGCTTCAAGTGGTAGCGCAATCTATCAATAGCCTTATTGAGAGATTTCTGTTGCAATTCATTTCAGCACTTTAGGATTCTGTTTCAGCACATCAAAGCTGTTTATTGGATGCTTTTGATTGTACCATTTCCTCGGGATGGCTCCATGTATGGTAATCAAACACATTACATGTAGCATTGGGGCTATTGGGTGGCCAAGCATCGAGATCAATCAAATTGACACCTTGTTTGCAAGGAATGCCAATGTCTCCTGAGATCTATGGTACGAGGCAATGTCTTGTTGGAAAATAAAATCCTCGTCACATATACATTTAATGTCTTTTAACAGACCCCCTTTGAGTACTTATTGATAATAAACAACAACAAAATTCATAAACATTAAGTTAAGTCACACAATATGCAAATATGCAAGCATTAATTCACCTAACAAAATGACATTCTATAAATAAAAAATTAACATTATTCCGCAGATATACTATTTTCTCCCTAAAATCTGGATACCTTAAATACTGACCCGGCCTCCCAAATAAGCATAATAAAACTTTAATATTGATTTCATGACATAGTGTTATATACCAAATTGTTCGAAAATTGATTACCTTTAAAATGATATATAAATCAATGTATCATATTGAACATAGCTATTTTCAGTCTGATTTAAAGTTGGGTATTGTTTTTTTTTGGCCCACCCTGTACATGTGTTCGGAGAACATTATAATGGTCTTCGGGGCAATCCTTGTATCTCAAACTTTAATTTTTGAGTGTTTGAATTTACTCAAAATTTGCAACATGTTGAAGGGCTGATTCTGGGGAGAAGGTAAAAATACCACACCCAGAAACCTTTTTTATTATTTTTTTGAAAAGCCTCTATCTTTGGAGGGGAGTGTCATAATATGTAGTCTAACAATTATGTAAGCATTCGTCAGACTGTACCATGTGCTTTTGTTGTTATGATTATTATGTACAAGGTCACGTGACCAGAGATGATGCAACAATAAAGCGATACTTAGAAGTCACTGATCTGAGTTTAGTTCATGGTGTCTAGATTGTTATTTGAAATTTGGAATTTCATAGTTTATAATAGCTTGAAGTTATTGTATTAATTTGGCCTACAAACTAGAACCGCCAGAGATCTTCGACGTGACCAAACCGTGAGAGTGGCGACACTGGAAGGCATGTTTCACGCGGTTTAAGTCTGCTGCAAATTTGACTAGTCAAGATGGCAGTCAAAATGAAGGCGATGTTCGAGATGATTCTAATTCATTGACACGCTAATATACTGTATGGGAAGTAATGCAGAGACTATTTACAAGACATTCGTATATGCAGAGGGTGAAAACAAGAAGTCCTACGAAATTATTATGGAAAAATTCGATCATTATTTTATGCCCTAAGTTAACCTGATCGAGGAGCAGAAGACAATTCATTCCATGGTTCAGAAATCAGGTGAGACTTGCGATAGCTTTTTACGTCGTGTATATGATCATGGGGACCTTTGCGAGTTCGAAAATACAGAGAGGGAAATCATGCATCAATTTATAAATGGGATGTTGAACTCTGATCTAGCTGAGAAATTATGGACTATAAAAAGCTGACACTTGCGAATTAGGGAGCATGTCGCACCCGTGCACACACAATTGGAAACCCCGCATGTTGATGACGTCACCAGGAGGGGTCGTGTCAAGTCAAAGAAGGACTCTGGCAGTAAGTTTAAATGTACTAAATGTGGAATATCTCATAAGAAGAGAGACTGTCCTGCATATGGCAAAAACTGTCTCAAGTGTGGATTATTGAATCACTTCAAACGTTGCTGCAAGACAATTGATATAAAACATGATAAAAAGAAATTGCATGAAGTTGAACATGTTCATGATGACTCTGGATCTGATGATTCTGACTTTTTGTCCCTGAGTGACTTGGTCACAGATACACAATCATGTGATACATCTACATTTACTAGTATACATTTGTGTGATCCAGATACACAATCATGCGATACATCTACATTTATACAATCGTTTGATCCAGCTATACAAGTGTGCGATCCAGATACACAGTCGTGTGATCCAGCAAATCATTTGTGTGATCCTGTTACCATGACATGTGATTGTGATGATGTTATATGTCACAATGATAGATTGAAATATGATTGTGATGATGTTATATGTCACAATGATAGTTCACCAACACCAGATATTAAATATGATATTGATAACATGCAACAGGATACCTGTGTAGATAATGATATGTGTGATATTGATGAAGTACAAGAAGTGGTCGAAGAACCACCATGGTTGATTGATCTAAATATAAATGGTGAAAACATGTGTTTTAAAATTGATAGTGGTGCTGATGCTTCGGTTATTTCTGTAGATGCATACAAAAGTATGAAAATTAACCATCCAGTGCTAAGTAAACCTACTGCAAAATTTCAGAGCCCTGGGGGTAAAGTTAAGTGCATAGGAGCATTTGTTGCTAGGGTTGTATTCAATGGTAGTAAAGTGTATAAAACAACAATTCATGTAGTTGATAGCTCAAATTCAGCTAATTTGTTATCCAGGGGGGCGGCTACAAGTATGGGTCTCATGAAACGTTTGAATAACCTGGATATCAAAGATCCTAGCATGTATGGGGAAATTGGGGATGCAAAATGTAATCATGTTTCCATTACATTGAAACCTAATGCACAGCCTTATAGTATTTCTGCACCAAGACGTGTAAGTTAACCTTAAATGCCTAAGGTCAAGGCTAAGTTGAATAAATTGTGTGAACAAGGTGTCATAACACCAGTAACAGAGCCTGTTGATTGGTGTGCTCCTATTGTATGTCCCGAAAAGAAAAATGATTCTGAGCCTAGAATATGTGTTGACTTGAGAAAACTTAATGCTAGCATAATACAAGAACACAAATGTGTACAAAATGTCCCCACCTATTGGTGATCCCGTCAAATGGTTATCCTAAAAATGTGTAGACAAGATTTTACCGACACAATTTGAGGACGGAAAATCCAAATGGCCACCTTAAAATTTACCCAGAATGCCAAAGAATTGGTCAGTTCTACATTTTCATACTAAGAACCACCCCTGAAAATTTGAAATTGATCCGTCACACAGTTAACCAGAAAACATGTAAACAAGACTTTACAGACAAGATTTAAGGACAGAAAATCCAAAATGGCTGCCTTGACATTTACCCAGAATGCCAAAAAACTAATCAGAACTAGATTTTCATACTAAAAATCATCCCTGAAAATTTGAAATTGATCAACCAAACGGTTCACCTAAAAACATGTAGACAAGTCTTTACGGGCACGATTTTAAGACGGAAAATCCAAAATGGCTGCCTTGACATTTATTCAGAATGCCAAAAAACTAATCAGATCTAGATTTTCATACTAAGAATCATCCCTGAAAATTTCAAATTGATCTACCAAACGGTTCACCTGGAAATGCGTAGACAAGACTTTACAGACAAGATTTTACGGCGGAAAATCCAAAATGGCTGCCTTGACATTTACCCAGAATGCCCAAAAACTAATCAGATCTAGATATTCATACTAAGAATCATCCCTGAAAATTTGAAATTGATCTACCAAACGGTTCACCTGAAAATGCGTAGACAAGAGTTTACAGACAAGATTTTACGACGGAAAATCCAAAATGGCTGCCTTGACATTTACCCAGAATGCCCAAAAACTAATCAGATCTAGATTTTCATACTAAGAATCATCCCTGAAAATTTGAAATTGATTTACCAAACGGTTCACCTGAAAACGCGTAGACAAGACTTTACAGACAAGATTTTAGGACGGAAAAATCAAAAATGGCCGACAATAAAAAAGTGATTATGGATTTTTGCTGATTTCTTTTTACAAAATTATCACATATAACTACTGTTAACAATAAAATAGGCTTTTACAACAAAGGACACATGAAATTATTTATAAAGCTACTAAATAGTTAAAGTATGAAAACTGAAAAACACCATTCAATATGATACAAAGTATTATCGTGCGCTAACTTTTCTTAAAACATTCAAAATGGCTGACTTGACTGAGCTAACAGGTCCAAAACCTAATCAGATCTAGAATGAAGTGATCTGAACAAGATGTTAAAGTTTGAAAAGCAACTGTGAGGCCGTTTTTCTTAAAGTTTGCAGACAAGGATTTTAGCATTTGACTTCAAAATGGCCGACAGGAAGTAGGTATCGAGTTAATTTTTTTTCATCCACATCTTTATGCACTCATAAGTTATCCCTGAAAATTTGAAGGTGATATCTGTAACGGTTTTGGAGAAAACTGCCGGACGTACGGACGGACAGACGGACAGACAGACGGACAGACGGACGGACGGACGCGCCTAGGCCGACAATATGGCCCCACACTATGTGGTGGGGACATAAAAAAGAGAAAAGTTTGTTCTTCCAACTACTGATGATCTTGTGCATAAACTTAAAAGATCTACCGTATTCTCTACATTGGATGCTTCAAGTAGTTTTCATGGTTTGCGGCTCGATGAGAATAGTTCGAAACTCACAACTTTTATTACACCATTCGGGCGGTATAGATACTTACGCATGCCGTTTGGGTTAAATTTTGCGAGTGAGAAATATCAAAGTGTAATGATGGATATATTTAAAAATCATGCCGGTGTAGAAATCATAATAGATGACATGATAGTTCACGGTAAATATAAAGAAGAGCATGATACGAGATTAGCTGCGGTTTTGGCTACTATAAAAGAATATGGTATTAAACTCAATCAGCGTAAATGAAAGTTCGCTCAAAAGGAAGTTATATTTTTCGTGCTAAAAATTTCAGCAAATGGGATAAGTCCTACTGAAGATAAGGTACGCGCAATATGTAAAATTAAGCGACCGGAGGAAAAATCAGCTGTTAGATGCTTCTTAGGAATGGTAAACTATTTAGGTAACTTTGTTCCTAATATGTCTAATGTCGCTGCAACGCTGCATGTTTTATTGCGCAAAAATACCGTATGGGATAGTGCACAGCAAGCTGCTTTTGACAAAATAAAGCAACTTATAAGTAAAGCGCCAGTCTTAGCCTTTTATGATATTGAAAAACCAACTATTGTTTGTGCCGATAGTAGTTCTTTTGGACTGAGTGCTTGTTTGTTTCAACGTCACGATCCGGATGATGTTCGACCTGTTTGCTATGCGTCCTGCACTTTGGAGTGATGCTGAAAAGAAATATGCGATGATAGAAAAGGAATGCCTAGCATCAGTATGGGCATCCGAGAGATATAGTCAGTATTTGATTGGTTTGGATGAATATGAGTTGATCAGTTATCATCGTCCATTGATTCCGCTAATAAATACAAAAGATATAGATCAAACACCAATTCGTTGCCAAAGATTGCTAATGAGACTAATGCGATTTAACCTGAAAGCGAGATATGTACCTGGCAAGGATCCAGAAATGGTTGTTGCGGATTGTCTTAGTCGTGCTCCGTTGCCAGATTGCGAGGAGAAATGTGAAATAGAGTCTCAACAAGAAGTTGAAAGATATTTATGTCATGTTGAAGACAATAGACCGATTGCGGATTATTTGATAAACCAGATAAAGACTGTTACTTTTACTGATTCGGAACTTGAACTTGTTAAAGACTATATTGTACATGGTTTGCCAAATTCAATAAAGTCAGTTCCAAAATATATTAAAATGTACTTTAAAGATCAAGGTATGCTTTCTATATATAATGGAATAGTTACATTTGGTTCAAGAATAGTAGTACCAAGATCGTTGCGACCGGATATATTACAAAGAATTCATGATGAACATTTAGGAATTTCAAAATGTCGTGAAAGACCCAAATAAAGTGTATGGTGGCCCGGCAGAAGTTCGGATATTCAGTCGGTTGTTATGAAATGTGATCATTGTTTAACACATAGTAATACTCAGAGAAAACAACCTTTGATTCCAACTCCATTACCAGTCCGTCCATGGAGTCACACATATGTGCAGATTTGTGTGAATATGAAATGAAACATTATCTTGTTGTTGTGGATTATTACTCGAGATTTCCTGAGGTATCATTGATGAACAAAGATACAACTGTGCGAAATGTTATTGATAAGATGAAAAGCACCTTCGCACGTTTTGGGTTGCCTGATGAGTTAACCAGTGATAATGGTCCTCAATTTACCAGTAATGAATTTGCGGACTTTGCTAATGACTATGACTTTAAACATACCACTAGTTCGCCACATTTTCCACCGGCCAATGGGCAAATCGAGCGTGGTGTCCAGATAATTAAGTGTTTTCTAAATCAGAAAGACCCTTGCAAAGCATTATTAGCATACAGGTCAACACCAATTCAAGCTACAGGATTTTCACTTGCACAAATGCTAATGGGTAGACAGTTGAGAACTACAATACCAACTATGCCTTGTAACCTAATACCAAAGTGGCCTAATCTTAAAAAGGTTGCAAAACAAGACAAAATTACCAAACAGTCATACAAATGTAACTATGACAACCATCATGGGGTAAGGGATTTGGTTCCTTTGATTCAAGGAGATTCAGTGCGTATTAAACATGATAAAGAATCTGATTATTAGTCAATTAAGGGTATTAATTTATTCAATCCAAGAATGATGCTCCTAGGTCATATATTGTAAAAACTGATAGAGGACTATACAGACGCAATAGACGTCATATAATGCCAGATAAGACAGATGGGAAGTTTCATGATAATCCTTCTCATACTCTTGAAAAGTCATATCTGCCCTAAGTTCCTGTTGTACCTATTATAGATCCACCCACTGATTGTGATAATAAACAGCCAAGTGATGCACCACTTCCAGTAACACAAGTGCAATCACCTGATAAAATCAAACCTGACATTAGTATGTGTCCTGACAGTAAACCAGTAACACATTCCAGTAGAGGCATTACAATAAAAAGACCTGCAAGATATTGTAGTGATTAGAAACAGATTTATTTGATCAATACAGTGATATAATATTAACACTTATTTGAAACGTTATAAACTTAAAATGATTGTTCATTTTTGGAAAAAATAATAATGTGTAGTGTAAAAAAATAATATGTAGTCTAACAATTATGTAAGCATTCGTCAGACTGTACCATTTGCTTTTGTTGTTATGATTATTATGTACAAGGTCACGTGACCAGAGATGATGCAACAATAAAGCGATACTTAGAAGTCACTGATCTATGAGTTCAGTTCAGGGAGTTACAAAAATATTGGTTTTGGTGTATTATTAAACAATTAATACTGCATAAAATAACATGACAGAACAATTCTATTACTTACATAGTTGGAAGTACTTTGAGTAGTCAAGTACCCATTTCTGTGGCCCTCCCTCAAATATAACCTCCTTAGATGATCCCACAGTCACCACAGCTACCTGGTCATCTGGGTCTATAGCCTGGCAACATAAAATAACAAGGCATGCAGTGAACAATAATCTATTTAAGAAATAATAAAAAATGGTCATGTGAAAAATGTACCAGGCATGCCCAAACTGACCAGTTTCCATTTTAAAAAATGTCATGGAAACAAATCTGCCATGCAGTTTGTTTGGAAGTGCCCCGGCAAAAGCTGTTACAATACATAGAATATTTCCTACCAGAAAATTAATGTATAAATATCAAATTGATGAAGTACAAAATGAACTGTGTCAAGATTGTTTAGTTCAAGACAACCTGATGCATTATTTCTATGAATGCAGAAAAGTTAAATATTTATGGGGTAAGCATTTCCCAGGTATTACATGTAATGAAATATTATTTGGTAACCCTGGATTATCAAAGACTACACTGTTGCTCATAAATATGGAATATTTTATAGATACGAACTGTTCGATGGAATTTCTACAAAATGATAACATTTTGATGAAAATTTGTAATGTGTTCTCATTCCCTCATCAGTTTTGCATATAAAACTGAATGGTATGAAAAGTTAAAACATTTATGGTTGATTAAACTTGTATTCACTCAGGTGAACCCATGACCTCATGATATTGGTAACTTGAAAGAGGTGTCCAAATCTTAGTTGTAATCATTGTGCACATTTTATAAAAATTTAATTTAGAGTTGGAAGAGTTTTTAGAAGGCATGCCCCATAGAATAAGTGAAAAAAGAGCATGGCAGGTCATAGGGATGGTGCTCTCTGGCATGAAACAAACTGCCATTGCCAGGACCCTAGGGGTGTGTCAGGAACAGTCTCTAAAATTTTTCAGGGGTACCAAAGGCACTGGAATATGACTCCAGGTCACAGCAATAGTAGCCCTAGAGAGAAAAATGTAAGAAAAGACCACCACCTGCTGCATTTATGTCATCAAAATCGCTTTAAGTCAACCAGTAGTTTTTACGAGATGAATGGCTGTCTCACCTCAAAACCAGTGTTCCAGAGCTATAGACAACAAGTGATTTCTTTATAACGGATGCAAGGCCATGACACCTTTAAAGAGACCACAGCTGACTGATCATAACAAAGAAAGGTGCCTTCAATGGGCAGGAAAGCACGAAAACGTTGGTGTCATATGACAGCATGTGAAGAAATAAGATGTGTCCTCCACAAAGTTGATAATTGTGTTCGTTTCTGTCATAGACGAGGGGAAAGAGACAATAAGGACACTTACTGACGTGGTAGTCCATGAAGGCGACCCTATTTATGTTTGGAGCAGTATTACAGAGGTTGTTTGGAGCAGTACTACAGAAATTGCACCCCCTTGGTTATTCCCAAACATAATTTCAGAGCAAATTGACCTTTTGGACCTCCATCAAGTACCACATGTAAACAGAGTGTTTTGGGGCAACATTCAACTGCAGAATGATCATGCTGTTGCATATGCTAGTGGCATCGTGTTGGATTATATCAGGGCAGGCAATGTGGAGCAGCTACCATGAGCACAACAGTCAGCCAATCCGATTAATGCAGAGCAAATG
The DNA here is from genome assembly GCA_903813345.2 of Owenia fusiformis. Classification (NCBI taxonomy): domain Eukaryota; kingdom Metazoa; phylum Annelida; class Polychaeta; order Sabellida; family Oweniidae; genus Owenia; species Owenia fusiformis. Next base: position 12,653,195 of record CAIIXF020000006.1, on the reverse strand, counting down.
TGAGACGACCCTGGTAATGAGATTCGTGACTTGGACCCCCACCTCAAAATTTAGACACGTTACGCACTGCCCAGATTGAGGAATTGGGCCTTATTTCACTTAGAAAGGTCAGATGTTTCATTCAATGCTGGTCTCGTAGGGCCGATGCTCTGATTGCAGCACAAAGAGGACATAACACATATTAGTGCTATCATTGGATAGATGACACTTCAATCTTCATGACCAGATGTTTATTTTGTTTGATCTGTTTTACATGACGATTTGGATCGGGGCGTTTTGAAAATGCAAAAATTCTTAGCGTACCCCTGTTTAAGTAACAGTAATTTTCTAAACTTTAATGTTAATATTTTTTCTCTAAAAAATGTTGATTTGTAGGTGAAATATGTGGTTATGATTTGCCTAGAGAATAAATGTCTGAGCCAACTCCAAATAAATGTTCTCTTACTCCAAACTTAGAATTCTGAGCTGCCAAATCTAATATTCCATATTTATGAGCAACAGTGTACATCTATGAAGATTATTCAATTTAAAAGTTGTATAGCCAGTGGTAAACAGAATAAGAACAGCATATATTTTTTTAGCCGACAGTATTGTTAATTCTGATTGATTTTTGAACATGTCGGAAAATAGTTAAGTGCTCATCTAATTGATTATGTATTGTACACTGTAAATATTATGTACATATTTTGTCGTTCATTTTAAATAAAAAATAAAAAATAAAATAAAATAAGGATTAAGATGAAACTACCATAAATATATGTTGTTATGACAACTCATCTTGCTATAATATCTATAATATCATCTCTATAACTTGCTATAATAATGCAATCCTTCAGAGAAACCCCAACATAATCATGTTTTTATTATTAGAACCCACCTTAAGAGGTTTATAAGCTGCTATAGTGACACTCGCCCTAAGATGCACTCCACCATAATCGTATGTTGCTATGACTTGAGTGTGTCCTAACCTAAGTGCTTTAACCTTAATTGTAGTGCAACTCTCCTCAAGTATAGGTAGTGTCTCTATAAATTTGTGAAAATAATCATTCAGATAAATGATTTGAACAAAGAAACAGAAGTTACACAATTACAAAATGTAACATGAGGGTGTCACAATATGCTTTTTTCAAAACTGTGCTAAAATTGGTCAGTTCCAATAACCAAGATAGTTGTTACGATTTACTACATTGCATATACCTAAAACATCAGCAATTATAACTGTAATATCATGATTCCTCTTAACAATCAACATGATATGATAATTGATACATGATAATTGAATGAATAAAGAACCAACTTCAAAATTTGGTTATAGATTTAGGATTTTACTTGCTCAGTTCTTTCATATATAAATTGGGAAATAAAAAATATGGAGAGCATTGAACTGAAACAAAATCATTCACTGATATTCTGATGTACTAACCTTCAATGTGAGTGAACACATTGCCATCTGTTATGGTCACTTTCCAAGGTAGGAACCTACAGTCAGCAAACATATGACGTCCAAGACCTGCAATAAATAAATAAAAAAAAATGCACCATTCAGTAGGGCCTGAATGAAAAATGGTTCCATTACAGATAAAAATGCACTTTTATTGCTTATTCTTCATTAGGCAAACTTACATTTTCACAGCCTCACATTACAGACCAATGCTTATATGTCATATCCAGGAGTCCGTTTTTGTACCGTTCGTAGTAACGAACGTTCGCAATTCGTAAATTCGTAAATATTTAAAAAGTTACGAATGAGTTATGAATTCGTAAAGTTGCGAATGGATCATTTTTGTACGCTTTCGCAAGTCATTCGTAACTTTCCAATTGTTTAGAGTAAGATTTACGAATTGGTTGACGTCATATTCCACAGTTGTCAGGACAGATAGAACAACAAACAGGGTTGATCAAAACAATAAAACCAAAGTCATACAATATGAATTTTATAAAAAAAAGATTCCATGAAAAGTACTAAAATAGATATAGAAATAGGTTGATAATACGTTGATAACTGTGTTGCCCTTTGTGTTCTCTGATTTAGAATGACAAAACGTCACAAATCACAATATAAATGAATAAATAAGAGGCCGTTCGCAAAGTTACGAAAGGGTCAGAGGTGGTATTAAATCTACGAACGAAAACAGGCATGACGTCACTATTTTCGTGAATTTACGAATCGTTCGTAACTTTACGAATCTTACGAAAATGCAACTTTGCGAAATTCGCAAATTAAACAATGGACTTACGAACGTTCGTTACTACGAACGGTACAAAAACGGGGCCCTGACTATTATTTTCATGAGTAATCAAACAGATAGTTTACCATTAGGCAGGTTTGTGAAGGCAGCTAGCGGTAACTCTAATGTTGAATCAATCTCAGCTTCCACTGGTGAGGGCACAAAGTATGCATCCGTAGGGGGAGTGACATACATCTATAACACAACAGAGAGAATATGGTTCATATGAATTCATGAACAGAATGAGATATTCACACATATGAAGCCATAATTCAATGAAAAATATCAACGGTGATACTGTGAATTTATATGTATTACATTAATAAGCCCTGTTAAACATGGGTTGTTTCTTTAGATGCAGGGTCAAGGGAGATGTAAAAACCACAAACTAAACAATGTCAATGGAAAAAACTGAACACAGTATAAAAAAAACATTATCTTATATAAATGTGACAGTTGGTAGCGCTATATGTGAAGAATGTCAAAACTGTGCCCAAAGGGTATTTTATCACAAATGATCCATTAGTTCTACTCAGAGGGCAATACACTAGTCTGTGTTCCCAGGGTACTCACCACCATTGATCCAGTGTGTGCAGTATTCCTCATATCAGCAGCTGTCACAGTTGTCTGTCCAATCACACCCGATGACACCAAGCCTCGTACATTCACACTTCCTATCTTCTCATTTGAAGAGCTCCAGGTGTAATTGCCACTACCACCTTCAGCCTTCAACGAAAAATATACAATAAGTTTTTACATGTACACACTAAATATGTACAATGCAAACTTTTATCAAAACTTTATATATTATGAGCATTATACAAAAGTTTCTGTACCTTAAATTCACTAAGCAGTCATAACACATAGCATTATACTCATTATGGGTTTACATTCACACTGATCTTACCTGTAGCTGGTATGAGTATGTTGCCTTGGTAATAGGGTCCCAGGGAACCACTAATATTGGGGGTTTAACACTGATCCTATCATATATCTCAACATCTTGACTATTTTGGATGAGTGGCAAGATTGGCAGCTCTGTTCCATCCTAGAACATTAAATATTTGAGAAATCAGCATTTGGTTCCACTACACTCAAATGAATAATCATTAATTTTATTATTGTAGAATAACTGAGTTATATATATATATTATTATTATATTTTATATATATTTTGACATGATTCAGCTCTGAAAACAACACTATTGTTACCTGCTGTATGACAGACTTGAGTGTGCCTTCTATATCCAGGAAGCCTCGCTGTAAAGTGTGTACTCTATGGTAGGTACCATTTAGTGATGAGTACAACACTTTAAAGTACTCTTTAGGAAAAATGGCAGAGATCCTCACATTCTGGAAACAATAGGTGAATTAGATTCAATACACATGGATATACAAGAACACAAATGTGTACAAAATGTCCCCACCAAGTGGTGATCCCGTGAAATGGTTATCCTGAAAATGAGTAGACAAGACTTTACCAACACAATTTGAAGACGGAAAATCCAAAGTGGCCACCTTAAAATTTACCCAGAATGCCAAAAATTTAGTCAGTTCTAGATTATCATACTAAGAACCACCCCTGAAAATTTGAAATTGATCCGTCACACAGTTAACCAGAAAACATGTAAACAAGACTTTACAGACAAGATTTCAGGATGGAAAATCCAAAATGGCTGCCTTGACATTTACCCAGAATGTCAAAAAACTAATCTGTTTGTAGATTTTCATACTAAGAATCATCCCTGAAAATATGAAATTGATCTACCAAACGGTTCACCTGAAAACGGGTAGACAAGACTTTACAGACAAGATTTTAGGACAGAAAATCCAAAATGGCTGCCTTAACATTTACGCAGAATGCAAAAAAAGTAATCAGATGTAGATTTTCATACAAAGAATCATCCCTGAAAATTTGAAATTGATCTATCAAACCGTTCTCCTAAAAACGCGTAGACAAGACTTTACAGGCAAGATTTTAAGACGGAAAATCCAAAATGGCTGCCTTGACATTTACCCAGAATGCAAAAAAACTAATCAGTTCTAGATTTTCATACTAAGAATCATTCCTGAAAATTTGAAATTGATCTACGAAACGGTTCACCTGAAAACGAGTAAACAAGACTTTACAGACAAGATTTTAGGACGGAAAATCCAAAATGGCTGCCTTGACATTTACCCAGAATGCCAAAAAACTAATGAGATCTAGATTTTTATACTAAGAATCATCCCTGAAAATTTGAAATCGATCCACCAAACGGTTCACCTGAAAACGCGCAGACAAGACTTCACAGACAAGATTTTAGGACTGAAAAATCCAAAATGGCCGACAATAAAAAAGTCCTTATGAGTTTTTGCTGATTTCTTTTTACAAAATTATCACATATAACTACTGTTAACAATAAAGTAGGCTTTTACAGCAAAGTACATCTGAAATTATTTATAAAGCTACTAAATAGTTAAAGTATGAAAACTCAAAAACACCATTCAATATGATACAAAGTATTATCACGCGCTAACTTTTCTTAAGACATTCAAAATGGCTGACATGACTGAGCTAGCAGGTCCAAAACCTAATCAGATCTAGAATGAAGTGAGCTGAACAAGATGTTAAAGTTTTAAAAGCAACTGTGAAGCAGTTTTTCTTAAAGTTTGCAGACAAGGATTTTAGCATTTGACTTCAAAATGGCCGACAGGAAGTAGGTATCGAGTTAATTTTTTTTCATCCACATCTGTATGCACTCATAAGTTATCCCTGAAAATTTGAAGGTGATATCTGTAGCGGTTTTGGAGAAAACTGCCGGACGTACGGACAGACGGACAGACAGACGGACAGACAGACGCGCCTAGGCCGACAATATGGCCCCACACTATGTGGTTCAAAAACACCATTCAATATGATACAAAGTATTATCACGCGCTAACTTTTCTTAAGACATTCAAAATGGCTGACATGACTGAGCTAGCAGGTCCAAAACCTAATCAGATCTAGAATGAAGTGAGCTGAACAAGATGTTAAAGTTTTAAAAGCAACTGTGAAGCAGTTTTTCTTAAAGTTTGCAGACAAGGATTTTAGCATTTGACTTCAAAATGGCCGACAGGAAGTAGGTATCGAGTTAATTTTTTTTCATCCACATCTGTATGCACTCATAAGTTATCCCTGAAAATTTGAAGGTGATATCTGTAGCGGTTTTGGAGAAAACTGCCGGACGTACGGACAGACGGACAGACAGACGGACAGACAGACGGACAGACAGACGGACAGACGGACGCGCCTAGGCCGACAATATGGCCCCACACTATGTGGTGGGGACATAACAAAACGCATCAAAACCGTGCTCTGGTCAATATTTTGAATGTGTCTTAATCACCTCCTCTCCCCCATGAACGAAACCAAACATTTAATGATTTAGTTCAAGTAATAAGACCCTGCTTTGCAAAAAACATGTACATTTGTCATTAATTAACATGGACTTAACATGCCCCTCCCCTAAATAGAATTATTAATGTGTTTCAATGCACATTGATATACTGATCTTCGTCACGTACTATTATGACTTCAGAATTCTCTTGTTTTAGCATATATAGTAGTGGAATTAATTTTTAACATTATGATTAGCCCAATAGCAGGTATTTGAGATTTAACAAGTACCATTGTAAACGGTAACCTACATTTGTATTATTTTATGTATTCATATGGGATTCATTTATCTATACATGCTATGAATATGCCTGAGAACTATGGACTAGATTATATAGACAATTTATTAAAGTACATCAGTTTATTTTACAGAAGTGAACTTACATCAGCAGGGAAAAGCTTATGGCTGTCTTTGTCATATATTTCAATGAGCACCTCATATTCTCTATCAGTCTCCAACACCCACTTCCTCCCTGGTAGAACAACAAAACCTGCAAGACAAATCAAAGCACTTAAGACAAGGCAATGCACTGAAGACAAGTCAATTTGGAAAGCAAGTCAATTTGGAAAGCAAGTCAAAGCACTGAAAGACAAGTCCATGTACTGAAGACAACTCAATTTGGAAAGCAAGTCAATGCACTATAGACAAGTACATGCACTGAAAGACAAGTCAATGCACTGAAAAGCAAGTCAATGCATTGAAAGACAAGTCAGTGCACTGAAAGACAAATGACAGAGAAGCCAGCCAGTCAATGTACTGGACAAGTCAAATCCCTGGAATTTCCAATTACCAATGATACAACAAACACAGTTTTGTAATGAAATGTTATGAAACCTGTTTTTTAAATTGACCCAATAAGAGATTTTATGATCAGGTAAGTAAATATTGGCCTACCTAAATAGCCAGGCTGCACCACATATATTCCTGCTGAGGGCTGCCTGAAAGACTCTTTCACAACAATATCTTACACCAGTTAAGGAATACAAAAATAAAACATACATAAACACTGTGATAAGTCTTTCAAGATCATTTAGTTACACTTAAAATCTTTTATATATCATATTTGAGGCAAAATACTAAAATAAAACCATTCCGAACTCGATTAAAAAATCTTAACTACTGTACTATATGTTAACACGATTTTTCATGGTCATTTAAGAGCTTTTAGCCAATATCACAGTTAAGAATTACATTTTTCAGTTTTATATACATGTATGTTTATAAATGTAACAATATCTCTCACAGTGGCACTTGACATTGATAATATTGTATACTTGATATTAGCAAGAAGAGGAGGGGGCACTTACAGGGGTTGGGTCTCTTTGTGTTAAACAAAGTTTGCATGAACTAATAAATACTGAAAATATATTGGGAAACACACTAGGGTAAAAGCTGCTAAAATTGAACTTTCTTATGTCAAGCAAGTTCGGTGATTAATTACACCCTGGTAGGCCAGTAGCATATGTTTACTAAGCTTGCTGCTGCGTAGCCCTGTCAACAATATTAATACTTTTGAATTTAAAAATAACAGTTTTGGTCAATTTTAGCAAGAATATGCAAAAATTTGTGACAGGACTGTAAACAAGAGATGATTGGGTTAATTAATGGGTTCATTCTTGATTTGTTTTTACATTTCCATTCTTAAATTATGCCAAATAAGAATGAAGTTAGGTTCTACTTTTTGCACGGGTGATTCTAGAGAAGTTTCCAAAATCTTCTCTTAGTGAAACACATGATTTACAATACTTTGCAACAATATTTTTTTTACAAAGTTGGATCCATATTATGAAGGACAGTTTATTGCACTTGAAAATCAAAATATAAAGCTATAGTAGCAAGTATAAAGACAAGAAAATAATAATTAAAAAAATAAAACACACATAAATCTGACAGATATGGATATTCAATACTTCATAAACAATACTTTGCCACTTTATATTTTTACAAAGTTGGATCCATGCTATTTAGGTAAGTCTATTGTACATAGAAATCAACACATAACCCTGTAGTAACACATATTAAGACTTAAAATATATACTTTATGCATACACTCTAAAATTCCCTGTGTTAATGGTAAAATACTATGGCAAAACAGAAAGTTCTACTAACACTGATCTTGTTAAGGTACAGTTTCCTAAATTCAAAATTGTTACTAAAAGAAAAGAATTATGGATTGTGGAAGATATTTGAATAGTCAAATTGCATGTAAAATTTTGTCAAAGTAAATAGTGGCAAAAGTGTTTAAATCCTTACATTTTATCAGTGGATAAGTGAAAATTCCAAGAAATTGTTTTGCTTTAAAAATTACAATGTTATATTGGAAAAAAGACACACACTTTTTAATGTGTAATATCTAGGAGTTTTAATGGACCAATTCTTTTAAGATTTTATCACTTGGTACTAATTGGACAAGAGAAACCAATAGTAAGGTTAATTATTTTCAGACACAAAGTTAAACTAGTTTTTAAATCACTTAAAACCCACATTCTTTATGCGGGTTAATCAAGCTAGCCTTCATAGCATTAGAGAAATCTATGCTATGCTTATCTCAGAATGCCTGATAAGGCTAGTAAACAAAGCAGTGGCTCTGGATCAAGGGGTAATTAATCTTCTGAGCATTTGACATTAACATATACATGGAGTCTCCTAGTGTGGAAAAAGGATACTTCTATCTCTTAAGACAACTTCTGTGTGTCCAAGCTGTAAAGCTGTAGCGATTGATGTTTTAGTATCTAGGCTGGCAATACTTGCTGTCTCAACTTCTAAATAATACTGGGCTGATGGCATAGGGATGGCTGCAAACAAAACAAGACATTAAAGGGAAATAAAGTGTAAAATGTAGGAATCATAAAAAAATCTTTCAAATCATCAAATATAGAAATAATTTAAAATTTAAGATGGTGAACTGCCCGAATTCATAAGAGTTTCAAAGGGGAAGTTTGCATAAAAGATTTTTAAAAAGTACAAGTCATATTGGATAATCTAATCTGTTAAAAATAAGTTTCTGGTCATGTGTGCAGATCACAATGCTTGTAAACAACAAGAAGTGTTTGTCAAGTACTTTATAGTAACTGACTGCAAAAAGATAATGTCTTAATCAGTTTGGCGAATCATTGGATAAATTCAAAATCAGACCATTTCTCATATTATTCTATGGTATGATATTACTCAAAATGATCTGAATATTCTATATAGAGAATATTGATATTCTGTCTATTGAAAATGTCACCTTGTGGCTTGCCCTGCCTCAGTAACTCTACTCTGTACTTCACCTGGGCAGACCTCATGAGGTAGACTACTGAGGGGTTCAGCGCTATATTAGCAATCACTATCAGTCTTACAACTGTAGCATGTACATTCTGAAATAAATAGAAGATTCAGAAGTTTTCTAAGAATTTCTAATGGGTGGTAAAATCAATGAAAACAACATGCAATATTCTTAAACGTGTTTTCCAGGTTGGTATTTTAATGCAAAAAACAAAGTTTACAAGTGAAACATGGATGAAGTTCCAAAATTCCTTATAAAAGGTAATTAAGAGTAGAATCAACTGAAAGAATGAAACACTTCTATATATCAATGATTGATTGATTTTCTATAAATTGAATTGTTAATTCCACGAAGATTCCCACTCTTCAAAAGACAAATGATGTAAAATCTCTTAGCATGCGTAGCGCTGACTAGGGTAAATTAGTTACCTTATACACAGGGTCATGTAGTCTGGTGCTTACTAAGGCAGATCCAGTTTTAATGCCTTCAACTAGCACATTGTCTCCTTGAAGACCTCGTGCCTCTAGCTTAGCTATATGAGGTAAAACATCGTAATTAGACTCTGTATAACTGAGAATCCTGCAAAGATAAGTAAAGACTTGTGCATCATCTGGTTGTAATATACACATATTTGTAAAATACTGGTCTATTTAATGTAATGATGTTTTTTCATACAGAAGACTAGCATTTCTTATGTCTTACATGTATTTACAATATATTATATCTTATTGGCATGTTACTGGACGTATGGATTGTATATAAATCACTTGAAATCAGTGCTCGGATATTTTTGTGTGGAGGATTTCTTTTTTTATTCTTTATGCAATATTTTAGGTTTTCGGAATTAATAGTGCAGTATTTTATGATTCTGAAATTTTTCATGCAACATCTTAAGGATATTTATGGTTTTTCAAGGAAAATTTAACAGAGCACATAGAAATATTGGAGAAGCATTTTCGTGTTATCCTGCTGCATCTCAGAGATTACAATGTGGGGGAGCCATGTAAATAAAACGAATTCATGTGGAACAATCAATTTTGTTATCATTATAGAATATATATATTTCTTAATGAGTGTTAGCCCAAAAAAGGAATAATCTTCTTCCCAACAATTTATTGTTAAAAGTCCCCGTCTAAAGTTTGAAAATAATTTTTTATCATTCATTTACTATTTGTCAGGACTTAAAAAGTGATTTTAGAGATTTTTGAACAAAAAAAAAATTTTGAAAAAAAAGTTGTGAGCATTTCATTTCTCAAATATTCATATTTCCTGCCATTTTTCAAAAAAAAGTTGAAATTTCTTAATCATCAAATATTTCTTAATGCATTTCAAAAAAGATTGTCTTTTTAACACCAATGCAAAGGTTGAACAAAGGACACACTATTTCAATAATAAAATGTCATATTTAATGGGCCACTTCAATGTTTTAACATATCAAAAATATTTTGAAACATTAGTGGTGTCACTAAGGTACCAAAAACTTTTTGAAAAAATTGAAATTTTTTTTCGATGTCAATCTTTTCTAAATATGTTAGACTTTCATAAAAAAACAATGTTGATTGTCTAACCAGGTTAAAAGGAAGAATAAATTATGTTTTAGATATCATTGTACCATTGGTTTCTATGAGAACTAAAATTTTGAAATGCATTTTTCTCAGAACCATTTTCATGCACTGATAAGTTCATTTCTCGCTTATTTATGAACCGATTTTCTTAATTTTTTCGGCAAAAAACATGGGAGGATGAATGCTATGCATTGGTATGAATTCTGGCTAATTAGAAGATATGAGTGACCTCTAAAAGTTGGTTTTAAATATATTCACAAATTTTGGAACAAAAAGTCTATCAAAAACCACTTTTTGAAATTAAAAAAAAAAGTTTCACATGACACACTTTGAGAACATTGGGTAAGACTACAAAATAAGCCAAAGTGGTTTAAACTTTATATGGGGCGTTAAGTAAATAAGGAAACTCTATGCTTTTAAGGTAAAGATACACTCCTTTCTGACAGCCTTTGATACTCTTAAGATTTGCTGAACCTTTGGCACACAACCTACCTCAGTACATTGTGAGCATCAACTATGTTCTGATCTGTCTCTGTATTGGAGATAAGACTCCACTCAAAGGGAACCCCATCTAGTGTACTAAATGTATTACCTGAAATGAGGACAGTTAGTAAGTTATCTGTAACTCATTTACATACCCCACCTGGCATATTTTTGTGTGTGTTGTTTATACAGCTGAATAATGGGTCATGCAATATTATACACAGCATCAACGTAACATGCAAAATGTAACCACCTGCCATTTCTTACAGACAAACACCAAATGCTGGTGGTGACATAAAAATACACAGTTTATAAAAGTATTAAGCTAATAGAACTACTTTTATGAGTAACTATATGAGCAGAAACTAAGCTAAATGAAATAGATAAGTTGACCTTAAAAGCATACATGTACATAGATTATTTGAGCTGGAAATGGCTCACTTTTGGAATAGCCTCATATATTATACATATAATGGCAAAGGTTATATTTTAACAAATTTTATTTTTTCTTTAAATTCCTTGCCTTGATCACAGAGGGCTCTGATCTGGAATTCTTCAGGCGGGTCCTCAAGGTGAAGCTCACGTGTGGTTGTTACCATGTCAATGGCATAGATCACATCAACAATTACATCAGCTCGTAGCTGTTGCCCTGTCACTGGAAAATACAAGATAAACTGGCATATACAGGTTGTATACATTGTTTACAGAATTCTAAATGTTTGGTGAGTTCTTGGTTTAAACAGAAATAGTTCAAAATTTCTGAAAACCCATGATCTCATTGTTCAAAGCTACTGAAGCAATGGTTGAATTCAAGTCTATGTTAGGTTCTGTTTGAGAGGTCCACAGAAATAAAGAAACCCAGAATTACTGTAGTTAAACAAAATTTTGTAAAAGTGAGTCATAGTTAGCTATTCTTATGAAGGTTGTCTTGCTTCATACATTACCTTTGGAAATACTGTAGGTATAGGGGGGGGGGGGCACTGGAGACTTGATGCAAAACTATTTTGAAAATGGTACTTGGCACTACAAACTATCTACTCACACTCATTCTCAGCAATTGCTACAGATGTCATACGAGAAGGTGTCTTAGATATTGCTGTAACCTGCGCAAATCTGGAACATGTTGGGTCCTCTTTGTTAAATATAGGTGTCACTGTGACAATCTCTGGACGGGTTGATCTCCTACAAATAATAATAAGAGAATATAATGTCAACTATCCAATCAAATACTTGAAAGTCCTTCTAGGTTCCAAAGGCTGTCACCTCACAAGCCAAATTGATCATATAGATATTGAGTTTTCAATTGACCAATCATCATTGGAAATTTTGAAGCTGTTTGTTAAATCATTTAAACATCAGTATGCATATGTGTCACCCAGCATCACCTCAGTCACATATTTGTTATCTCAGTATCCATAGCCATCATCTCAGTTTTATTAAAGTGCTTTTAGCTCAAATACTAAAGATGTTATCGCGTATAAAAAATAATTCAAGGTGAATGATAGTCTAAGTCAGACATTAAAAAGTTTGAAAAATAATGTCCCTGACATCTTATTCTCTGGTACCAGCTATCTCAGTTTGAGAATTACATGTATATTTATCTTGAGATGTTATCCCCAGAGGAGCAGTGCTACATGTTAGGTCATTCATTTTTTGCATTGGCCAATCATGATCGTTTGTCATTTTTAGAAATTTTGAGTTGACAGCCCTGGATCAGAAGTGATTCCTATTTGAAAAATAACATATTGACTCAATATGAGGAATGCAGCAAAATTCCGAACATGCAGACTTACCTTGATCCCACAATGCATCAGCTAGTCATTTCACTACTGAGTGAATTTTTCAGGTAGCTATTTGAGACAAGCAGGTAGTGATGATTTTGATCTTTATTTTTATAACTTACCAGCGCAATAATAAGATATATATAGATATGTATTCTTACCCAGATATTACTACAAGTTACTGTGATTTGCATACACATTTCATTGATAGTAAGACTGAAGTCAATTATGATTGGTTCAGGCCTCGAAATTAGCATTGCTAAGGTAGTGATTTGCTACCTGTTTTTCCAAAAACACTACTTGTCAATTCCTCCAACTAGCTAACTTCACTAGTACCTCAACTAACAACTCTCCATGTAAAAATATACAGATTTTCGATTGATTTGCCGATCAGCTGAATCACAACTTTTACAATTGCGCAAAAGTAGACCAATCATAGTCAACTTCATTCTTTCACGGTCAGTGAAATGTGTATGCAAATTGCCTTAAAACATAGTAATATCTGGGTAAGTATACATTTATTTACAATGTAATATGTTATTATTACGCTGCTAAGTCATAAGAATAAAGAGAACTCTCATCAAAATTATCACTACCTTTTTCTCTGAAATAGCTACCTGGAAAATTCACTAAGTAGTGAAACAACTACCTGATAAAAAAAGTTAAGCGCGAGGCCTGTGGTCTGCTCTCTCGCAACTGTAAATGTTGTGATCAGGTTCAAACAAGAAACAACAAAGATCTGCTGATCGACAAATTGATCAAAAATCCATATATTTTTGACACGGAGAGTTCTTACAGTGGGGAAAATAAAGAATTACTATAGCTATGAAAAATACATGCTGTCGCACATGTAATAAATTCTTACCTCAGTGTATTCAGTGCTCTATTTTCTACGTTCTAGTAAGTCCAAATATTTTGGAATTTGTGTCCATAATGACAAATAGGAACTTAAAGATTTGAAGTGGATATTCACATGTTAATGCCGACTCTTCAAATGTTGAAGTGATTTAGGAGCCTGATTACGGCGCAAGGAGGATTGGCTCCCAGAATGCAACATGGCACGTGCCAGCTTTCAAAATGCCATTCCGCCATTTTGAAACCTGTCACAAGTAAATAAGGTTTACGGATGTTGCACTCTGGGAGTTAATCCTCCTTGGATCACAAACATGGGGATTCATGAAAACAATCTTTCGATTTGGTATAGTCATATAAATCTGACCCTCGTATGATGTTATTTGTTGTTATTTTTTCTGATTTGGATATTTATTTTTTCTTATTTTCTTGCATACGAGGGTCATCCTGGCCTGTCTACCTAACCAAATTCACACAAATGATAAATAAATTTCTTTGCTTCTACTATAAAGTATTTAATCTTACCTTAGGCACGTAAAACGCTTGGTATTTGAAGAAATATAAGCATGCCGCTTGAATTTAAAAATTTTTCATTTTGCCATAACAAGGTCACTTCCGGGTTAATCTGAGTCTAGATGTAAAACTATATCAAACGAAATCATAAGTATTTGTTACACGAAGATTCAGTTGAAAGGGAAGCAGTGTCGTTAAGAAGGGACGTTATTTGGAAAAGTTATTGTTTCAAAATGAGAAAAGTAATAAGTAGCAGAGAACGGCTTTGGAATCGATCTCTGTGTAATAAATAATTATGATTCCCTTTCGATACATGTTTTACATTTAGACTACCGGAAACAACATTCAGCAACATGGCGGGCGATAATGAAAATATAATTAGATTGATTATATTTTGTCAATTATCAAGCGTTTTACTATTTTTTTCATGGCCTGAGTTCGTCACTAACATGCTAAATATAAGAGTTAGCTGACGTTTGGGAGTCTGACTTACCTTCTAAAGGTTAGAACCCGAATCTTAATGAAACCATATAACCTTTGTTGTGTCGATGATGATGCATAAACACAGCATTTGATAGAAATTAGTGTAAATGCTTTTCCGACTTTTTCATTTTTCATCAATGTTGACTTCCGGGAAGGCGTTGTAGTTATCACGAAATAACGCATTGACCCTTGAACTTTACTTTGTTGATGTGTCAACCAAGCATGTCTGGTGTGAAAATTAAAATAATATTAAGCAATGTTCTACATCCGCCAAGCTAAGTGAAGTAGCCAATATTTAAAATTACCAATTTCAAGTGAAGTACGCAACGAACGAAACTGCGTGATCTGCACTCCCACTGTTGGTCTGAACGAAATGCTACGTACAAATATGAGCCGTCTGCTGTATTAGTCGATTAATAGAGTAAGACCCGTTGGTGATGCTTTATAATTTAGACCAAAACATTGGAGAACAAACGAACCTGTAAATCGTGAAAACAACGAACAAATATTCGGTTTTCACATATGTTCAGTAATTTTTCGTATTGAAACTTCCGGAACTTACAAGGAAATCATTCATTTTCACGGTCAATGATTAACCTCTTGAATGTTGTGGCAAATGCTCCATGGTTGACGGAACAAAGGTGATATGGTTTCATTAAGATTCGGGTTCTAACCTTTAGAAGGTAAGTCAGACTCCCAAACGTCAGCTAACTCTTATATTTAGCATGTTAGCGACAAACTCAGGCCATGAAAAAAATAGTACATGTCTAAGGTAAGATTTAACACTTTGATGTTGGAGCTAAATAATTACGTGATAATTTGTGTGACTTTGGTTAGTTTGGTAACTATGGTTACCAAGACAGGCCAGAAAAGCGTTTACCGCAATTTGTTCCATATTATATCTACGACAGAGTATGCAAAGAAAATGATAAAAAATAAATATCCAAATAAGAACAAGGAATATCGAAGAACAGCATACAACGGTCGGATTTATATGACTAATTTGGTAGGAATTTATCCATCATTTTCAGGTATGAAGCTTTGGATTCATTTATTGTGCTACTTAAAGTAAACAGGAATTATTTTTCTACCGCTTGGGAGAGTTTGAGACACGAGACTTAGAATTTAGCTCATTGTGACAACTTTTGATGGTTGAGGTTTATTAATGTCTCCGACTTTATGTGAGGTACTAGTGAAGTTAGCTAGTTGGAGGAAATGACAAGTAGTGTTTTGGGGAAAATAGGAGGTCCGTGGCCTGTGATATCACTCAATACAAAATATATTGACAATAAATTGGGCGATAATAGAATTTCACGTGAGAGCCGGTATGTCTGAGAGCATATTACTCACCAAGTGTAACAGCCATCGCTCGCTTCTAAAGTGTAATTCACAGGCACTGCACTAAAGTATGGAAGCAGTACCTTTGGCACATTCAATGTTGCGGAATTAGTACCAGAAATAAACAAAGATAAAGAAATTGCTGTAAAAACTTTGTAAATTGCCGCCATACTTTTTTGATTGATGCATAGTCTCAAAACATTTTCATATTATTTTAGTTTTGAACATAATTTACTCAATACTGATATTCTAATGAACGCGATTGTCAGGATCTTATACTTTCTTCTTTACTGTTTGAAATTCAAATATAAATTATATCATTACAAGTGTCAGTAGGATAAAACTCAAAGATATATGTTTCCGTCATCTAGAATATGTAAGCCCCGGATATGGACTCCATTTTTGGAATTTCTGCACTTCCTGGATTTCGAATTTGTCACTATTTTGTCGTTTTTATCGACTTGAAAACAATGTTGATGTAATAGAGTATTTCAAGAGTGACTTGACTATCGGATATAAGCATTGCGTTCACGATACCAAGGATTGCAAACAAAATGAACTAGAAATGTAACTTTGAAATAGAAACCGAAATTGACCCATTTGATTTTGAAGTGTAGACAGAGTCCAACCCAAAAACCTTACAAATCATGGCTAATTACGGACCGGGAGACTTCGATGCAGATGATAAGAACAGGTAATAGAGCTTTATCAATTTAGTTAATCGTGATTCTGACATTTTGTCACATTTTACTAATTAGCATTCCAATTAGATTTATCACTGACTTACTTTCTCGAAAATAGTCTACACTTGTGAACATAGGCTAAGGGTTAAGTAATAGTAAGCTGTATACAGAAGAGACAGGTAAACAATTAGGATTGAAAAAATTTTCAAAAACTTGCCGTCTTGGTACGAGTTCTCCTTACTGGTATCGAGTCGTACCACCAAATCTCCCAAGAATCTTCTCCAAAGTGTTTTCGAAACGTAGATTGTTGAATATTTCAAATCTATATCCTAACTCTTCGATAAGACAGCATAAAAAAACACCAACTGTACGAACCTGCAATTGCCCGGCAAGTTGAAACTTCCGGACACATGGAAAGATTGAAATTTCACCATTTAAATTGGGTTTAAAAAGATATAATATGAATCAGATGTTTTGATAAATAATTATTAAGTAAACCTTTTATAGTTTTGTACACTTTAATTGATTGTTATTTCTAGAAAATGAATTACATTTTAGAGAACCAGATAGGTGTCACTGGCGGCGGTTAGCAGGAACCAATCAAATTCCTTGTTTCAAACTTCCATTCATGATTCAACACGGAAATCCGGGTAACTTGCCAGGCAATTGTAGGTTTTCAGAATATCTCACCTCAAGACGGCTTTATTCACTCTATATCACTTGAATGTGGTTGATTCATAGGTAAGAATTGAGAACTATCAATTTTGGATCAACTCTGCATTGTTTTTTGCAAATTATACACAAATAATGTTAAAATCACCATGTTAACAAGTGGCCTAAATCCTAGTTGTTCACCTGTCTCTTCTGTATACAGCTTACTATTACTTAACCCTTAGCCTATGCTTGTGAAGTTATCCTGTGCCAGGACTTAAATCCTTAGTACGTCTAAATTGGTTGCCTGTATTTATCCCGTACCAGGACTATGGTCCTGCATCAAGGGCAATGATTTGCCTGTACGATTACAACTTGGGAGAATTATCTACGGCCCTTACACGTTAGATACCTACTTCAATAGATTCTTTGGTATTTTAGCATTCTTTTCATGTAGTTGAATCCACAATTGTCTGAGCTTATCGGCAGAACGAAGAAATTTTCGTTTTTGATCGCAATATTTGCGTGTAATATTTAACTTATTTCAACCATCAAATTCCTCCATTCTTGGTACTTCCGGGCCAGTCAAACGGGGAATCCCCTTTTAAATCCAACCGCCATCTTGAAAAGTGATGGAATCTCTCTCGATGAAAAAGAAAAATGTTCCCGTTCTGCCGAAATACCCAGACAATTGTGGATTCAACTACACAAAAAGAATGCTAAAATACCAAGGAATCTATTGAATTAGGTATCTTAAGTGTAAGGGGCGTAGATAATTCTCCCAAGTTGTAATCGTACAGGCAAAAGATTGCACTGAATGCAGGACTATAGTCCTGGCACGGGATAAGCCTGTATGACTACAACATAGGATGGAATTCTACGCCTCTCACAACTTAACTACCTACCTTATCAGGCCCGTAGCCAGGATTTGCCAAGGGGGGTTCAGTTTTCAAAAATTTCCAGGGGGCTCCAGGGGGGGTTCACATTTGACAATTTTGGCGGCTAAAATCACTTGAAAAGTGCTCAAAATGGTGAAATACTGCATGATTTTGAAATAATTTTTGGCCACGGGCCTGAAAACACTGTATAAGCATACAGTGTTTTCAGTAGGTTTGTCCAAGATCCATATCTAAAGAAAGATATTGAATTCAGGTTAAGGTAACTTATAACTTACAATCAAAAAATCCAATATGGCCGAAACCAGGAAGCACATGGCATTTGAGTATAATCTGACCATCAAAATTAACTGTCTTTTGGTTGGATTTTCTCTCAATTTTTTAGTTCCACTTATCATTTATATAACCAGGCTCACTGTGGTAATGCAAATAGAAACAGTAAACATTTTGAAATGGGAATTTGAGTCCTCTGAAAATGTGACAGAAAAATTGACAAAAAGAGTAGCACGGCAAAGGTCCCTGAACATTTTTTTTTTTTTCTAATTTCTCTGAAACATCCCTCTAATATAGCCCAAAATGGAAGGAGCTTTAGAATTTTGAAATCTCTCATACAAATTAAAAAAAATAGAAAAAACAATTTGAGAAGTGTACTTTTTTCCTTATTTTGATCCCAATTTTTTTATCGGGTAATTTTTCAAATTTCCGTTGCTCCTTCGTTTTTCAAATTCTTTAAACGGCACTTTTTTTCTCAAACTAAAGTTTTTTGTTGTTCTTTGATGTCTTTGTAATGATTACAGTGCACAAGCATATGTGAAATAATAAAAACAACTTCTCAGGATTTCAAGATTGTGAAATTTTCAATTTTTTCTGAAAATCGATTAAGTTAACAGTCACCTTAATTGAAAACGTCCAAAGAAGGGCAACGAGAATACTCCCATCCCTCAAGAACTCTCTTACTCTGACCGTCTCAAAGTCCTAGACATGACAAAACACTGGCCTTCAGAAGACTCAGAGGTGACATGATAGAGACTTACAAATACATAAACAACCTTTATGATGTCGACTCCAACTCTTCCCTGGTTTACAACCACAGGACATACACGGTACAAGAAGGTGCAATGCACAATATCTCCGAAAGTCACATTGCAGCACAACCTGACAGCAAACGTTTAGTCAGAGAGTTATAAAACAGTGGAACTGTCTACCAGAATTGGTAGTAAATGCACCAAGTGTGAATCAGTTCAAAAACAGATTAAACTCTCACTGGTACAATCACCCAATGAAATATGACCATACAGTGGACTACCACTTTATACACCGTTACTAACTAAATATGAACAAATTCAAAAGTATTGATCAGTTAAACAGGCAACTTATGCCTACTTACCGTACTACCTTATAAACTTATAAAGATTGCGTCTCTGGGACATACTGATTTTCAAAAAATGTGTCCCTCCTCAAAAAACTGTGTCTCTTAACAAAGGATCCGTCATTATAAGTACCGTTATATAAAAAGTGCCCCCAGAGCATGAGCCGAGTGTTTACTCTTAAGGCTCAGCTGGAAAGTAACATTTTGGTAAAAATTGCTATACCTGCACAGTGCACATGTTATTTTCTGGTACAAAATTAAGTATGAAGGCATGTGTGCATTTCCTTGCACTAGTTATTACATTAGTAGTTCAGAGTATACAAAATGTAAAATATACAAAACTAAAGGGATGTGTATCTACTTTTTTGGAAAGTATGAGTCTCAAATCACCATGGTCTGGGAATGGTGATAAAAAATCAAGATGCCATTTATTTATGGTGAGCACTAGATACGGCATCGACAGGACTTCACAAGGCTGCATGCCCGGCTGCATGTCATCAACAATTGAAATCTCTATGAGAAAACATGCTCCCCTGTTCATCTTATAAAAATTCCCTTGTTTATTTTCCCGATTGGAGGTTTTCTGAAGATCGTTCAACTGAACAGTGTTGCATTGAATAAATTCAATTATTTGTTTTTCCAGCTGGTACTTTGGCCAGTTAACACGTACAGAAACCAACAGTATTCTACTGAAGGAGAGAGATAGTGGAGTCTTCTTGGTCAGAGATAGCAGTTCCATCAAAGGAGACTTTGTTCTTTGTGTCAGGTATGTCAGGCAGCGGCTTTTTTGTTTTGTTTTTTTTTCTTTGTAAGAGTTGGGGAAGATTCTGACTTCCTATTACTTTTTGTATCCAGTTTTATGTATTTTCTCAAGAGTTTCACCACAAATAATGTGACGAAAGTGTAAAATTAAGACTATGGAAAAAACACTTTAGACTACGGAAAAGCTATTAGTCTCTGGAGCAAGAGGGTCTAGAAAAATTAGACTCCGTTGCAACTTGCATCTCCGGAGTTTAAAAGCTTATTGAGAACCCTGTGTATATTAAAAGGCCATGAGAGTAAGAATCTTAGAATGTTACGCCATTATAGTAAAACGATCATTTACTAAATTGATTCATGTGCCTTCATGCAGCAAATTGTTGGTAACTTATGAATGAAGAAATAAGCTTGATTTAACTTACACCATATGAGCCCATTGAATGGTATACTTTTAATTATTTTCTGGCATATCACCAGTTGCTGTAGCATAGTCAAGGAAATTCTCAAGTTGGTTAGATATAAATCATGTACATGTAATTACTATTTGTTGTTCTTGGACCAATGTCAAATGCAATCCCATATACATAATAGTATAGAATCAGTGGTCTTCCCTGCATAAGAGCAACCTGCTGGTACTGCATCCTGTTGGAAATCTGAAAACTACATGTCCTCTTAAAACTGTTTTCATTCTGCCAAAAGAGGGAAATGTTAAGATATTTTGATGAGTAAAGATAAACTAAGATATAGCATCATGTTGAGATCACTGAGTGCATATATGCATCGACGAAGGTTACTAAATTATCCTTCAAGCTTGCTTTCTGTATACAGTTTCAGTATCAAATCGTGAATTTATCAATATTTGTTTTATCACTAACAAATATCATGCAATAAATTTAGTGGATCATGTAACTGTGCTTTCTATTTATTTGCGTTTATTTTGAAAATATATGATTTACCTACAAAGCTAATAGGAATAGACTCAAAACGATGCTAAGTGTCAACATCGCCGGATCGTTTGGAAAATTCGAATTAAATGACTTAATTTCCGACGATTCTGATGATGACTTTAACTATGGAATAAAAAGAACATCCTATGATTTACTCGTGATATGATTTTAATCCACTCATGGTTATTGATATCTGCACTCTCTCGCTACGCTCGCTCGTGCAGATATCATATCCATTCGTGGATAAAAATCATATCACTCATAAATCATATGATATCCTCTATTTATTCCATAGTTAGCATGATATTCATAGGATAACATGTGAAAATAAAAACGGTATTTTTGTAATCAGCGGTAAAATATGATATTTTTGACAAATTTTCACTTAACCATAGCATACGGTTTTTTAGCCATGACATACGGCGCCGTATGCGATGGTTTATGGATTTTTGCTACTTCAGACTCAAAACGAGGCTAAGTGTCAACATCACGGGATCGTTTGGAAAATTCGAATAAAATCACTTAATTTTCGACGATTCTGATGATGACTTTAACTATGGAATAAAAAGAACATCCCATGATTTACTCGTGATATGATCTTAATCCACTCATGGATATTAATATCTGCACGACGTAGCTCGCTCGTGCAGATATCATATCCATTCGTGGATAAAAATCATATCACTCATAAATCATAGGATATCCTCTATACGCAATAGACAAAAAATTGGTCATTAACATAAATATCTTCCGCAGTGCATCACTTCAAGTGGGACAAATTTTCATTGGTCCGTTGATTAAACCAAATTCTATCAACCTTAAAACCATGTTTTTGCGTATTGTTGGGACGATAAAGGTCATACTAATATCAAGTTACAACCCTCACAATTGATATAAGTCAAACGTACATGTATATAAACATGAAATCAAGCCTGCATTATATACACAAGAATTTGCTTCTTGTTTCATATCAAGTCATCGAGTCTCAGCTTCCGGGAACCAAGAAGGTGACGTCACGGTACAACATTTCATGATTATCGTCAGTTTCGAAAAATATTCGTGAAAACACTTTGCAGATTGCCATAAGGACCTATATTTTTATTGATTGTGCAAATATACGTGAAGAGGAATGTCAAATAAAGCTGAAATGATGTGTTCAAACTCGGACCCTGTATATTTCAATGGGGAAAAAACCAAGATGTAAAAAATCTGTTCTCAGAATTTCAGCTCTTCAACACGGGAGGTGAAAATAATGTTGTCATTCTGAACTATCTCGTATAAGTCTATTTAACACATAGATTCACCTTCCATTGTCCACTTTAGACATTCATAGTGCATCATTGGCCACTTGATTTACATCATTTATGAGGCTTTAAATTTGTATTGGAACTTCATTGGTACTCCACTCGATTACTCTGTTACTGAAACAGAACTTCAAAAATAGTTAAGATCTGCAATTCCAACCACTTTCATTTACGTAACAATAGTGAGGTGTTAAATCAACGGATTTGTTGTCTTCTGAACTATTTGTTCGCAAACATGTATATTTTCTTGAACATATGATACTGATACACGTTTGTGATAAAAATGTCATGGGAACTCTGCCTACAGAGTGTGAAATAAGGAAAAAAGAAAAATCGTACCTCCAAGCATCCGACATTTTGTCACTGAAACGATATGTTTTGGTAACCAGCGCAATCGAGTGGATGTAATATATAAGGAACTGATAGAAGACTGTGATATCTCACAATGTTCATTTCTATACTTTCAGAGAGGACAACAAAGTCAGTCATTACATAATCAATAAAATCACCGTGGGAGGTCAACTTAAGTTCCGGATAGGAGATCAGCAATTTACAGATTTACCAAGTTTGCTAACTTTCTACAAATCACATTATTTGGACACAACCTCTTTAGTAAAACCGGTAAGTAGAGAATAACATTTAAGTGCATTCTTTAAACATAACTGAGAGAATTGTAGAGAACCCATCCACAAAGCAAATTGGTGCTCTTACTTGTGATTTTGAAAATAAAGTTGCACCCACTTGAAGATAAGAAAAGCTATGAAACATTTGCATGTTTTTCATTTACTTTTCATGGATGTAACAATTTGACAAGATCATGTAAAAATTTTCAATGCTACTTTTGTTATGACACTGCCAGAAGTGGTAACATATCCAACTTTTGACACATCTCTCTTTACTTTTGTAGAGACGGCAGTTGATATTTGGTGGTTGGCATTTAACATTTGTAACAAATATAACAAATGGCAGGTGGTGACATTTTGCATGTTAATGTTTTGTTGTTGTTGTTTTTTGATTAGACAGCATTCATTGTTTTTTTTATCATTGCAGGCACCACGGGAAAAAGTGAAAGCAAAGTTTGACTTCGCAGGACGGGTAAGAATAAATAATTTTGTAATTTTGGAATGCATCTGAAATGTAAAAATAGTATGACATGATTATTGCCCTATGGGTTATTGTTTACTGTTCATGTGACATGTATATCAAATTGAATTCTTGAAAAAGGTAGGTCTGTTTGTTGCATCCTCCGATCACAGGGCTTCAAAATCCAGAATATCTTCTTTCTTTTTACACCCTGCTTAGGAGGTCCCCCATCTCCTTGAGATTGCTTGCAATCTTAAGTCTAGTTACAGTTAAATTTAATATATATATATGTGTAGTACCTTCATCTTAAAATGGGTTAGTGAAATAAGAAATCAATTCATTTTACTATGTTGTAGGACCCAGAGGACCTTCCATTTAAAAAGGGTGACATCCTAACGATATTAATCAAAGATGAAGACCAGTGGTGGACAGCTAAAAATAGCAGTGGCGACTCAGGCCAGATCCCAGTTCCTTATGTAGTACCTTTTGTAGAAAATGTAAGTTGAATTTAATTGATTTGTCGTAAATTGTTTTCTTTATTTCCTATTTCACTCATTTCCACCAAATGGATTTTGTAGCAGAAACTGGTAATCTTATATGGCTGTGTCTTATTCATAATGATCAGACAGCTACATTAATAGAATTGGAATGCCAAAGGGACGATCCAAAAGTGTTTGGATTTGCATGTGTTCAAAGTTTCTTTAACATGGGAGACAATGGGACTTACCAAAATGCTTTGAATAGCAGATGTTCACATTTTAAGGTTTCTTTAATATGGGAGACAATGGGACCGACCAAAATGTCTTGAATAGCAGGTGTTCACATTTTAAGGTTTCTTTAACATGGAAGACAATGGGACCGACCAAAATGTCTTGAATAGCAGGTGTTCACATTTTAAGGTTTCTTTAACATGGGAGACAGTGGGAGATTCTGACCAAATAGGTGTTAATGAAATACTTTCTTACTATTTTTCAGGGAGAAGATGATGCCATGGGTGATGGACCAGACTACCAGAACCCTGGAAATAACAAATCTGAACCAAAGTCTCAGAATCCTGTATGTACTATATCATTTCACCATTTTGAGAGGATCTTGTGGAAGTTTGACCACAAAGGAGCATCATACTTTTTTAAAACTTATACGTGTAATTCTATGAGCTCATTATTATTTTCCCAAAATTTACCACAAAATTAAAAATAACAGATATAACATATACAGTATTTACATGCAGTTGGAAAAAATATTGAAAAATACCTGTAATATTTCAGGCAATCCCACCCTGTCCCTTCCAAGCTAGAGTAACCCAAGACCGAGTCCCCAGTGCATATGATACCACAGCTCTAAAGTTAAAAGTGAGTATTCTCAACTCTGATTGGTCTTGTAGAGGTATATTTAGTGTTAATGCATCCAGTTATATGAGCAACTGTTTTCTTTGGACCAAGGGACAATATTGTATATATTTCCCACTATATTCGATACTAGATTCTACATAGAATTATCCACCGATGTAATTAAATATGTTTGGGGCTTGTGCATTTAAAATGACTGAAATATTACCCTGGCGGTCATTAACCGCAACATCGTAAAGTTATGAATTCTTAAATCAACTGTTGTAACCATGGATATAATGATGTCACAGATATAATGATGTCACAGTTACAGAACAATGGACTACGAATTCTTAACTTTATGAAGTTTCTGTTAATGGCCCATTGGTTCCTACATAGAAAAGAATATCTTGAAACTGAGTAAATTGTGTATTTCTGCTGTTTACCTGGAGTGTACTGTTTGAAGCATCATGCATATTTAATGAATGAATTGATGCTGAGAAAGGTTTGGATGATCTCAAATTTTTCATGTGTTTCCAGGTTGGAGATATAATAAAAGTAACAAAAACCAAACTAGATGGTCAATGGGAAGGAGAACTGAATGGAAAACAAGGACATTTCCCATTTACTTATGTAGAAATAATATATGAAAATGATAAACTGCAAGATGGGGATACGTGACAATAGATACAAAAGATTTTATATTAATTAGAATGAGCAAGTTAGTTGTTTCCATTATCTTGAGATTTCAAGGTTGTGAAATAACACTTAATCTCAGATATTCTTAGTATTATGATTTGATGTGTTAACCCACTGCTGCCCTATGATGTCCCGAGTCCTTGGTTATTGAGGGAAAACTTGTGCTAGATTGACTGAAATGGAAATTTAGAAACCTTGGAATCTAACACTGTGATCGCTAAGTTTAGATGGAAATAATTAAAGATTTGCACTGAACTGGACAAAAGAGTATGCCTGTTCTGTATTTTGTTGTATGATTGGTGCTTTTATACAATCAAAGATCTAGAAATTGACTTACTTGATGTATCAAGATGGGCTTAATCAACTGTGTTCTTCTGGCTGTTATGTTCTGGAGTAATTGAAGGATATTTTCAAATTGGTCCAAATATCAAAGCCATTAACAATTCCTTTCCTACTTAAAGTGTAATTCTATACATTATAAGACCCACCAGATACGAGACATCCCACCTTCTGAGAGTTTCAACACACAAGCCATGGTGTTATAGGTTTAGGGTGCATCATAAGGGTTTAGGAGCTTAAAATTGAATTACAAATCAACCAGCATGCCATTTTACTGCTGCTGAAACCAACTTACTAATTCTGGGCAGCACTTATGTTGTACCTGACATAGGTAGAAGATATAAGACTTCCAACTTTGTAAAGTCTACTTTTACACACCTATAAGACCATGGTAGTATGTGAGACTCTTCGATTTTTTAAGCCCATCTGGTCTTACTGATCCTATTGGTGAAAAACTGCAGTGACTTTTTACTTGGATATTGGAAACAATATGATTGTTCATGTTTTAGTGTCAATATGAAACAACTCAATGTTTTATATATCTTCACTGTTGGATAACAATCTAATGTATGGTTTCAGTTTTGATTTCTTCTTGAGATCTACATTTTAATGTATTTATTGCATCACTCTATATGCTATATTCAGCTAATAACATTTAGTGTATTTGATGAGGAATGCCTCATATGCATTCATCTTTCATTTTTTGTTCAGCCATCTCAGAAAATAGTAGGTTTTCAAGAGCATTTTATTTCTTGAGAGTGATTGAAGCAGAAATTCAACTTGCATTATCTGTCACCCTGTGTTCGAATATCATGCCAGCAAATGGTATAGTATAAATATAACAGTGTCAATTTAGAAATGAATTAAAGTGAATGATCTGAAAAATTGTCATACAGTCAACAATATTGATTCAATCTCGAGATACTTTGAAACAGTGTTAATACTAAATTAAAGTGTATTTTGCAACTTACTCCAGTGGTGGTATCCAAAAGTTTAAGTGTTACAGCATTGGGCTCACCACTACTTAATTTATATTGTGAAATATATTTGTAATATTGGAATCAGCACATATGGCTAGCGAGAGCTGAATCTTGCATGCTATTCTCCCCCTGGTGCTGTTTTTTCATTTATAAATATTTTCATCCCAACGTGTGTAAGACTTTAAAATATATAATGAATTCCAATTTTTTAAATGAGCAATTTCTTTTATACATGTACAATAAAATAAAATAGCATTAAATGGATTTATTATTATTATTTAAATCAAGTATTAATGATAATCAGTATGAAGGCATGTATTAAATTATATTTTTGTGTCCAATCTCTGTAGTACTATGCAGCATTGTTGTAAAAATTTGGCCAAAAAATGAAATGCTCATACGCTAAATTACAAGCAATAATGACTATTTGAGAATATGTAAACTGTAACTTTCATAAAATGAGTATTGAACAAATACTTGTATATGCTCTTCTTTAACAGCTCATTTCTTCCCATTCTCACATATATAAACGTATATAACAATGAATATTGTCTATGTTTTTTACATACTGGTGTAACAAATCCTTGATTGGTTCTTGGATCCAAATTTTAACAATTGTGGAATAACACGGTTATTTTATTTTGGCTTATGACAATTCTTTAATTAGGGAAGGTGGATAATGACAATTTCACTAGTGGCGAGTTTTTTATTTTTGGACATTTGAGTGTAAATCAACCTAAAAATTCATTGTATGAGAGTGGGGTTAGACCATAATGGAATTAACATTGTTCTTCCACAACTGAAATTTTTACCCCATTAATTATGTACGTGCTGTAAATGTTCATCATTTACATGGTGTTCAAAGACATTCACATGGTGTTCAAAGACATTTACATGGTGTTCAAAGACCAAGTGAAGTATGAAGAGCACAAAATTACTTGGAACGGTTTCCATTGAACCCAGTGTTATTAATTCTATAGTATACACCTACATGCATGTATTCCTTTTCAAGAACAGCAGGTATTGAGTATTAACATATTTAAAGGCTTCAGTGTAATGTATTTATTATGTGGATAATATATGCATACTTTTAAAATCAGGACAGTTACCTGGTTAAGTCAGAACCTCACTAATTGTCCTATTTCAAGGATTGTTTTTGTTATTTCATGTAAATCAAGTGCCTATACAGTCTATTACACTGCCCTAGGAATACTTCAACTGGAGCAATCCCTTCAATTTATATATTTAACCATATAGACTATTTTTCCAGGGATATGTACTAGACTGTAAGAGTTATCAAGAATTAAATTGAATCTGAATTGAACCAAACTAGGTAGTTCAAACCATATTCTATTTCACACTATCAGAGTGATGCAGCTTAATCAAGGGAAATATTCAACTCATTATGCATACAGTATGTAAAATGCAAACACTACGTAAAATGCAAACACTGTAAAATGCAAACACTATGTAAATGCATACAATATGTAAAATGCATATGTAAATCTTATGTAAAATGCATAAAGTATTATGTCACATACTTTCATAATGTAAAATGTATGCTGCATAAGATGTACACATAATGTAATATGCATATGGTATGTAAAATGCATATGGTATGTAAAATGCATATGGTATGTAAAATGCATTTACTGTAGATACACTAAATTTGGCTCCCGTTTCAATTTGATGGATTGTCGGATTCAGAAAATCCGCCAATCCATCAAATTAAGTTTGGAATTTTTGTCCAAAGCACTTCAGAAATTAAACTTCTGGGGCCCCTTTTCTTGTCAACATGTCATCAATTCTACATTATTCCAAAAGAAATACTGTAAATATCTCAGTAAATACCTGTCCTAATGATATAAACATCTACAAAAATTAAATTTCAGTCCTGAATCCACAAAATTAAATAGCCACCAATATTTGCTGTCAAAATAATAAATCTACAGTAGTATGTAAAATGCATATACAATTGTATGTAGTGAATGTAAAATGCACATAGTGTATGTAAAATGCACATAGTGTGTGTAAAATGCATACAGCACCTAAGATGGATATAGGATGTAAAATGCATTGAATATGTGAAATACATATACATAACATGTATCAACAAAACGCAATTTGTACATATTACTATTCTGTATTTTATTGTACAGATAAATAAATATAAAATTATCAAAATTAATGTTTTTTTTATATTTTTTAATAATCATTTGTTGAGGAACATTGCAACCCAGGGAGCTGTAGTTAACCAACCAGACATATATTTCTTGGCAAAATATTCTGAATTCTGTGTAATACCTGGGTCACATTTGCTCCGATTGAGTGTTTTGACAAAATACTCAATCGGCTGGGTGCCATAGTGAAAATCGGAGCAAATGTGACCAAGGCATAAGTTGTAAATGAAAAATTTACTATAAATATTTAGAGCACCTGAAAGAAAGCTAAAACCCAGGAAGCTGAAACTCACACTGTAATTTTAAATATTTCTTGGTGTGAGACTTATTTTTTAATGAGGAACATCTATTCATTAATGAGGAAAATTAACAGTGAATAATATAATAAAACAAATATTTTATTCTATTTTTGGTGAATACCTGTACATCTTTCACAAGTTCAATACTTCCCTTGGCATCCGGCTTATTGGAGAAAATTCATCTCGATAGAACTGATACTGATTATTTGTATATTATCTGATTTGGAATATGTCAAACAGGTAATATTTTGATGAAAAAAGCAGATTTCTCTAAAACAAGGCAAAAGTAAGGGTCACTGATGTAAATTACTAGCCTGGACCCCAATTAAAATATGAGCACAAGTTCTAGATTACTGGAATCTTCCTATCTCCAAAAATTGTTGATGTAGCGCATCTAGAGATGGATGGAAAGGAGGTTCCACAGGCACAAATGTGAGCCAAAAGGTCAAGTAATGATCAAGAAGGTTCTTGTTTTTTCTTCCCGAAAACTGCCCTAAATCTGCCGTATGCTGATTGGCTAATAATACAATGCACAAGTAAATGTTCTGCACTGTCACACTGATCCGTTGATACGACTGTTGCCTCTTTGTACAACCATCTGCAAATATGGAAATGAACAATCTATCAATCACTGTAATGTAATAATTAAATACTGTACTCCTGGTTAATTTCGCGAGTTTTAATTTCCCGAATTTTAGTAAGTACACCTACTACTATGTCATCTTGGTCAATGACACGCTGCACCATAACCTCTTTTACATTGTAATTTTTTAGTTTATTTGATCAAATAAGCCACTGTAACAGACATTGTTACTCAGTATCCCATTATCACCTTAAAACACTTGACAAACATTTTACAACTCACGAAATGCAATGGAGTTCCAGGTAATAAAATCGCACGCGAAAAATACTGGGAGTACAGTATTCCAAATTTAGTTGATGTGATATCATATTATAAATCTACATACAAACAATTTTCGACCAATTTACAAAAAAACTGTTTCAAAATGTGTAGAAATGATCTCTGCCATCTAATTTTACTAAGTTGAGCATCTAAAGTTATACATATAGGCATGTAGTAAAATGTCAAAACGTGGCAAAAATGAAAAATTCTCTGGTTTCAACCGATTTTAGAGCCTGGGATTCAAGAGGTTAATTGAATGCATTCTTACTTTAAAAGTTAAATCAAAATAAGTCAACTGCACCTATTTCTAAACAAGTTTTGTAAGGGTTCAGACTAGTATAATAGTATTCAAGGATAACATTTCTTAATCAATACATACCTAAGATGATCACCTGACATTGGTACCTTAAAGGACTTCTTCATAGAGCCAGTGGCAGTTATAACAGTGTCCTCTAGTGTCAGCTTCAAATCATCAATGCCTTGCCCAGTCACTGCAGATGTACATATGCCACCACCTTCATGTGAGCTACAAAATTCATTTGAGGAACATCATCTCAACTTGAACAGATTATTTGATGAAGAACACACACAGTAACATGCGTATCACTCACCTATCAAGTCCTGATTTATATCAGGAGAAATCCCATTTTTAGTGCTTTCAAAGGAGAAGTCTCGTTTGGAGAACAGTCTCCTGGGCTAATAATTCTTTTATGAAAAATATAGAAATATCATCCAAATTAAATTCAAATATTCGAAATAGGACATTTAAATCTACAAGATATATATTGCAATTGTCCGACGCAGGGATAAGGGCGCAGTAGATTCAAAGAAATGCAAGTCTCGATTTGGAGAAAGAAGTTCATCAGTGAACTGGGCTAATAACTGTGTTATGAAAAATCTAGAAATATCACCCATATTAAATTATGACTATTGAAAAGAAGACATTCAAATCTATATTATGTAAAAAAAATCAAAGTCCGAAGCAGGGATATTACGCTCAATGAGAGTGATGAACTTCGTTCCCCAAACCGAGAATGGCCATTTTTAGTCAAAAACCCCACTTTCAAAAATCCAGATTTTTTTCATATAAATTGTAGACCTCGCATTTCCCTTGATTTTTCAACAAAACACCCCAATTTTCTTTGAAAACTCCAGATTTATCTAATTTTTTTTTTAAACCCAGATTTTTCTCCTGATTTATCTTTAGCAATCCAGATTTTTTACTGAATTTTTCGAAGGGTTGATTTAATTTTTGTAACCCCAAGTTTTTTAGAGACACCAAGTTTTTCCTGATTTTTTTAAAAATCCCCAAATTCTACCACTTTTTCAGATTTATTAACCCAGATTTTTTTCAAACAATACTAATTTTTAGATTTGAGATGATTTTTAGAAAAGCTGATTTACCAGAAAAAGAACCCTGTTTTAACCCTGATTTTTTCCACAGATTTTTAGAAGAAATTCCAATTTTAATTTTTACTTGACAGGTATATCAGACGATAAGTCCATCATCACTCCAACAATAATTTAGAAAACCTATATTAACCTTTTTATTTATGCTATTTTACCCTTGGCTAAGACAATAATTTACTATAGAGTAAAGCAGAGCTTCTTTTATAACCAGAACAACGCCAACGCCAAAGCGTAGCGAATCCCATCGAACAGAAATTGCTGGCATTTTTACAAACAAAATATTTAGCAAATATCGTAAAATAACATCCATAAGAAAGGCCATCATTTTCAAAATGGTTGCTCACTAGCCAAGTTGTCATCAGAAGAAGTAATATGCTTTTAAGTAGCCACCTATAAAATCGCATACATGTACTTGTAAAATAAGCCACATATAAAAATTTAAAAAATCGCACACACATACATGTAAATGCTACCCAAAATGTCATACAACAGAATGCAATAGTATTCACATATCAAATATGAACAAAATCGCTCTTTAACTTTTTAAAGTATAATAAAAAATGTAAAATAATACACATAAAAATGGTGGCCATTTTTCAAAATGGCCAACTACAATGTGCCTTGCTTAAAGTATTCACATATCAAATATGAACAAAATCGCTCCAATACTTTTTGAGTTATAGTAAAAAATGTAAAAATGCAAAGTGTCATGAGACAGTGTGCAAGGTTCATAAGTATTCACATACCAAATATGAACAAAATCGTTCCACTACTTTTCAAGTTATAGTAAAAAATGGCCGCCTACTACCCAAAGTGTCATTAGACAGTGTGCGATGCTTATAGTATTCACATATAAAATATGAACAAAATCGCTCTACTACTTTTTGAGTTATAATAAAAAATGTAAAATAACACACGTAAAAATGGCGGCCATTTTTCAAAATGGCCGCCTACTACCAAAAAAGTAATTAGACATTATGCCATGCTTAAAGTATTCACATACCAAATATGAACAAAATCGCTCCACTACTTTTCAAGTTACAGCAAAAATCGTAAAATGACGTGCAAAGGCAGCCATTTTTCAAGATGGCTGCCATGTATTTCTTCTGTATTTACATTTCTAGCTCAATCAATGTCCTATATAACTTTTTTACATTTAAAACATATTGTTATTACAGTTTAATATGCAGTACCTAAATTACTGTAAAATCGGCACTAAAATGGCCGCCATTTTTAAATGAGCGGCCATTTTGAAAATCAGTTTTTGAGCAGAGCTTCTATCCCCATGTACAAAATATGAACAAAATCGGGCCAACGGTATTTGAGTTATTGCCCGGACGGACAGACGGACGTACGTACGTACGGACGGACGGACAGACGGAGGGAGGCGTTCCCTATATCCCTCCGAACTTCGTTCGATGGGATAATAAGTTATCTGAGTGAGGCAGAATAGGGTAGTGTTATTTGACCTACCTGTGATTTAGATCAGATTTATTGCACACTTCAATCATGTTGTCCAAGAGATGTTTAGGTAATTCTAGGGACTCAAGGGTCTGTATAACATTCAGCTTCTGCCCATCCGTGTCAGGGTGACTTATGTCCCGAACATGTATTATGACATCCTAGAAATATAAAGATTGAAGAGTCTATATAAACATTCAGGTTCTGGGCCTCTGAGTCTGGATGACTTATGTCACGAACATGCATTATGACATCCTAGAAATATAAGGATTGAAGAGTCTATATAAACATTAAGGTTCTGGGCCTCTGAGTCTGGATGACCTATGTCATGAACATGTATTATGATGACCTATGTCATGAACATGTATTATGACATCCTAGAAATATAAAGATTGAAGAGTCTATATATACATTCAGGTTCTGGGCCTCTAAGTCTGGATGACTTATGTCCCGAACATGCATTATGACATCCTAGAAATATAAGGATTGAAGAGTCTATATAAACATTCAGGTTCTGGGCCTCTGAGTCTGGATGACTTATGTCATGAACATGTATTATTATGACATCCTAGAAATATAAAGATTGAAGAGTCTATATATACATTCAGGTTCTGGGCCTCTGAGTTAGGATGACCTATGTCATGAACATGTATTATGTATATATACATTCAGGTTCTGGGCCTCTGAGTCTGGATGACTTATGTCCCGAACATGTATTGTAAGGGATGGTGTCCAATTATCAACAGTTTTAGTTTCATTAAAGGGGGATGGGGTAATTGATGATTTCACTTGCAAATGGTGTTGATTTTTAAAAATAAAATAAACCTTATTAGATATAATATATATATATAATGAGTGGAACCTTCATACTTCCATGATGTTAATAACAGGACACCGTGACACCAAACATTCTCTGAAAATAAAGATTGAAGAGCGTGTATGATATTCAGCTTCAAAAGGTTATAGCGACTTCCCGACACAAATTAAAAGATTACACAGAACAGTAAATAAACAGTACTTGAACATTGGACTTGTTACAAGCTTTACTCTCTTTGAAAAAGCATTAAAGAATTTCCAAGCTGCACACATTAATCAGTCTTCATCAACTCACATTATCAAGGTAAGAATAAGAAACATAATTTTCTTTATACATTATATTATACATTATATTTTCGAGATGCTGGGATTTGTTTTCTATAACCAGTTGTACTTTTTGTGTTCCTATTTTGAACTTTTTATTCTTTTTAATACTATTGGTATTTTCTGTTTCAGGCTTAATTGGTCTCACTCTGAGCCTAAGGCCTCACTAATTCAATCAAAAATACAAATGTTTTTGAATGACTTAACTTCTTACTGAAAGTAAATGTTTGAAATATAAGATCTATTTTGCAGGAGTGAATATTGCAAGTATGATGTCATACATTGGGCCTATACTCCTGTTTCTATTCATTGTGCTGGTAGTGTGCCCTACCGAAACAAGGAAGCAGATATATATGAATAAGCCACTAGGAAGGCAGATCGAGTTTCCCGATAATTCAGCTGATAATACATTGAGTGCATACAGAAAGAAGCATAATGTCCTTAACCTTTGCACATACAGTTTGAAGAAAAAGAAAGGAATGGTCTGTGTGTGTCAAGCAAAAGCGAAAACTGACCAAATCCCATTAGGAGATCTCCTGAAACACATGGATAAGAAATACAAGTCCTGTGCTTCTTTGAGGTTTGAGAACTTTGAGTTTGAAATTTTGAAAAATGGCTCATTTATGGGATTTGAACATCTATCATCGATTTATCTGATAAACTGCAGTATCATAAAGATTGAAAGAAACACTTTTAAAAATTTTGTGAATCGAAGTAATGTTAGATTAACCATTGAAATGAATCCTATTGAACATATTGAACCTGGAACCTTCAAGGTACCTAAATCATGGAAACAACTGTCTCTTCATCAAAACCAGAATTTGGGAACAGAAAATATTCTTACAGTTTTTAATGATCTACAAAACAAAGCAGTGGAGAATTTGGAAATTAAAACATGTGGAGTTTTTCTAAGAAAGATAGATAAATCCTTTTTTGAACCACTACGTTATGCCAGACTCAGAAGATTAAACATGTTAGGAAATTCTTTCGGAATTTTGGAGGCTGATGCGTTTGAACCATTGGCCGAATTCCTTGATACCTTAGTATTGTGGAACTTTATGTATGTGGCCAAAGATACATTTGAGATATTCTATAAATTGAGAACTCTAGACATAGGTGGATTCATTGTAACTGCGAGTTATTATCCACTAGAGTTATACCTTAATATATCAGGATTACGAAGTTTAAGCATTAACATGAAGAGTAGTTCGGTAATGGCACTGGACATGTCGGGCTTAAAAAACTTGCATGAGTTGCATATGACAAGTGGTAGTTTTGCATTTTGGCCACACATTAAGCAAGTGATTGGGCTTTTAAACATTGCAAAATCATTGCAACAAATAGACTTATCAGAAAATTCATTATGTAAATATTCAGATGTAGAACTTTGTCAAATCTTTCAGGATCGTTACAGTCTTAATTTTCTTTCACTAAAAAGCAATGACTTATCCCACCTCCCTCAATGCATATTTAAAGGACTATACAATCTTAGAGATTTGAACCTCCAAAGCAACTTACTTACATTTATCGAAAGGGGTATCTTTAAGGATTTACACAGTTTAAGTGTGTTGGATTTGTCAAGGAACGCAATAACTTTCATTGACCCAAGTAATTTGGAAATCATGAAACCTATTGGAGGAGGTCTGATCCTTAATCTTCATCAAAATAACTTTGACTGTAACTGTCAACTGAAAGGTCTTCGTAACTGGCTCACAATGAATATTCTACAAAATAGATATAAGTTTAAATATACTGCAGTAAATTGTTCAACACCAACATACAAACAAACCGAATACATCCACAATTTTACAATGATGTGGATAGAGTGCAACACACAGCTTGTCATTGAAGTTTCATCGATAAGTGGAGGCTTAATTTTAATAATCACAATAGTGACACTTGTGCTATTGAAGCATTTCTGGAAAGATATCCAATATAGGAAAATGATCATACTTGCACGCAAGCATGAACAAGATGTAAATTTAGATGGACTTCTCATTGAACATGACGCTTTTGTAAGTTACCACAGTGAAAAAAGATTGTGGGTAAATAAGGATTTATGTAATGAACTCGAGAGGGGATTAGATATCAAGTTCAAATTAATGTACGATGATCGAATAACGCCTGGTGGTTCATTATTCACCTCTTTGGGAAATGCAATACACACCAGCAGAAAGATTTTATTTGTGGTGAGTCGTGGTTGGGTGAAAGATGGCATGAATCAATTTGAGGTGGACATGGCTTTAGCCAAACTCCTAGATGACTACAGGGACATGATAATAGTTCTATTAATGGAACATATCCCTAAGGATGAGATGCCTGACAAAGTGAAGATGATTATTAAGCACAATAACTGTCTCAGATGGAGTAACAATGAGAAGAAACAAGCAAAGTTCTGGAGGGATCTCAAATTGGAACTGGGGAATCATCACTTTGAGATACCCATACAAGATGGTTTAACCTAAACAACAATATTACTCTACGTATTACTCTACAATTTGATGAAGCATGTACCTTTTGAATATAAGTTGTCATGTCGACAAAAACTGAATGAGTGGAAAAAAGTTTTCTGAAATTGTGTAATCACAATGTTACCTTGTTGATTCACAAAATGGGGAAAAATCGAGATTTCATTTGTCTACAAATTTTAAAAATATATCACTCGGATCTTTTCATTCTTTTTTTAGAAAATAATTGACTTTTGCTTTTAAAATGAAAGGAAAAATTCAAAACTGATTTTCAGAGCAAGAAGTAAAAATATTATACAAATATTTCATTCTATTGAGTTGAATATCTTATTCATTTTTAATGATTCTAGCTCTTTGAGCTTTGGGGAATACACCTTGTGGAATCATTGAAAGTGCAACAGGTATTCACCAAAAATAGTATGTAATATTTGTTTAATTATTTTATTATTCACTGTTATATTCACCACTCTTATTGTTGGAAATGTCTTTCAAGATTATTACTATTACAAAACAACACAACTGGTGAATACGCCCGTTAAATACCCCTTTTTTCTGACATGATAGGCGCGACCGTTGAATACGTCTTCTTATTTCTATGTCACATGTAATGTGTAGACCAATGAGAGAGTGAAGAATATTGACAGTGATATGATCATCTCAAAGATTTAAAACAATATTTACACAGAGCTTTTAATAAACGATAATTTCTCTGTTTGAATTACAATAAATCACTGCTCTCATTCATATATATGTAACACTCACAATTAAATAAAATATCATTAATTGCTTTTTAACCATGTCACCAAGATACTGTTGAGAAACTTACATGATCACAACAGATCACTTTTATTCATTCCATCATAGGCAAAAGCCCATGATTCCATTATAAATTAGAAAATATAATAAACAAATCTTACTGCTTCTCTGATGTCCTCTAGGGTAGCACTAAATGAAGCAATCAGGCTGGTGGGTATATCAGATATGAACCCAACCGTGTCAATATATAATACAGATAGGTGGCTTGGCAGGAACCCTGCATGGGCTGTGACATCTAATGTGGCAAATAATTGATCCCTGGGCTGGAGAGCAGCTTCATTTGTGAGCACTTTGATAAGACTAGTTTTACCTAAAATGAGGGAACGGGTCAAAAGTTGGAGAATGGGTCATTTTGATAAATTACATCCTCCGAACACAGGTGTCCAGAACGTCATCTACAGGCGGATGGTGTCTAGAGCCTTAAATTCAAAGGATGGGTAAATTAAGGTACATGTAATTACATGCACAATGAATTTCAAAAACCAGTCTGTACATGTACATTCATGGACTCTAAGTAGAATGAGATCATGTCAATAATACATGTAATTCATATGTGTATGGATAATTATATATTTAAATTACAGTATTACTGTACCTGCATTTGTGTAACCAACCACTGCAACAATTGGAATTTCCTTCTTTGTTCTCGATTTCTTCAAAAGATGGCGCTTTGACTTCAAAACAGCAAGATCTCGTTTTATTTTAATCCCTCTTTCCTGGAAATGTTGTCAAAAAGTATTTCTTTCACTATTGCTACTAACTGTAGAAAATATAATGTATGCAATGGCTTATTCCGGTAACTGTTTTGTTTTCATTCCTATTGTAGATAACTTACGAAATATTCTGAATCTATCGAATATTGAATATGTAGTCTAGCTGTACATTGTACAGTAACACCTGTCTAAGTGGAACATCTTTGGTAACTCTAATAAAAAGAAACTTATAGAGGTTCATTTAACATTAAGTGAGTTGGTCTAAATTGAAGTGTTCCACTTATAGAGGTGTTCCGCTTTACAGGTTTCACTGTATGTTAAAATTTAATTATATTATAACGTAATGTATGCCCATGGGTGTCTAGCGGCATGATTTTACCGCATATATAACATAAGAAATTATGAAATAAATTGAAAAAATGAATGTAAAGGTAAAATTGGGTGATTTCTGATATGATAAAGTCTAACTGATCATGATACAATGTACCCTCTGAGCATTCACTGCCTCACTGTCTAAATGTGAATTAAATATAATTTTCTTGCATTTCTATATAGTTTATCACATTCTGCATAATGGTAATTCAAGTAAACAAGCATATTTCAAGTCAACAAAAAAGCATTTCTTAAGAAAAAGCATACCTCAAGTAGACGTTTGCGTAGTTCAATCCAAGTTTCTCCAGAGCCTCCTAAATGGGCCAAGCCTCCTTTCTGCTGATCTAATGTACCAGCATGCATACCCTTTAACCTGGACCTGAAATCAGTTAGGTAAAGATCATGGAGGATGTAAGTATAATCAATTATGCATGCCAAACTATTTTAATATTACATGTTGAGATCAGCATTTACTTTATCAACCTACCCAATGGTTTGGAACAGGTAGATTTTGAATATGACCAGAAGATTTTGAAACTTTCCACCCTACTTACAAACTACCGACAGCCTACCCCAGTGTGAGGCACATTTTTTCAAATGAAAGAAAAACACTGGTTGAGATTTGAAATGTTCATACATGGAACAAGTCAATAGGCACCTGACAAGCATACAAAGACAAGGACAAATCCAAGGGTTCTCTTAGAAAGCCAAGGTACAAACCTGAAGTATGGTATTTCTGCTAATGCCACCTGAAGTTTAGCCTCTTTGGTTCTTGCATGATCCTTGAATATCTGCAGAACTACTGTAAACCTGGAAATGCAAATATTCTACCATACATGTATCTAAAATATTAATGGTATACAGAACAAAAGCTTTGGGCATTCAGAATGGGGTGGCTAATTAGAACCTTTTTAATGTACTTAGTATGTATTTATTTATTTATTTTTACTTATTCTGATGTTTTTGTTTCTTGCAAAATCTACAATTCATGGATGATTATTGATTTATTTCATTGTACTAAAAATAGAATAGTTTCAATAGTCTGTTACAAGTAGGTCACTTTGACCTGTATATATTTATCAAAAAATAATTCTGTAAATGCTTATAAATTAAATTTTGAACATTCGTTACAAAATTTCAATTGTACTTCAGAGAAAAATTCTTAATGAAACTCATTCACATCAGTCAAACTAAAAATAACTTGCTCTTCTGTATAGTTCAAGATTTTGATTGACAGTTCTATATTCACGGGATGTCATCGCCTGATTTGGTCAATGTTAGGGAGCAGGTCGTTTTTACAATAAATTTCAATATTTTCACACAAAATATTTTTTTACTGAAAAACTGCTCATTCGCAGAGAAAATGTACTAGCACATGCAATGACAATGTCAATCACGCTTCTGTACGAAATTCGGCGGAAGTCTTTTATAATCTAATACGAAGTTACTAAAAAAGGCGCGAACGCCCTACACTCAAAATGATCGTTTTTCCATTATAACTTTTTAACGTAATTTAACGAAGGCTTCTAATTATTATCCAAGATAGTCTAAATACCGATTAAAATATTTCTTACTTCAAACAGATACGCCGTCTTTTATTCAATTTTTTAAAAAATAATAAAAAATAACTCTTGTCAATGTTAGGGAGCAGTCAATGTTAGGGAGCAAAATGATTTTATCAGAATATTAAAAATGTAGCAAATGGCCATTTAAAATATGTATGGCATTTATAAACTGAACAATTTTGTTTGTATGATTATTTGATACCCTTTGGGGAGGAAAGCGTTAAAATTGTAAGAAAATCATTGAAAAGGTTATTTTGCATTTTTTATTTTCAGCTAAATCCTGTTTACGTTCGTTTTAGAAATATTTAGATGCGAACCATTCATTCTTTATTCGTTGACCTCTAACTGTAAATGAATGGATGTATCGTTATATACACTTTTTGATGATGTCATCAGTTCACAATCCTAAATTGTGGATGATAAATTATCTGAACTGATATATAGGCTTGAGAAATCTCCGACATCCTTCAGTTCTATGATTTGATATTTTCCTAGTATTAAAGTAAGAGAGTTAGTCTCGCACTTATCTTTACGACCGGGTATCACCTGATAGCTGGCACAAACGCTATGAAGGGCTCATTGCGCAGTTACATGTATGATAGTAGATTTTTACACGTATACTTCAATTTGTCAATACTCAGACAATGCAGTATATAACCGATCTCTGTTATATGTGTACCACTTGCTAATGATACTCTAAAGCCCGGTATACACCAATGGGACAAGTTGGGACCTCCATAGACTTAACATGGCGTGGGACCTAGTGGGACCTTTTGGGATTTTGCCCCATGAAGTCCGTGGGAATCAATGGGACTCCGTCGGATTTTGCCCCAACTTGCATATAATCTTGCCCCATCGAGTCCCATGAGGTCCCACGTTGGACTCGATGGGATTCGATGGGGCAGGATGGGGCAAAATCCCACGGAGTCCCATCTTGCCCCATCGAGAATGAACATGTTCATTCTTTCCATGGGGCATCGTGGGATTTCCGATCAGGTCACATGTTATGTGAAGCCCAACATACACCAATGGGGCAAGGTGGGATTTGATGGGACTCCATGGGGCTCGATGGGGCACGTTGGGACTTGATGGGGCAAAGTCATCAACCATGGGACTCCGTTGGACTCATTGGGGCAAGTTCGGATTCGATAGGGCAAGATCGGACTCGATGGGCAAGTGGGATTTTGCCCCATTGGTGTATACTGGGCTTAAGGCTACTTTATTTAAGTTTTGAATGAATTTAATTGTCAAAAAGCGGCTCACTTGCAGACTTGGGGACACCCTATATATTAACCTGGGATTACACATACAGTACGTGGCTGGACTGCTTCATCATTTAAATACAATATCATGAATAAAGGGAGATGTCATGTAATTATTGTATCTGGTTAAATTGTGCATATTGTGCTGAGCAATACTGTATGCTTGTAAGGTTATACCAAGGGGTATAAAACAATCATACAATCTTGTCTAGTTTATAAATGACATACATGTTTGTAAAGGCCAATTACTCTGATATTCTGATAAAACCATTTCGCCCCACTGCATTGTTTGCTCCGCCACATTGATCATACTTATTTTTTATTATTTAAAAAAATTAAAGAAAGGTGTACCTGTTTGAAGTAAGAAATATTTCAATATGTACTGAGATTATCCATGATAATAATTAACTTTCCTTCGTCAAAAATCTTTGAGAGTCCATTTTCTGAAGATAACAAAAATGCAAAACAATTTTTTTTATCGATTTTGTTAAATTTTGTTAAGGCAAGGGGTTTAAAATAATCATTCAAACAATATTGTTTAGTTTATAAATGCCATACATATTTTAAATGGCCATTTGCTACATTTTTAATATTCTGATAAAATCATTTTGCTCCCTAACATTGACTGCTCCCTAACATTGACAAGAGTTATTTTTTATTATTTTTTAAAAAATTGAATAAAAGACGGCGTATCTGTTTGAAGTAAGAAATATTTTAATCGGTATTTAGACTATCTTGGATAATAATTAGAAGCCTTCGTTAAATTACGTTAAAAAGTTATAATGGAAAAACGATCATTTTGAGTGTAGGGCGTTCGCGCCTTTTTTAGTAACTTCGTATTAGATTATAAAAGACTTCCGCCGAATTTCGTACAGAAGCGTGATTGACATTGTCATTGCATGTGCTAGTACATTTTCTCTGCGAATGAGCAGTTTTTCAGTAAAAAAATATTTTGTGTGAAAATATTGAAATTTATTGTAAAAACGACCTGCTCCCTAACATTGACCAAATCAGGCGATGACATCCCGTGATATTTGGAACATGAAATTGATGGCCTGTGTTAAAACTCCAAGGTCAAGCTGATCTGGTCACTCAGTAAGACAATTTAGAAACAGATTTTTCATAGAAATAGGTCAATTCTATCTCTATATTTCTCAATTAAAACATATTTATAGAAAAATAGACCTTTCAAACCATTCTTGTCTGTCTAATATCAGTTTAATTAAGAGGTTTTAATCCTAATTATTTTTGTCTGAAAGTATGTTTTTGCAGTGTTTTGTAAGACTGTTTTGTCATAAAATTGCTATAGAAAG
This sequence comes from Owenia fusiformis, assembly GCA_903813345.2. Lineage (NCBI taxonomy): Eukaryota > Metazoa > Annelida > Polychaeta > Sabellida > Oweniidae > Owenia > Owenia fusiformis. The sequence continues at coordinate 12,610,321 of CAIIXF020000006.1, read as the reverse complement.
GTTTAAGAACATATAAATGAAGTCATTACATAATGATGCATAAATATTTGTATATAAGAAAAGTCAAGTACAATAACAGAACATTTTTAATTATAATTTTGTGTTCATTATTCGGAAATGTTAATTTAAGTATTAAACAACTTCTTTATTGTTGAACAATTGTGTTTTTATTTTGTAACCATATAAATAGAGCATTTTTAGCTGTGACAATTTCTAAATAGAATGGCAGCAGGTCTAATAGGCCTTCAGCAATGAAAAAAATGTACTAAACATTAATAATAAGACCATGGGAATCATAAAATCATTGTTTAAGGACAAACAATTTAGGAATTTGTGTAATTAATGCATGTTCATATTCATTTAATATTGACCAATATACCTTATAACATACCTATCATAAACTGGAAGGCCCCATGCCTTTTGTAATAAAGACAATTGTAATCCTTCCAGTTTATTGGTGTTTACAAATACTGCTGTGATGTTTGCTGTTCGCCTTATTTGTCGTGATATAGCAGCAAAGTTCCCTTTAGTGAAGAACTCTTTTTTACCAGACTCCTTTATTGACACTGTCTCCTGTAAAGATTAAAAAGAAACTTGGGGGTATACTTGAAAAACAAAACAGTACAAACCCTGATAAAATATATTTCTTAAGAAGTTATGAACCATATCATACGAATTACAAAAATACATTTACTTGTAACATTTTGAACACCAACCACTGAATGCCAAACACCAACCACTGAATGCCAAACACCAACCACCGAATGCTGAACACTATCCACAATATGTCATCACTTCTGATGGTAACATAAAAATATAAATGAGTCTTATGTCAAGGATGTAGCAGAAAAGGAAAAGTCAAAACAAAGTACAGGGTGCATGTGACAACCCTGTACCTTACAACCCTCCAAATTTAGAAGGTCACAATTTTTGGGGTCACCATGTACATCTGATACAAGATGGTCATATCAAATAGATATTACTATGTGTTCCAATTCTCCATATTGATTTTTGACCAAAACAATGTTTTTGCATCACATACTGGGTCAAACAAAATAATAAAGTGATTTTATCCATATTAAGACAGAAAAGATAACTGTTTCTAGGCAAATCATTTATAAATAATTCAAGCAAAAATATAAAAAATGAAATAAGCCTTACTGTTGCCTGGACTGACCATTTAGGAAGTGAATCCACTAAAGCAATAGCCTCTTGTAATTTTAACTCAATGTTACTGCCATCCCTCTGTCGTAACTTGCCTTTTAAATCTACAAAATTCAAATAACAAATCCAATTATTGCATCCAGTTGACAATTTAGAGAATCTAAAAATTGGACTAAATTGATATCTTCTAGTTTTGAATGTATCAATTTTCAATGATCAAAAGTATATGCCGAAAACAATGGATAGCATGAGTTTTTTTGTTAATCAGAAATTTAATGCACACCACATAAATGTAAAATATTTCTTTTTTCCTGGATTTATAAGGTTAGTATTTTTGAGGATTTTATTTAAAAGATAGACATGGTAAGTAATATGAGCCAGACACATTTTGAAATTGAGCCTCTTTTTTCTTCTTTCTCATGGTTTTATTTTTATTGCATTGCATCCCCCTGGCTACGCCTATGGTACTTGATTGCATATAAAGAATTTACCTGGTTGCACTATAAAAACATTATGTCCATTCTCAGGTAGCAGATAGTGATCATCAAGCTCTGACAGGTGACTTGAACTTAATTCATCTGCAAAAATATGATGGATAAATGCAATGGCTAATTGATATTTTGGAAATGGCCACACATGTATGGATGGATTTATTGGTACAATAAATAAAAAAATGTATGTCTTGAGCTCTGAAATATAAAAGCCATTCAAGATATTCTAATCAACTGAATAAAATTATAATCTTATCTAATTTTTATTAACTTTAAAGAATACATGTCAGGGGTTTCATGAGCACTAGGGAATTTTCACCAGTTGTTTTACCAAGATTGCTAGTAGTTGTTTTGTGGAATTTTGCAACTGTTTCCATGTTAAGAATATAATCTTTCTCATAATTGTGCTTGTAATTTGCCTGTTATCACAAATTATAATAATGAAGCCCTTACATGTATATGATTAGATTTAACAAAATTTTGAAATGTCAGGTTTTGGTCCACAGGTGTGATCAAAACCTGCTTATCTTTTTTCCTTTAGCCCTATCAAAAAATAATATGAAGAAAACTTCATTTTTTCTAGTCCACAAAGCAATTTCATGTGGGGGATAACATTTACATAAAAGTTCACAACTGTTACCTTCTAAATTTTCATTGCTTTGATCAAGCTCTGTTGTTTCTTTTCCATGGTCCCTATGAACTCTATGTAAAATACGACCCATGTGGAACATCCTGGCGGGTGTACAGCGAAATATACAACTCGAGTGCATAACAGCAGTGATATTGAATCCACTCTTTATACATATAGTGTTCAAGTTACGCAATGACATTACCTTTGGCTCGTTATAATGTTGATTATCATATTGTGTCTGATATACAGCTGAGAGAGTCCGCAATTGTAATCTATTATGTTCTAAGACTTGCTTCAATACTCTGCATCTTGCACATATCAAAGTTCCAGTGATCATTTTGGATAACTTTTCAGACCTTCAATATCTAAGCCTCTGAGAAGTGCATGGAGTGATGTGTTTTCTATATGAATGGGTCTATTATTGTTGATACATGTATATAGAAGTCTTTTTTACATTTGAGAGGTTTACATTAGTCAGATTCATAACAAGTCCTCTTCTATTCTCTGCTAGACAGCATACCTGGGACTGCATACAGCTGAACTCTCTGCCTAACTTCCACAGAGAGAGCTGGAATAAAAAAAATTATACCATAGAAGTTGCTTCAAGACCTTTTGGGCCCTGTATCGTACCCCTCTAGCTTCGCCCATGCTTACATATAGTCACAGGATGAGTGAAATGGACCATGGGCTTTCAACTAGAAGGGTAGGCAACTTCCCATATTTCATACATAAACTGGAGAATGTACACATTCCAAGAAAATCTTATTTTGTACTTTTTATTGATGATTAAAAGAAATAACTCAAAAATAAAAACATGATCTTCTACATACATCTTGATAATTTAATAAAAATTGGAATTTATCATGATTATGACAATACAGAAAGTGAACATTCTCCCACAAATTATGTTTTTATTGGAATGTGTTCTTGAATAATTACCCACAATGCAATACTCAAAGAGAACATCTTGATAACTCTTATTCTTATTGGTCTCTTTTGTTTACTTTTATATGATATTGAATATATTTTATGCTTAAATCATATTAAAAATTGATTTTTATTCAAAATAATACTAAAACATATACATTTATCTACTTTTTGAAATATTGCCATAAAAGGGAAGCATGTCATTGCTCATTTTGAAGGTCTCATGTTATTACATAGAGTTGCATACCCTTCTAGTTGAAAGCCCATGAATGGACAGACTCTCCCATGCACTCTTATTCCCCATTGGAGGGCCAGGGGAAAGAACTAATTGACACAACTTCCTTGGAGGTCTTCAAGAGTCTTGTCTAGAACTCATGGAGCTATTTACAATGTTTTATCACCTATCTAATGCAAGCTATATTGCACTGTTCTACAGTAAGCCTATCAATGACCCCTGTTACACAGGCCAGTTGAAATGCTTCGTTACGAAGCAATTTGACAAAAAGCTTCGTAACGAAGCAATTTTGGGCCAGTGTAACACCTCCGCCTTCGTTGGAAAAGCTTAGTTGATAACGAAGCAATTGAGTAGAAAATTCAACGAAGGTTAGCTCCCAACGAAGCTTTTTTGGCCTGTGTAACAGGTAGCTTCGTTAGAAAATGCTTAGTTGGCGGTTTGCGCATGCGCGTAATAAAGAGCACATTCATCATTTTGTATTAAATGAGAGGAATCGCGAGGAAAGAACATGTTTTTAAGTACGTATTATTATAATGCTACGTTTTGATTAAAATAATTACCTATTTGCGTCACTGATTGACGCTAACTCAAGCCCTAAACGCCACGTACAAATGTGATTTACCGTCTTTCGTAGCATTTTATTCGATTCCCTGCCTTTCCTTGCATTGATTTCACAAAAAGTATTAAACAAAAAACGCAGGTTTTACCGTATATAGTTTTGAAACGTTTATCTGATCTATAGAGAATAAACCTAGGATATTTAAATGTCCCTCTTTCGGAAAACTCCGTCTCAAGTGTGGAAGGGTAAACTTTTGAAATTACATAAGATATGCTTAAACTAAATAGAAAGTTGTGGCATACATGTTTAATATAATTTTTTCTTGCGCCTCGAATAATTATACCTTGAATGTAATTCTAAAGGTGTTAATACCATGATACTGATACAATTGCTTCCCGGTGAACCCGGCCGGTGAATCACATCAGGGAATATAGCCGATTTGATTGATTCGAAAATGTCTCTCTTCAGAAATCGTATTCAACTGGCTATCGCCCCATTGCAATACATGTACTTGTACTAGTCGTTCCATTGTTTTATTCTTCGACGATTTTAAATTGTAATTGAATTTAAACTTCATGTTGAAATATATTGAATTAATTACGTTTCAAAACTTCCGTATACAAATACGGTAAAACCTGCGGACAAGGAACGGTGGCCAAAATTGTTTCTTGTCGACAGATATTTGCCACAGAGAGGCTGCATGTTTTAGGCCAGCCCCAAACACTATTGATGTGTCGTAAGACGATGCTTACAACTGATATTCAAGTTTCTTCCTATTTGCGCCATTTTCGAATTCAACGGACGGCTGATGGATTAATATACTAATTTATGTCAAACTCACTCAAATATGCATGGAGTATTGGCGAGGTCGTGAAATAGTAGTTACACGCGGTCCTAACTTCGATCGTTAATTTAAATTTTTGACCTACCGGATGTTTGAAAATCAAGGATTACGAGTCTCATACTGCACCGTTTTTCTTCAAACTTGTTCCATTCAAAGCATAACAAAAAAACATTTCTGATGGTACATTATTCTCTGAAACAGAGTCCCTACTTCCAGCGGCATTTTGGTCCCCAGCTGTAAGAAGGCCTTCTAACAGCTGGGGACCAAAACGCTGCTAGAACGAGGGACTCTTTACAATAAAGTAATGCACCGACAGAAAGGCAATTTTGTTTTGCTTTTAATGGTATAGGTTTGAAGAAAAACGGTGCAGAATGAGACTCGCAATCCTTGATTTTCAAGCATCTGGTAGGTCGAAAATTCAAATTAACGATCGAAGTTAGGACCGCGTGAGTTAAACCACCAGCCGATCACCGAGATATTTTAGTAATGGTTACACTATTTGAAATATAACTGAGAAGTCCATTTGGAAATTGAACGTTTTCATACGATATTACATACTAGTCGCCTGTATAAACCCCAAATCCAATTCCTCCTAGTAATTAACATAGGCCTATTTTTATTCCATATGTTTTCCAAAGGAAATGATAGAAAATGAAAACAATACTTGTAATCGTATTGACAGCTGAAATATATAAAAATCGAAATGATAGGAAAAATGTATGGACATGTGTACGGAATGATCACATTAATCTTGTTTTATTTTCCCGAGAATTTTGAACTAGTCTTTTTCTGTGCTGACTTATTAAAATAAAGATTAAAAATTAGATTTTTGAGTTTGATCAATGGTTTATATCAAAAGAATAAAAATATTAATCATAATAAGTGGATGGGAGATGAGTAATGCGCACGCGCAACGAAGCATTTTAAGTGCAGTGTAACACCAAATAATTGCTTCGTTAGGGTTGGATAAAGCCAGTGTGGACAATTTTTTCGCTAACCTTCGTTACAAAAATGCTTCGTTAGACTCAACCCAGCAGTGTAACAGGTACCAATATCATTATACTAAGATCTAAGATCTGAGCAACTACAGGACTTTTGAAGACCTATCAGCTCAGAACCTGATGATGATGATGATACCATAGAAAAATAGAAGTAAGAGTGTAAAAAACTAGGCCAAGGTCTAGAAAACAAAATTACAGAAAGAATAAGTTAGATACTGTGAAATCATATAGGTATAAACACATTTAAGATACATACTTGTGCATGTGACTGCTGTAAAGGCAAAAATACGTGAATTTTAGTATTATTTTTACTAACCGGAAACGGAAACCCGGAAATGAACACATTCTAATATTATAGATTCTTAAATTTCTCATTGTCTTCGCAAGTATAGGCAGAAATATTGTTTCAAAAGCTTTAGTTCAATTATGGAAAGATTTTTTTTAGCATTATTAGTAACATTTTTGAGGCAACTTTTAATATTTGTTATTCAAAATTGGAATGTGAAACAAAAACCGGAAGTTCCTAAAATGTGAGTAAAAATTTTCATATTGTATTTCATGCAATAAATGCCAGTATATGTCGGCCCGAAGGTGGTATATTTTTACGAAAAAACAATCAAGCTATTCAGCAAAGTTATAATATGATCTGATTAGCGCTCTCCCAAATCAAACTGCTATTGACTGGAAAACGCAAAATGATTTCACTTTTTTACAGTCCTCCTGTCCATAGTGAGCACTATCAGTCTTCATTGTTTAGTTATTAGACTGTTAATAGACATCCTGGTAGATTAGATACTCCTGTCCTATCATTGGTATCGGAACAGATATTAGATTATCCTGTTCCCGGACTATAGTCCTGTACGGAGCCCATACATTTGCCTGTACGATTACAACTTGGGAGAATTATCTACGCCCCTTCCACTTAAGAAACCTACCTCAATGCATTCTAGAACTCAAAATGTAACTTCTAATATATTGGAACCGCCGATTGTCTGGGTTAGTTGGCAGAACGAGGTCTTTTTGTTTCTTATGGCTCTTTTGGTCGAAGTTCGATTAAGATGGCGGTTATAACGGAATTTCCCGAACTCTTCCGTAATAGCACGAACTTGGTTTTTCGTTACTTCACTTCCATGTAAAATGGATTTGTTTCCGGTAAGAAACATTGTTTAACCATTCGGTATACAGTTAAGAGCATAGGATGTCGACATGGCAGTAAATATTGAAAATATTGTCCGAAATTTTCGAAATTCCCTCTTACCCGAAACAAATCCATTTTACACGGAAGTGACGTAACGAAAAACCAAGTTCGTGCTATTACGGAAGAGTTCGGGAAATTCCGTTATAACCGCCATCTTAATCGAACTTCGACCAAAAGAGCCATAAGAAACAAAAAGATCTCGTTCTGCCAACTAACCCAGACAATCGGCGGTTCCAATATATTAGAAGTTACATTTTGAGTTGTAGAATGCATTGAGGTAGGTTTCTTAAGTGGAAGGGGCGTAGATAATTCTCCCAAGTTGTAATCGTACAGGCAAATGTATTGGCTCCGTACAGGACTATAGTCCTGGAACGGGATAAATATTAGAGTTTTCCCGATGTGCAAAATGCAACAGAGTGGGATGGTGTTGATTTTCTTTTCAGGACAACTCTACTGTTTGTATTTATTTTATGTCAGCGCTTCTGTGTATTTGACAAATTGTCTATTGGGCTGTCATCTCAATTCAGCTCGTCAACTCATAATTTCTGGAAAATACAGACAGTTGTAATTGGTCAATGTAAAAAAACTGGAATGACATGTATGGATATTGACATGACAGATATGGAATTGAGATGACATGTGGCATGCATACTGATGTTAAACTGACTTGACAGGCATCTTGGATATTTCCTGTCAACTGAAACATTTTGTTGACGGCAGATTAGTGCCCCCATGTGTATTTTGATGCTTCTCTGACATGTAATAAACGGATGTTATGCATATAAAATATGAATGTATTTTTCCATATTATATTGTACTGTGGTATTTTGATTGCTTACTTTTTCGGTTTTATTGATGCATAACCCAATTGAAATTGACTATCCAGATTTAGAAATTGAATAGTGGTTAAATAATAGTGGTTAAATAATTTAGTCTAACTTATAGAAAATTGCATGGCCCTATTTAGAAATGTGACGCGTCAGGTTGAGATGTATTACTATTGGCGCCCCAGTGGAATAACTAACTACCGACCAAGCATAGTGTAACAAGCCAGTTAAAGAAATAGAAAGAAATTGTGCTAAATTCAATGCCCCGTGTGGGAATCAAACCTAGGACCCTTGGATCTGAAGTCTGATGCTCTACTGACTGAGCTAAAGAGGCTTAAGTCACTACAGCCGGACTGTAGTAGCAACTTGCTATCAAGGGTTGTTACACTATTTACTATTTAGCCTATCTAACAACTGAACAGTTTTATGTGAAGATGCTTCTAATATGCCACTTTGAACGAGTTTTATTGCATTCGGCTCAATTTTCAAATTGGTTAACCAGGTAGGCCATGTTGACAACCCTTCAGTTTTCTTAGTTTGATCATGGATCTGGTTGAGAATTGAGGTGAATCATGACATGAATCCACCGTGACAAATGGACAATCATTATTGATAATTTTACTAATGTGAGTTTGACAATCAAGATAGTGCATTGTAAAATAATCATGTTATCTCAGTCCCAGCATTTGATAGGTAATGAGTATGTTCTTTTCTTTCAGAGACACCATGACAGATAAAACAGATGAATGGAAGGAAGAAAAGTTTGAGCCAGAAGATAATCCACATGGGGTGGTCTCTGAGAGTTCATTCGCAACATTATTCCCCAAATACAGGGAGAAATATCTGCGAGAATGCTGGCCTCTAGTGAAAAAAGCACTCAGTGAATATGTGAGTGGAAAATAAGATAATTTTTATGTCACCACCAAAAAGTTGTGACATAATGTTATGATGTCAGTTTTTTCTGACGGCGATTGGTGGTTGCTGTTCGATGGGTGGTGATTGGTGGTTGGCGTCTGTAACAAATTCTTACAATTTCCAACAACTTAACAAATGCTGATTAGACTGACTTCAATTTTTTTCAAAATCATCTACAAGTTATCAGAAGTTCAAATCTGACTTTAGATTTGAGATTTGAACTTCAATGACCTTATCAAGGTCAAAAAAGATTTGACCTTCTTATGGTCAAAAAAGATTGAACTCATAATATTGTGAGCAACTTGGTGGTGATATTTTGTCATGTTAATGCCTTGTTTTGTGTGAACTGTCTAGATATACAACAAATCTTATCAATCTGATGTGTGTTGATGAAAGATGTACTTGTCAAGGGTCTTTCCTCTGATATCTGCTGATGAGCACAATCGTCCATTTAGTTATGGTAAAATAGCAAGCCACAATTTTAAATACATAAGAACTGGTAAAAGCTCATTTTCTGACTTTTCGAAATAAGTGAAAAATGAATTTTCAACAAATCATCGTGTAGTTTGAATGCTGGAGAGATCATTGAAAAAATATACGAATGTGATTTTCAGAAAATTAAAGCAGAGTTAGATGTCGTAGAAGGGAGCATGACAGTGTTCACCACAAGAAAGACATGGGACCCTTATAGCATCATACGAGCTAGAGATCTCATTAAATTACTAGCTCGCAGTGTTCCATATGAACAGGTAGGTACCATATTAGATGGTGGGACCCTTATAGCATTATACGAGCTAGAGATCTCATTAAATTACTAGCTCGCAGTGTTCCATATGAACAGGTAGGTACCATATTAAATACATTCTTTTGTGTCAGTATTGTTATGATATTATATCCTCAGGATTTATGTAAACTAAAAGTATTTCATTCAGTTTACATCTCTTCAGCCAGGTACTTACAATAAATATGTCTACCTTACTGCTGTTTGTCTGTCATTATTTAACCAAAATACAGCGAAGCAATGATGACAAATCATGGGAAATTAGACTATATTACTTCATAGTTATTTTGTTTTATAGTTAGATAGGTAACCCTAGAGACATCCACCCCAAAGGGATACAAAGTCATTTTCATTTGCAATAAGAATAGAAGAAATTAAGCTCAAACACACTATAGATATGATGCTTAAATTCTTTCTTTATTTCATCATACATATTGCAATTTATTATTTTCCGACAAAGTAAACAGAATTTGTCCAGCTCCCTCCACAGATTTTGCTGAAATCTCCATGGCAACTGGAGGCACAGCTGGTTTCTGGTACTCTTCTATAACTTCCGAACTCATCTCCACAGAAACACTGGCTACCAGTTTGAGACCCAGCATACTTGTAACCTATAAATGTAAAAACAATATATTTCTAACCTGATATTTTAAAAAGTCATTTTGGTGAAATGATGTGCACCAAATCAGCTTATCAGGACACTTGTAATAGGCCTTGGAGATAAACATCATTATTATGTCACATTGTTAAGTGTCCAACCTTTTATGGACAGCAGTTGGTGTTTGGCATTTATAACAAATTCTTATGGTGTCTTTAACAAATTCTTGTGGCTTCTGTGACAAATTCTAACAAATGGTAGGTGGTGACATTTTTGCATGTTGATTTCTTGTATGTTACTAAAACTGAAAATTTACATTAGTCTAATTTTTTAAATTTCGCTATTATTCTTACCCTTCGTGCGACACATTTGGTTACATTTTTCAACTGTCATAGCACTATCCAATTGATGGAATAGTGGCAAATCACGTGGTGTTGAGTCTTTGAAACATCCCAAATAAACAGCTAAAAATACAATACAAATATGCAATTTTGCAACCTCACTGTTTATAAACATTGAATTATTAGTGAGAAAATGGGGATTTTATACTGGATTGAAAATCTAGATTCATACAGGATGAATCAACTGTATTTAGCATGGAGTTAGGAATGTCATGTCACTATCCCATAATTTTTGGTGTATGAATCCCACAGTGAGCACTATCAATCTTCATCATTCAGTTATTAGACTGAAAGTGTGGTAACTCTTTTGACTTCCAGTTTGGACTCTTTTCTGACAAGTTACAAAACTGTGAAAGTTGAATAAACATAAAATATCACTGATCAAAGACCCTGGCATGAGAAAAAAATTATTTAGAATTTTTCTTTTTCCTAAGTTACCGGACTTCATTCTAGATATTAGATAGATGGTGCTGATTGTGATGAACCTTGAGAGATGCATTGCAAATTAACATGCAATTCACACATTAATATTTCTTAACAAAATTTCAAATGTAAAAACAAAATAAGCAATTAGATGAACTGAGTAATGGGAAAGGAAAAATTAGAGTTTTAAAAATTATAATATAAAGTGCAAATTCTGCATACTTAAAGCAGATATGAAATGGTATTTTGAACCTTAAGGAATCCATATAATGTTTTGATAAATGTATTTGGACGTGTTTTCTTATCAGTAGTGTGAAAATTATTTCACTCTACAGATCGTTATAGCTGCTTAATAAGCAATATTCGAATTTGTTGTGACGTTATTGGCCCCCACGTGATCTCTCACTGGTCCCCACCTCGTTGCCCATTTTGGTCCATTAGATCATGACGTCATAATGCCAAAATGTTTTGTTATTTGTTTACACAACAATCCCATGGTTGCCATGACGTTGTGTTTACTAAGGAACCAATAAACCAAAGCTATATTTTGTATATGACGTTACTAATCACGTGGGGGCCAATTTGATTTATCAGTTAGTTTTATTTCGTTATCTATGACCGTTAGCAGTTATCTAACATTTATTTTATAATGGCTATCGCAGGAACTCTATGTTGGGCTTACAATGGAGAAAACCGCATTTTTGTAGCTGCAAGTTGAGAAAAGCTATTTCAGTTGTCCTTTAATTAAAGAAATATTACAGAATTGTGAAAACTGGAATTTTGCACTTGATATTAATGTCTCTTAAAATTGTGTCATTAAGTCAAAGTGCCAGTCATTGATTAAATTATCATAACCAGAAAAAAGGTATCTTAATTAGTAATTATTTTTGTGCTTAAAGAAAAGATAATACAATCAAACTGAGACATACCATTTTCTTTTCTTTTGTTTGCCAATTTCAACACCTCTTTTGTTAAACTTTTTACTTCAGTCTTCAGGTCAAGTCTAACTTCTTGGATCATCCCTTCAAGTTCTTTCCACATTCTGTTTATATCTCTTAATTTGCACATTAGTTGTCTATCACACTCTTTAGCAGTTGAGCCTTTCAAAATAAAGAAGTAAAATATAATATTGAAAAGGGTAATAAAGGGTAATAAGTTACCAATCATTAGATATTACCTATTATCAATAACCAAACTAGAAATTGATCATACTGAAGATGACAAAATTTAAGTCTTAACTAAATCACTAACATTAAAAAATGATTTTTTTTTCGATTGTTTTTTCATTGGAATAGCATTCATGTTTACCTTAAAATAGCATTATTTAATTATACAGATTTTGGCAAAATGATAACTCGTGTCTCATGTTCAGTCTCTTAAAGAAGAAGCTTCTAAGGTGGATGGCTTTTGCCTCATAGAATCTTACCTAACTCTGTCCAAATTGTGAGAAGAGTAAGAATTGTAAAACATTTCACAAATCCAGACATAGTTGGGAATATCAGGCTCACTTCACAAGTGTAGTTCGTCTTACTAGTGATGTGTTATTTATAAAACTGTAAAAATGTGTTATTTTATGAGCATATTAAATTTTTAAAGGAAATTAAAACAAAAATTTTTTTTGTTCATTATCACACAGATTTTGAGTGCTATTAGCTAAGGTAAGAAGTATTTAATTTGTCAAATACCACAACATAAGTGAGAATTAATATAATGACTCAAGAATATCTGAGCTTTGTCAACTCCATTAAAGCATAATTATGAGATGTAAAATTCTGATCTGCTTACCTTATCCTACAATGAAAACTGAGCACTGAACAATAAAGATATAGAGACATAGGTCTCATGATTTATGTTAGAAATAAACTGTTTATTTAAAGGTCTTATCTAAAGTTTTTATTAATTCCTGTTTGAGCAAACTAAAATCACTTTGTGACTGCAACTAATTCTGATGTTATTATGTCACCACAAAAAGTGGTGACATATTGTTATGGTCTCCGTTTTTTTTGACGGCGGTTGGTGATCGGCGTCTGTAACAAATTCTTACAACTTCCAATAACAACTACTGTTTAGACTGACTTAAATGTTTTTCAAAATCATCTACATGTTTTCAGAAGTTCAAATCTGACTATATATTTGAGATTTGAGCTTGAATGACCTTCTCAAGGTAAAAAAGTTCAGAGAGGGTTTTTTTCAACACTCAAATTGACCAATTTTTTTTTCAAAATCATCTACAAGTTCTCAACAGTTCAATTCTGACTATATATTTGACCTTCAATGACATTCTCAAGGTCAAAAAAGATTTGACCTTCAATGACATTCTCAAGGTCAAAAAGGTATTTTTTCATCTTGCTTCGAATTGACCATTTTTTGAAAATCATCTACCAGTTCTCAGAAGTTCAATTCTGACTTTAGATTTGAGATTTGTCCTTCAATGACCTTCTCATGGTCAAAAAAGGTATTTTTTCAATGGGTGTCGACTTTTGGCTTGCAACCGAAGATACCTCAAGAAAAGCCGGAGATTGCCGAAGATTTTCTATGCAAACGAAGTTGGCCGCTCGAGGGTACCACAAATGTGAAGAGGACGTCTCTAATTGGTCAAAAAGAGAGACTCGGCATTCTCCGTCAGATTGAATCGGCAAAATTCGGTTGTATCGCTAACCTTTGGTTGTATGGCTTACCTTCGGCTGCATGGCCCAACCTCGATTGAATGGAAAAGATGCTGTCCCTTTTTTCAACTTGCTTCAAATTGACCAATTTATTTTTTCAAAATGTTAATGCCTTGTATGTTAATTTAATTTCCAAACTGCAGTACATTTATGCTAATTGAGTTTGTTAGTAAAGAATTATTCATTTCAAAAACTAAACAACCCCAGAAATGTATAATTGTTTTAAATATTGATGGGATCTTAAATGATGTTAAGATACAAAATTAATTGTGGTTATGAACATTATAAATGGAAGCTTGTTCAAAGCTGTGCAAATAGTAAACTATCATTGATCTGTTTTTTTATTCTAATGCTGAAATTATTTGCACTACATGCAATAAAACAGGATTTCTCAGTACCTTTTTCTGATCCTATATACACTAAAATTTAAATTTCAACTTTGCACTATGAGACTCCCCAGGACATTGTACTGTTTTGCTATTTAGTGCAATATTTTTTAATAACCCAGACAACATTGATTCCCCTAGCATTCAACTTTGTATTGTCCTTTAGCATCAATTTAGTTCAATTTTGCAAAGGAATTGAATATAAAATAAATATAAATTTCACAGCACACAAAGCCTGTTTTGTTAACATATTGAGATTAATTATAATTCAGCAATAATTTTTTCAGGCAATTCGGATCATGGAAGATGACATTGCGTGTGACATCATAAAAATTGGAGGGCTCGTCAGGAAGAAAGATCGTTTTATAAAAAGAAGACAGAGGCTCATAGGACCAAATGGCTCCACTTTAAAGGTATTGTACATACAACATGTTTTCCCTGAGAAATAAACGGGGAATAAAATTGATATTCAAAAAATTGTGTATCAGATCCCATATCAGCCAAAATCCTGTATTAAATCCAGTATCAGGGTATTAGTACTAGTTTAGAAGGCTTATATTTTAATATAAGGTAAGGTAAGGTAAAATACCATTACGTGAATGGTTATGATGTTTTTAAGGAGAACCATCACTACTTAATTAAAAAATGATATATTTTGACAGACAGACATATTTTATATGCCAACTCCTCATAACATCTATTGTATATTGACTGAGAAATTGTAGGGAAGCCAAGGACTCGCTGCTTCAAAGTTGAGGGAACAAGAGAGAATCATAGTATTGAAATTGATAATGCTTGTAATTGGAGTAAAGTGACTGTGGTCGATACAAAACATAGTCAGGGGGCATTAATTAACATTTATTTCTGAATCCATTGTTGTAACCATAGCAGTTGTGAGACATCCAAAATCTGCCTATTAAGTAACATAGTAACAGCCAAATCATCTCAGCTTGTTTCCGTTTCACTTTGTCCTACTCTCAATATTGTATTCCTGGACCAGTGGTTTTAGAAAATCATGTTTCTAAGATGCAACATGCAAGATCGCAACATAGATGCTTACAATCACCATTGGGAAAAATGTTTTCAGCTGCTTCGATGAAGATGTCACCTGGCTTGTTTCAAAACCTGGAAAATTATAATGAATGTTTGAACATATTGCTTTACATATGACATACATATGTATATTAGGTGCATTCTAGAGGAAGTTAATTTATTATAAATGTTAATATTGAATGTCTACTAAATGTATGTTCTATTGTTCATACACTATATTATTTTGACGGACAATGACCAGTTTTGTTTCTCAACGTAAAAGTAGATGATATATACTAAGTTGATCATATTCAGGGCACCAACATCTTTGTTTCATAGTTGTCTTATAGGCAAGGGGACATTTTGTAAGCATTTAGCTCTTCTTCAAAACGCTGCACCCTACATGTTTATATGAAAATATACATCACTGAGGAGAAAACCTTGTATGGGAATTGGGACATGTACCTAAGTTCTCTCTTTAGACACAACTGTCATAGTGTTCACTGATTTACTAGAGTACTAACCTGGAAAATGTGTGGTAGTTTTCACATCTCGATCATTCTTTGGATTCTTATTAGGGGAGTTAGTTGGTGTTGTAGTCGACAGTACTCTTTCACATCCTGGCATATATTCTTGTCGACAACACTCCTCTGTGCGTAGTCTCTCAAATGGAACCCAGCGGCCCCATTCACAAAGCCATATAAGGCAGTCACTCACTCTTGAATCACCAATTGAACATTCAAGTGTTGTCATTGTTGTTGTTGGAGTTGTAAATTCTGGGTTTGGCGGTGTGGGTGAGTCCATTATCGAGGAGCATTTTGGAAGCCATTGCTTTGCACAGCATTCCCTTGTCAGTGCATATTCGCCTTGAACCCAATGTCCATTGTTACATAACAGCATGCGACAGTCCACAATTCGCATCTCTTCACCATGACATTCTGGTGTTGTTACGGTTGTTTTTACGGCTGATGTTGTTACTATGAAAACAGCGATTAGCCATGGTAAATGTATATTGCTATTCAGTGATCCTTTCATGTTTCTTTTCATGAACACTTAAGTTGTATAGAAAATCACTCGTTCACTTGTACCAGTATGTTTACAATGTATGTTTTCTTTATCTTTCTTGAAGTATTTAATGGGGTCAAGTGCAGTCAATCTATTGTGAGAATGCATTGCATTGGTGCTTGGCTTCCTTCATGTTTTTACATGTATGTACATATGTATCACGTAGCAAGTGTATGTGATAGGTACATAGAGCACACATTTTGAATGATAATGCATGCAGTCTTATTGTATCACACCAATCATATAGACCGATTGGATAATTTATAGTTGCTGACTTTGAACCTGTTGTGTTTTGAGCTGTTAACTAATTTCTAGATCATGTATGAGATAAAGTGCTTCTGTTCATATATAAGATATCACAATATGTAAATAATCTGGTCACCTTGTATTTGTAGGCTTTCGAGCTGTAATATGTAAATAATCGAGCTGTTAACCAACTGTTATATCATGATACAGGGTAACACAGTATCTATTCTTAGAAGACATCTCAATATGTAGATTGATCACCCTGTATTTGTAGGCTTTGGAGCTGTTAATGAACTGTTACATCATGGTACAGGGTAACACAGTCTCTGTTCTTAGAAGACATCTCAGTCTGTAAATTGATCACTCTGTATTTGTAGGCTTTGGAGCTGTTAACCAACTGTTACATCTTGGTACAGGGTAACACAGTCTCTGTTCTTAGAAGACATCTCAATATGTAGATTGATCACCCTGTATTTGTAGGCTTTGGAGCTGTTAATGAACTGTTACATCATGGTACAGGGTAACACAGTCTCTGTTCTTAGAAGACATCTCAGTCTGTAAATTGATCACTCTGTATTTGTAGGCTTTGGAGCTGTTAACCAACTGTTACATCTTGGTACAGGGTAACACAGTATCTGTTCTTAGAAGACATCTCAGTCTGTAAATTGATCACTCTGTATTTGTAGGCTTTGGAGCTGTTAACCAACTGTTACATCTTGGTACAGGGTAACACAGTATCTATTCTTAGAAGACATCTCAATATGTAGATTGATCACCCTGTATTTGTAGGCTTTGGAGCTGTTAATGAACTGTTACATCATGGTACAGGGTAACACAGTCTCTGTTCTTAGAAGACATCTCAGTCTGTAAATTGATCACCCTGTATTTGTAGGCATTGGAGCTGTTAACCAACTGTTACATCTTGGTACAGGGTAACACAGTCTCTGTTCTTAGAAGACATCTCAGTCTGTAAATTGATCACCCTGTATTTGTAGGCTTTGGAGCTATTAACCAATTGTTACATCATGGTACAGGGTAACACAGTTTCTGCCCTTGGGCCATACAGAGGTTTACGTGATGTCAGGAAAGTTGTAGAAGACACAATGAAAAATATACATCCAATATATAACATAAAAGTAAGTTTGGAGTGATTCTGAATGTTTGAATTCTTTATGTTCAGTTTTAATATTCTGTTTATGGCAAAATAAAATAATTTTAATTATCAGATCTCCCAAATAGTACAATTCCATAGATTGAAATTATAAGGCTAGTGTTAAGGTCTGGCTGACAAAATTTCTTACAAGATGACACTTATTTCCAAGTGCACTAATGTTAAAAGGTACATGTATAATCATTTAGAATCAATGTGACAGAATGTGTGTTGCATATCACTTTTTGTCATGTATTTTCTCTCACACATGATATTTGAATAATGTAAACTTTAGATCATATCTTCACATATGTAAGGGAAAAGTAAGGTTTAAATCAAAAATAAGATGACCCTACCCTTTTCATTATTCTGACTGGTATGTTGTAGACTCTGATGATAAAGAGAGAGCTAATGAAGGATGAAAATCTCAAGAATGAATCTTGGGATAGATTTTTACCGAAATTTAAAGCGAAAAATATTAGCAAAAGAAAACAGCCACTGAAGAAACGTAAAAAGAAAGAATACACACCTTTCCCACCCGCTCAGCTCGAAAGCAAGGTATGCACCAGAATAATAATTATACTTCATTTTTTGAACATCTGCATCTCTCAAATGTCATATTTAAATTAAAAGTTGTTGGTAAATCAGCACTGTATAGTCTTTTTTGACTGCTTGAGTTAGTTTCAATTCAAAGTTTGTTTCCCAAATCAATGACAACACAATGTAGTTTATGCTTTGTGGTATTTTAACAGGTTGACAAGGAACTGGCATCTGGAGAATATTTCCTCAAGGAAGAACAGAAGAGAGCAAAGAAACAGGAGGAGAGAAGGGTAGGTCAATAGTTACATTAGGTATGACGAGGATAGATGGTGGTATTAACATACCTGGACAGTGGCATCAGTGATGCATGCCTTCTTACAAGTTACAACATTCAACATTAGCGTCAGTACTGTTTGGACTTTCATTATATTTGAAGTAGCATGTACATGCACTTTATTTATTATTTGTTTATTTTGCATTCTTAGTAATAACAATTGTATGAGGGAATTTGTATTTAAAAAGTTATAGCATTCCTGTTATCATATTTGATTACCAAGTATATTAGACCTATGTCGTCTGAGATTGTATTTCTCTAAATAAATTGACTTCATTTCAACCTTGTAGGCAAAACAAAAAGCTACAGTGATTAAATCTCAAGAGCGACGTGCAAAATCATTTGTGGCTCCTGTTGAACCAACTCACACTAAAACAAAAGATGATACAAAGAAAGGTAAGTATTACAGTTCAACTTTGGAAAGCTAGAATACTGCCACAATTTAGATTTTTACAAAGCATTTCTTACATGGCTACATAATAAGCCTTAGTTCAACAGATATATTGGAATAGCACATCAAGAAATATATGTCTTCATTTTATTCCAACTGAAACAGAAACTTATAAATGTTTGAAGAAAAAGAAAACACTTTCATTTCTAAAACAAGAGAAATGAATTCAGACAATAACATCACATAATCACCTAAAAGCCATGTTTATGAGTCTCTCTTGCTCGTATGTTGTTTGTGGTATGTATGTATGTTGTTTATGGTATGTATGTTTGTTGTTTGTGGTATGTATGTATGTTGTTTGTGGTATGTATGTATGTTGTTTGTGGTATGTATGTACATGTATGTTGTTTGTGGTATGTATGTATGTTGTTTGTGGTATGTATGTATGTTGTTTGTGGTATGTATGTATGTGATTTGAAAGAACAGAAAAATCAAGACAGACGATTTGATTCATACTCATTTTGAAACATTATTTAAGACTCCTTATTTGATACTTTATTGACGATTCAATTTTGGTGTTAAAATATCACGATATTGCATTTTATCTGTTCGAGGACCTGCACTCCTACAGTTAGTTCATATATGTGCACCCAGGAGGCAATGAATAAATGATATACAATTTGTTGAAAGATTTTCTGATAGCAGTGTAGGTTTGTTGTCAAGACTTATACAGGAATAAAGATCAATATTGTAAATTAATTTTGAATTTTAGATTCCAAGGTCGACGTGGAGGCCCTAAAGAAAAAAATAAAACTGTCACAGGTAAAGTTCATTAAGTTAATTTGTAGACTCGTTTTCAGTTTGTTTGGAAGGAAAATCTGTAATATTTCATAGCTAATATGAAGACTGAGTCTCTTAAAGCAGACTGAGGGTTGATTTTAAAAATAATAGTTAAATGATTAGTAAACTAAAATTTCTCAAAATGTCTTGTGACATATCAATAAAATAATGATTGATCTCTGTGGGGAATATTTTTATAATAATAGAAAGAACTTTTATCGCTAAATGTATAACATTAGATAAAAACTTTTTTAATACAAGCTGAAACTTATGAAATCCTGATTTCAGAAAAGAAAAGTTCCAGCTCCAAACCCAAGTGAAGATAAAGGACAAAAGAAGAAAAAGAAAAGCAAAACATAATAGTTGATGCATACAGACAGGTTGCAACATAAATGCTGGACAATAGGACAATGTGCAACTAATAAACTATGGACAGTGATTTTCGCCACAGATCAGCTGATCCTTTTTAGCATGTATTTGTTTAGTCTTAAAACTGCCGGTCTGTGACTCAGTTTGAACAGGTCAGCATTCCTAGGATGTAAGAACACCTAACAGATTTGACACTTTCCATAGTCGATGTTCAATTGTTTTATTTTCATTATTGAATAAATAAAGAGAGTTTGAAAATAAAAAAAATATACACTTTACTTTTGTAATTACTATCTATTTCTTGAAACCCCATGATCTAAGTTTTTATTATTCATTCAAACATTTTCAAGTTCTCAGGTTTTTACCCATATAACATAGATAAAGGAGTGGGCCAAACAGATATGTTTATAAATCCTTCCCAAAGAGAGGGGTCACTAGTATGTACGAATATAAATCCTAGTTTTCACAATATAGCCATCCAACATACAAAAGTGTTCCAATAATTCAAACAAAAGATATTTTGTTGAAGACTATATTTTCAGTTTATATTTCTTTAATATTATTCTGGTAATACAAAATAGTTCCTAGTATGTTAGTTTATAGTACTAGCCCACTTCTACAATTAATGTATCTGGTTCATCAACTACAAAAAGAAGCCCAGGTGCTATTCAGCGCACTAGTACCAGTCTTCAAAGAGTTAACCACAATATGGAAGTTTCATACTTTCTCACTGGCTTTGTTATATTGCACGTCATTTCATAAAACCAACCATCATCAGTTATCATTTCCATTAATCTGTTTTAACTCCTAACTCTAAACAGTTGGAGGAAGAGATTTCTCACCAATTTGAACCTTTTATGTGAAACGCAAACAAAATAAGTCATTAACACCACACATTAATGAAAAGTACCAGGTCAAACTGAGAATTCAATAATAAAATTGTAACAATCAAACCAGTCTAAGTTGACATCTCTTTTGATGATGTAAATGTCATAAAGGTTCACACTTTTGTGTACTCCTGTATAACTTGTACAAAATGTCAATGTCGGGAGAAAGTAGAATATAAATGAAAGTGGAACCTAATACATCTTGTAGTAGGGATGTACAAATAATGGCCCAGTACCCCTGGTGAACCTCCCCTACTTCCACAATTTTCCCAGCCAATGATTCAGGAAGGAGGGGGGGGGGTGAGATACAAGACCTTTTCAAAATGATGATGGAAAACTACATAACATGTGCTGCCTATAGTCTCAAACAAACCACATATGACTCAGATAGTCTTATAAGTACATATAATGAGGGAGGGAGGTCTCATAGCTACCAATAATAATGAGAAGACTCTCATGAAAAGTACCATGAATGAGACACCTCACAAATATCAATTATAATTTATAAGTACTAATAATGCTGTGTCTTCAAAAATGTTTAAAACAACCCAAGTCTCTTAATAATGTTAATAATAGATATACAACAGTGTAATAATAACAATTATACAAAAGATTGCATCCTGCAAATAATACTAAAATATTCTAATATTAAGTATATATATTGTAATGTATCAAACATAGCAACTAATAAATTGACTTTTAACGCCATAATGTCGAGCCCAATTCGTTAACTATTGGATTTTTCTCAGGCAGAGGCTGAAAATCCATTCAACAAATGGGCCAGGAGAAAATCCAGCATGTCTCGTTTTTTCACAATTTGTTTTCATAAATATACAATAATTCTATCATTCAAATATGTTATCATATACATATACTTGCATCACACTACTACGCAATCAGCTATTTTAATAAAACATGCTCAACTCAAAGCAGACTGCAAAATTTAGGGAGGTGTCTGCTCATCCTGAATACAAACGATTTTACAAAATGGCAGATGGCCAGGTGCAAGCGCAGTTAAATGGTACTTATTGAAACAAGCTATAACTATTTTTAAACATGGAGACACATTTAATCTTAAGGGCTCACATATAAAATGCACACCGTGAGGTATATCAGGGATTATGCAATAGACTAGTGTTATGTTTGAGCGTTGTCATATAATATATGTATATATTATTAGTTAAATCCCTTTACCATTTAACACTCAATACTACATGTGGATATATTCTTATAGGGAAGAATTGAACAGAAAGCAGCTATTGCCAAATGCAGTCTTGAACATAAATTACTGTTTTCAGTCTATAACTGCACAGCATGATTAAATTCAGAACTGCGATTGAAATATACAGAATTTTTCATTCCCAGACATTTTATCTGCTCTGAAATCTAAATGTACTCAAAAATTGAGTGGCACCATACTTAGACTGTTCTGCTACTCACGCAACATCAATGCAAGCCAAAGAAGCTCATATACTTGTACTACATGTAGTTATCGAGAAGCTAAGAAACATCATCACATTCTCATAGTCTATTGTGTCCTCTTTAAGCCTGGCCTCTGTGATTAAACACTTCTTTTTCAGTCATTCGATTCATATTTGAACCGCTCTCTAATCTGGACACCTCTCTATGTACTCAACATTTTTCAGTCCCATATTTTATCTGCCATAGAATTCCATGTTAAAAATGCCTCAAAATGTGAATAGCTGCCAATCTAACATGTTTGGCCTGACCATTCAAGTGGTGTACAGATTGGAAAGGTTTACTTTTATTGGGTTCAGTTATACTGGACTTGAAGCTGTTCTCATTAACAAACAGCTTCACTTATGACTGTCATTTCTCAACCAATCCTGACTTAAATATCTGGACTACACTATGTGTGAGATGCTTCATCGATTGAGTGTCGATTATATGTAATCATTGGTATAAAGGTAAAATAAAGCATCTACATTTTCTGCATCTTATGTTTAGATGTTTTTTTTGTGTATCCCTCTCTTCCTTACTCAGCTGCATCTTGTTTCAATATACTGTCGAAATTCTTATAGTCTCATCGTTTGCAATCAATAATATTACGCGTCTTTCTATCACATAGTTGGCAGCACTAAATGGTCCAGCTAACCAGTTACAACTTTCATTCTTTCTTGCTCAATTCCTCCCTTTCTTCATCTGAATCATGTGAGTCCTCATCGCCATCAGCATCCTCTACATCTGATGGACAGGGGGTAGTAGACCGAGAGGCGCTGGGAGAGGGGGGCTCAGAAGCAGGTTTAGGGTAGTAGAATCTCTTCCCCTGCAAGAAAAATATATTTTCAAAATCAATTTGTTATTTACAGTTAAACCTGTCTTAATAAACACCTCTCTCTAGTGAACACCTTCACCACTTCAAGACACATTTAACATAGCTACATGTATAAAATTCGATCTCTGTAGTGAACACCTACCGTGAACACATTTTTGTGACTCCAGAAGAATTCACTATATACAGGTGTAATTTATACAATATATTCACTGCCTATTTCATTGCCTTCTTCTACTTCAAAGCAAGATTGTTTAATCATATATTATGATGAGACCAGGTTAAACCAGAGACATATAAATGTTATATGTCTCTGGTTAAACAAATGAGATCTGTTTATTCTGCTCAACAATAGCAACATGTAAGCCTCTAGGTAATTGATCACTTATATCAGTTAAATATTACTGGTAGTTGTATGTCTAATTTCCATATAAAGTCATACTTACGGAGGCACTGTCCGAGTCCTCAAACAACTCAGGGTTTGTTTTAGAAATAGCAAGATTCCTGGCTTTGCGGTAGTACTGCAACCATAATAAAAAAACATTGAGTAAAATAATAATAAAAACGTTATTGAAGGAATGTTCCTTGATAAGGTAAGTGTTGATGAATCCAGAATATGTAACTTTACCATTCTTTAAATAAAAGAGCTGAGCATTTTTGTTTCAACATATTTTAAAATGAAAGATCTAGATTCTGTCCATGTCCAGCTGTCTTATACTCGTGGTACTGGACTTTATAGTAATACAGTGCAGGCCCGTAGCCAGAATTTTCCAAGGGGGGTTCGTTTTTCTAAAAAATTCTAGGGGGGGTTCACTTTGGCAAAAATGGCCAAAAATCACTAAAAAATTAGTCAGAATGGTGAAAAACTGCATAATTTTGAAAGAAATTTTGGCCAGGGGGGGTTCGCCCAAACCCCCCAAACCCCCCCTGGCTACGGGCCTGCAGTGCATATACAATATACATGTAATATGCATATAATATTTACAAATACATGTAATACATTTATACAAATATGGGTTAATTAATTATACCACCCAAGATGTTTATTCACCTGGTTTTCGCATCTAGATGCACATGAATATGTATCAGATTTAAGCAGTAACTTTGTTGAAAAAATCATTTTTTTTAAATTGACGTACCACTCCGAGGTTTCTCCAATCCAGCAGCTCACTGAGTCGCTCAGTCCTGTTCCTCTGGATAATCCTCTGACGTCTTGAAAGATTTGTGAAGTCAAACATATTCTGTAAGAAGAAAAGTGAACATAGTGATTGGTCTAAATGAATGCTGAATCATATACACAATGGAATTTTTTATCCATGTAATTAAATTGATAATCAAATTTGAGCATTTATATTGAGTAACTTAGGAAGGATATTATTTTTATCTGCAAGTAAATATCATATCTGCATCAGAGAATAATGGTGGTAGATATCTAACTCTAAATATAATGAGCCACCTTATGTTCTTTCAAAAGACTTATAAAACTAAAGTTTGTGACGCAAAGAATGATGGTATGCATAATCCATGGTCATACCTGTGCAAGCTGTCGAACAGATTCTTCTGGGCTCTTGAATCGCCTGTCAACTATGTATATTCCATAAGACATTGGGTCCGCTATATGCTCAGCCATGAAACAGCCAAAACCAGAGAGGTTGGTTGTGATACTTGGTATACCCATAACAGTACACTCAGCTGTAACAGTAACATAATACGAAACTAAAGATATGAAACTAGAGGTACTGTACAAAGCATTGTGCTGCTAGCTTTATGCTGTCAGGAAGCAGAACATTCTAAAAAGTTGCACAAATTGTTAATTTGGGGCCCGTTCAGTGTAAAATTTTTGAATTCCATAAAGTTGCATTTCTGTAGGATTCGTAAAGTTACAAACAATTCAAACAATTCGTAAAGTTATGAAAATAGTGACGTCATGCCTGCTTTGAGTGCTTTCGTTCATAAATTTAATAGCACCTCTGACCCTTATGAACTTATTCGTAACTATTAAATTATTTACAAATATTAGTATACTTATGAATTGCGAATGTTCGTTACTACAAACAGTAATAGAACGGGCTCCTGTAGTGCAGTAAATCTTCCATTCTATCATAATAATAAACAAAACTAAACACTGAACTGAACATACATGCGAAGATACCCCAACTGCTGAGGTGAGCAATAAAATGATGTTTTACCTGGAGTGTACCCCCAAGGCTCATAATATGATGGGAAGACTCCTAGATGACAGCCACGCACAAACTCTTCATAATCCATACCAAACAATGGGTTGGTGGAGTTGAGGAACTCTGGGTGGAATATGACCTGGTAAGAAACAAATCGCTGTTAGGCCAAGGTAATTAAATCATTGATCAAGCTTACCTCTAGCCTGTGTTTTCTTTCATATAGAAATATAAGGTTTCACACTGAATACAGATATCAATAATTACTGGGACCAAATTTTGATTCATATAAGATAAATGTAACTAGGAGACTTTCACAGTTATAAAATATACATGTAGAAAAGATGAAATAAAAAAACAAGTACCTTGACTCTGTCGCTGCTTTTGTTGAAGAGTTGAATTCGCCTAATCGTTGAAAGAACTGGATCATTTGCATCATCAATGACATTGTGGGTACAGACTGGGGGTAGTGTGGTTCTCTGTTTAATGAAAACAACACAGAAATAATGATCCCATAAACAACATTTCACACATCAAAAAAAACATTTCAATATATGATACCAGAGATAGCAAACATTTTAACAAATGACACCAGAAGAAGTGAACATTCTAATAAACAACATTCTTGAACCTCAGATAAAATCTGATTGCAATTGGAATTGTGTAGTCATTTAGGAATATCGTAGAGCATTTAGAAATATACATCAAGTAGACTAAATCGACTCACCTGTGCAGAGTAAATACATCTCTTCATTTTGACAATATCATCCTGAGAAAGTATTTGATCTCCTTCAGGTACGTGACCCCTACAATATCCAAAACAAATATATTAAATAATACGTATAACATCATAAAATAAACAATTATTATACATAATTGGCAGAATAACTGATATTATTATATCACTATCAAGCTTGCAAAATTGTACAATTGGCCAAAATGGTCACGTGACATGAAATATTATAAGTGATTTGGTCACTTTTTAAAAAAAATCAGGCTTGGCAATAAAAGATGGACTTAAGCTTCTTGACTTCAGCATATGATTTAATCATGGACATGATGAAATGTTTGAATCAATTTTGTCCAAGAAATTAGAATTCTTGGCTGAATGTTTATAGAATACAATACACAAATATTGTGAACATTTCTAGAGGTTTCTAGGTCATGCTCCATACCTCAAACATATTTCAAATAATCGTTTTCCTATGTTGTTCTGTACTTGTGCTATAGTGTCTCTCAGTTGCTTAGCAATGGCTTGACCTCTGAGCGACTCTACATTAAAGTTGTTGGTTCTTGCGGGAAATACAAGGAAAGCTACAACCGTCACATCTGTTCCTGATTCCTGCAAATTGAAACACAAACAAGATTGATGAACAAGAAAGACTATTAATGAACACAACAAAAAAGACTGATGAACTACAAAGCAAATTGTTGAAACACAAGATTGATGAACAACAAAGAAGCTCTCATTCAATGAAGAAGACTGATGAACTACAAATAAGACATTGGAGGAACCAAAAAGCTTTGAAAACCAAGTGAAATCTCCTGTTTAAGAACCTCTATTCAAACAGATTGGGATTGATTTTAGATATGCCCAGTGACATTCTCCTACTAATCAAACAGTGCATCTCCTGAGAAAATGATGATTTCAGCAAGGGTGTATTGATCTAAGATGGGGATATACACCACTGACTTAAAGTGGGAACATCGACTGCCGAGTCGTATCCAATGATCCTGGGCCGATCGTAAAATGAAAGCTTTGAATATGTTGTTGCCTTCAAAAATGTATCTATTTTCCAGGTATGCAACTAGAATTTGTGCACATACCTTATATCGATCGATAATGGCAAAGGAAAATCCTCCAATTTTTTGTCTTCCTTTCTCCTTTCGTCTCCGCCATTTTTTATTAAACCGGAAGTTTGTTCTCTGTCGTCCGCGCAATTTTTTTTCACTTTTATTTCAGATTACGCTTCAGTTTCAACTTTTAATGCTTTCTAATAAGCATCAGGTGATTTCTATAAGAAAGTTTTCATAAAAAGACTCACACTGTCAGAGATTTTATAGATTCGAGCGGCCAGAAAAATTAGTTTCAATTTCACCCGCTAGGTGTTTCATCGTCGACTTGGAAAGAATTTGAAAAAATCTATGAGTGGGACTCCTTGTATGGAATTGTAGATTCTAAACGATTTGCCAGTTCTACTGGTTGCTGAATATTGCCATATGCATACATTTTTATAAAATAGGAATAAGGAAGAAGATGTTAGACCAAACTTCGCCCCGATAGCTCAGAAAAGGTAAAATTTCTCCATTTTTCTCTCCACAGACCTTAGAGCTGCTTTAACAGGGGGATATCATCACAAAGAGACACAAATCCTCATTATCTTGAAACACTAATAGATTAAGCCTCAACCAGCAGAAATATGTTACTGAGCATATGTAAAATTAACCCCACTTTGTTTGAATAGGAGATTTTAGCCTAACCGTCTTTCTGATGGTTGTCTACATATATTTGAGATTAACTCTGAAATAGCTTCAACTTGTCTGCAATGTACAACTGATTACAATACCTTCATATAATAGTTCAGCCTAGCAAGAGACTCGAGGTAGAGGTCAGCACCTTTATTGCTAAACTCATAGCGTCCAGCTGTGAAGAAATATAACGTCTTGTCAAGGTCAAAGTCATAGTACCTAAAATGAAAATTAATCTGTTAAAGACTCCAGACTCCATGGATAAAAAGAAATCTTGTTTACAAACGTAGATGTTATCATTTTTGAGGCATAATCGAGATAAAGTATACATGTGGTTAAATGAGAGTGTTCATGTTACCTCATTCAAAATGAAGTATACTACAAACAATATAATATTCATTTGTCTTTGTATAATTCATAAAACAATAAAAATTGGTTGCCATGAAAATATACAAAAACATAGATAACAATAAACAATTTACAACAACTAACTGTACACACATCAACAATAACAACAGACATCTTCAATTCCCATACCCATAAAAATGCCCTTTTATAAAATCATTAATTTTTTCCTTAGCTGTGGCATGTTTTGATTGAAACTCGTGTACTGGCTCCCATTTAACACAGCATAAGCCATTTGGCCAGATCATGTCTGAGTCCTGACTCAGACTAAAATGAAAAAGTAATTGTAACTTATGAACTTCTTCAAACATATGGATACATAATGATACATATGATGCATGTACATATTTATACTATTTAGATAAAGGATGAAAATTGGTCACCATGGAAACATAATCAAAACTGGTTTAAGTCAAAGGAATTACAACAACAGTAAACAAAACACAATATAAAAACATGCTCAATACCCATACCCGTAAAAATGGCCTTTTACAAAGTCATTAATTCTTTCTTTAGCAGCAGCGTGCTTTGATTGAAACTCATGTACCGCCTCCCAATTGGCACAACATAAGCCATTTGGGCAGATTACATCTGTGTCCATGATAAAGGCAGCCAATGATAAAGTGAATATGTATAGTGTATACTAAACAGGAACATCTTAGATTATACACATGTATCTATGTTACATTTAGACTAAAACTATCTATATTAACCTCTTGACTACCTGAAGTGATGAGATTTCTCGTCAGCTTCAAAACTTAAAAATCGGTCACAAAATTTTTCACTAAAATTGCTCTTATTTGAACAATTTTCATCCAATTTACACAAAAATGCTTTAAAATGTGTAGAAATGATCTCTGCCATCTAATTTTACAAAGTTGAGCATATAAAATTGTAAAGGGATGTAGCAAAATGTTAAAAGGTGGCAAAAATGAAAAATTCTCTGGTTTCAACCGATTTTAGAGCCTGGGACTCAAGAGGTTAAGAGTTACATCTTAGATAACATTGGTGAGAGTTACACAGTAGCGTTTAATGCGAAATTATGAAGCATTTTGACATTTTGAAGCAAAGGAATGTTGAGATGTTACACAGGCACAAAATCCTTTGTTAGAAATCATTTAACCCTGCAGAATAACAGTACCATTTATAACAAAGACATTTCCAAAACAGGTAGGGTAAGCATTAATAGAATACAATCTTGGATTGTGCAATAACACAATCTTGGGTTGTGCAATAACACAATCTTTGGTTGTGCAATAACACAATCTTTGGTTGTGCAATAACACAATCTTGGGTTGTGCAATAACACAATCTTTGGTTGTGCAATAACACAATCTTGGGTTGTGCAATAACACAATCTTTGGTTATGCAATAACACAATCTCGGGTTGTGCAATAACACAATCCTGGGTTGTGCAATAACACAATCTCAGGTTGTGCAATAACACAATCTTGGGTTGTGCAATAACACAATCTTGGGTTGTGCAATAACACAATCTTGGGTTGTGCAATAACACAATCTTGGGTTGTGCAATAACACAATCTTGGGTTGTGCATTAACACAATCTTGGGTTGTGCAATAACACAATCTTGGGTTGTGCAATAACACAATCTTGGGTTGTGCAATAACACAATCTTGGGTTGTGCAATAACACAATCTTGGGTTGTGCAATAACACAATCTCGGGTTGTGCAATAACACAATCTCGGGTTGTGCAATAACACAATCTTGGGTTGTTGGTTTTGGGTTGAGCTCTGAGTAGTGTTCCAGATAGTCTCTATTCTTCTATGTTTGAGGATGATGAAGGGATATGGTGGGGACAGATGGGGAGGTATATGGAGTGACTGTATATGCTGCATGGGGAAATTGTTTGAAGGGATGTGGGCTGGGGATGCAAATAGATGTACAAAATTGATACTAAACTACTTTCTATAAAGTAATATCAAACTATGCATAACAACATACCCATGGAAATGTCCTCTAATGAAGTTACTTATTTTATCTTTCGCCCTAGCATGCATATTTTGAAACTCATGCAAAGCTGTAAATTTGGCAACATGCAAACCATTTGGTAAAATCATATCTACAAGCAAAAAAAAACATAAACATTTTTACAAGCTAGGAAAAACATTGCCCAAATAAATATACATTGAAAGACAAGGACGTTAACAAAATCATTGAGCTGAGCCTAATATTGGGCTAGACATAGCTAAAACAGATGCATGCAGTCTATATGGTTAGTTTCAATAGTTTGGTTCAAAACAGGCACTGACTGCATACCATGTGGTAAATAGCATGTACAAAAGTCAATAGCACATTGTAAAATAGTATGCACAAAAATTGATGTAAAATGCTGAAAAAGCCAAATAAAATTTATAAATCAACTGCACTGTCAATTCTAATTTGAACCATACTATGCGAAGAACCAAACACAAACAGCAGTTTTAGCTAAAAAAATATGTAGCTCGAGTCATACCCATGAAAGTGTCCTCGAACAAAATCATTAATTTTATCTTTGGCTCTTGCGTGTAAATTCTGAAACTCGTGAAGAGCTGCGAATCGCTGTACATTGAGACCATTGGGCAAAATTGCATCTAAAATTATTGAAATAAATAAATAAATAGTATAACTGCTGCTAGAAATAACATTTGCAAATTAAAATATTTAAGGCACAAATGACAATACATAACAAATAAATATCTGCAAGCAAAAATATTACAGTAGAACCTTTCCACGGGAACACCTTTGATACCTCTAAAAAATGTTCCACTCTGGAGGTGTTCCACTTATAGAGGTTCATTTAACATTAAATCAGTTGGTCTTGGGACTCTGAAAATGTTCTACTAACAGAGTTGTTTCACTTCTAGGTGATCCGCTTCACAGGTTTCACTGTACATGTATAATCTACTGTATATGGAGTCATTGACAGGTATCATACAATTAGACAGCATAAAATTTGTGTGTAACCATGGAAATCTCGACCTAATAGCTACAGGACAGTAGACCGAGATTTCTTAACCTAAAATTTTAATTCTCAAATTTTACACTTGAACCATAATTGTTCTTATAGAAAAATTGACATAATAAGCAATTTTGCTCACCTTGTGAATTGATCTCAAAAATTCTTTTCATTATTTTTTTAAATTGACATTATTTTTGTCCTATACAGGTCATTTCTAACTACCAATACATATTATTATTACATTATGTTCATTTTGAAAAGTATATAAAAGAAAATTGTGCTTATACCTGGTGCTCTCTTTAGGAGGCTTTTGCTCTCTATTCCTGTGATATGGGAGACAGTAGTGAACACATGGGCACAGTGCACTGCACTACGCTCCATGCAATACCTATGGTATATCCCTCTATCTCCTGCTTCTTTGTCAAGGTTGAACTGCAATGAAACATTTTGTTTTTACGATTGAGAAAAGTTAAGTCAAACATGGTCGTCTGAGAACCTGAGATGAAAATTAAATATGGTTAAAGGTGCATACATTTTTTGTTTTGAAGTAATCCAAGAAAAGTAACTATAACTTTTATATAAGAAAAAGATCTAAAGAAACTATAAAATGCTTTATTCCTGTTTTAAAATTTCATAGAAAAAATGTAGGGAAAGGTCAAAATATTAATGAGATATATAACTTATCTTCATTAAATGCAGACAATGGAATAATATGGGTGACTTGTCATTTTTAAGTCCATGCTGTTAAAAGAGAGTTTAATTCTTGATTAAACTACTTCTGGAAAAATGTAGCCCATTACTATAGACTTACATTGTCTAAGTTATTATAGAAGTCAACGGCACCAGCACAGAGGTATCTTCCGAGGAGAGTGGCATGGGTTGTGAAGATTGTTGATATATTTAAATGTCTAGTCCTACATAATACAAGCCCCATACCAGCTAGCCATTCATGGAAGTGTGCTACCACGATAGCTTTCTCATCAATTGATTTGCGATACTGAAACAGAAAATAAATAGATCCAGTGTAAAATTATCTGATTGACCTCTGTATTTAGCTAAATGTGAAAATTATCTTCCGAAACTGTGACCTGAGACCACTGGTCAAGGTTTACAGTGGAATGATGGTTACAAAATGTAACTACAGTGTAACAATTTGTCACAGACACCAAACACCAATGCTGGCAAACAACGCCATCAACAAAAATGGTGGCTATAGCAATATGGCACTTTATTGGTGACACAAAAAGAAACATTATACAGTGTGTCAAATAAATATGTTTTCCCCCTTAATTTCAAAAGTATGAACTTGTGTGCAAGTTAAATTTTCATTACCTCTCCCAGGAACCATGCTACAAGGGCACCAAATATGACGGCATCATTAGCCTCTCGATCGTGCCATGGAATTCCTATGTGAGAACTCTCCCATATTTCACGCTTCCAGTTATCCAACATCCATGCTGCAGATCCTATGTCAAACAGAATAACTGTTGGATAGCCCTCAATCAGCCATTTACCATGTGTAACCTAAAGATAAATAAATGCACTTAATTCTTGTCTTAAATCTACATGACCTGAAGCTCATTACTACAAGCTACAGGTTTTTCATATTACTAAGTATTATAGTCTCTCTGTCCCCTGAAGGAGAAACAGATCTATTCTCATTATTCTCCTGGTCTCCTGAAGGGGAACCATTGAAAACTAGCTATCAATATTGTAAGGACAAGTTTGAAACCTAAACAACTACATGTAGTAGTATGTACATGCTATATATCAGGAATCAGGATACAGGATGATTCCTTGTGCAAGTGCCACCCTGCATGTACCTCCCCATAAATATATCATTATAAGATTAGATATCATACAGAATTTTGAAAGAAAGTACAATTAGTCTAAATATACACCCTGACTCATAAGAATGAAGTGATTTCAGGGGCCCTGAACTGTTGAAATACTAAAATATAAAACTTAAGACTGGTTTCTACCATCTAACAATTAGCTTAGAGCCCATACATTTCAACGTGAGAAACATCTAAAATTAGTTTAGAGGTTGACCTATAGTCTAGACTACAATTTAAGTAAGAAACACTGCACCTTAATCCCCTTGTCTCTCATAGATTGTATAGCTTGACGGAGAAAGTAGTTCTGTGGCTCTGTAATCTCAACCTCAGTGCGTACACATGCCTCGCTGTAGGGACCCAGTAGACAATACTGTTCACCCAACTCCTCGATGCTCACTGCTGCCTTGGTCTTTATAACTGTATAGATACCTCCAACTGTAATTTTGCAAATAAAGATTAACATTATTAACAAACACTTGGCTTGAGAAGTATGGACATTTCAGATTGAAGGTTTAAAAATTAGAGAAGGACGGTATCAAGTTGTCAACAGTTAAAGAAGAACACCAATGATTCCAATTGTTGAAATGATAATTGTCACACCATTACTAACATGTTGTTTGTATGTTATCCCTACTTAGATTGGATATGATCAATGATGTTGATTAAAAAGGCCGTTTTACATGATTAACATGTAACAACCTTTTCCCAATTCAGACAAAATCTTTTTCAAAAAATATAATAAAATATAAAGGAGACAGCTTAATATGAGTTCAAAACCAAAGGTCAGCATAACTGAAAAAACATAAAGATACCATAACCCAACAGTTGGAGAATTTTGAACAGGAAACACAATACAGTTATCCAAATAACATGATATTAACGCAGAAATATAGCAATAAAGAGTGCCGAATATATTTATGAGAAGTTGTTTGTCTAAACTTTGAACAGCTGCTATGGCGATGTGTGTGCATCAATTTGCACAGATTTTTGAACATTGTGAAAGTACCAAATGAGTAGACATGTAATTTATAATTTATACAAAGAACCCACCCGACAACTAAAACTATATTCACACATAGCTACTGTACTACATGTAGCTACATGTAGGTAAGGTGAAAGGTGTGTCCAATTCTAGCCAACCAAAACACGGTATTTCATATAACTGCATTGCATTATATAACACACAACCCATCGAAGATCACTTTTCTTTTTTGTGACATGGTGACAATCCATGATGCTGACTGACAGGAACAGTAGTGACAACCTGACCCTTGCATAAAGTTTGTGATATTGTATACTATAATTTGCAATGTGTGAAAAGGACTTAAGCCCAAGACTCGAAGCATTGTGGCTGATTCATTCCACTCAGGCGTTGTTTCCTAAACTTTGCATTCCCGCTGCGTGGCAAAGGTTTGAAAACAACACCTTAGAGGAATGATTCAGTACATGATACATTGAGTCCAGGGCTTAATCCTTAATCAATGACTGCTTCAGTAAGTGAAGGGAATTATGGTTTCAACTCTGACCACATGTCTTTCTGTAATCATGCTTTCTGTACATGTACAGCTGCATTACATGTACAGCTTCAAGGGTACTGCAGAATATACATGTAGGCTTACCACATGGTATGACCTATTCGAAGTAAAAAAGTGTACCTGCTAAAAGAAAAAAGCCTACAAAGACTGTCTTATCGAGGTATAATCATGTATAGAAACACATTTTCTCTTGAACTGGTTCTAACGAATCAAAAGTCAAATGACTTTGAAGTCTCTGAGTCTGAAAGTGGCACATATTCAATCAGTGTTCTTTGATAAGATTCCAAATTTTTTGTTTCTTGTAAATGAGTGAATATACAAAAGGCTCCACGAGATAACCACGTACTTCCGAGATACAACATGACATGAACGATAACTCATGAAATTCTGCAACAAAGTTAGAAATTTAAAAATAAAATTACAGATAAAATTGTCAAATTCTGTGACCTTGAAACTTCCGTACATTTTAAATGTACTTTTACCTTTATTTGCGACCTCCCATGCGATTTCGAAAACATGCCTGTCTTCTGCCTTGGCAGTTAAACCCCCATCGAGCACACTGTCGTCATATTCAGGCTCTAAACTCTTCAAAGATCGAGCGAAACTGCTTCTTCTTCTCATTGACATATTGTTGATGACCTAGAAAGTGGCGACCTCTATTGTAAGTCAATTACATTTTAGGCCACGAAAATAAAATACTGGAAACATTGGTTTCACATATTTCGTAAATTTGATAAAATAGATGTCGTCAAAAACGATGGGCTAAAATACTATATCTAGTATATAGCTGATGTAGAAGATGCATTTTGCTCCAAACCAATTTGATCCCCACCCCATGTAAGTAGCCTAACGTGGCCTAACTAACTAGCTACATGTATTGTACATGTAGGTATGAGGCCCGGGGGGGGGGGACTGTTCAACTTTTTGTACGGGGGGGGGGGGGGCGCTGAGATTCAAAATATATCCCACTTCTAGAGATTATTTTTCTCTAAAAATGGACCCACATCTAGGGTTTTTCTTTCAAGGTATTTTTAAAAAACAAGACCCACACCGGCGATATCTAGGGATTTTTCTTCAAAATAGGACCCACATCTAGGGATTTTTCGGTTAAAACTGAGGTGATCCACTTTAGCGACACGTCCCCATGTCGGTAGCCAATATTTGGGAGTACCCCCCCCTTGGAATTGAGGCAACTCAGTGCTCAAAATTTCCAAAAATATAAGCAAATATTTCGGATATACATGCTGAAAAATTATTGAAAGTGCAACGGTAGGCCTATTGCCCGAATGAAATATTTGTTTTATTATTGCGAGAAATTCTCTACAATCATTTTGCATTTCAAAGAAATATAGAATATTTGTTTTAACCTATGAACATTTATTCTCTCAATATTCTAAGTTATTGAATGCTTTGAAGTGAAATACAGGATATTTTGTATTTGCACTCGATTTTATCTCGTGCCAATACAGAATTTCTCGAGCACAATATATCCTGAATTGCACTTTAAATCATTCTATAACGTTTTTATCGTGTGATCTTAGGCCAATACATTTTACTTTTGAGATAATCCCAATAAGGAAATATTCGTACTTGCTCTAAAACCATTAATTCAATGCAAACGCTTTTATTTCATGAATTGAAATTCTTGATATTTCAATCAATTAAATGAAATATGTATTGATATCGAGATTGTCCCCTCCGTACAAATGATCAATTCCGTAGCAATACAAGTTGAGGGGACAATCTCAGTTGCAATACAGAATGGCACAGCATTATTCTCGTTTGGGGTGCGAGAGCTCCTGGGTTCCCATATAGCCAATATTTGGAAGTACCCCCCTCCCTCCCCACGGAATCGAGACAACTCAGTGCTCACCAATATATCCAAAAATATAAGCAAATATTTTAGACTAGAATCATATGAAAGAAAAGCCTCTGGAAGTTCCTGAAAGTACTTCAAATACAAAATAATTTTAACGAACCGGCAAGAGATCTGTATCAAAATATTCCTTTATATATAACAAATGATTTCTGAGATTTAACATGGTGAACGAGGTGTCAAAGGGCACTAATTTGACAATTAATTAAAAGAATATTCCTCATTTCTTAACTAGTTCAACATTATACAGTCAGTGTTGATCACCACATATTAATAAAATTGTGGTCAACTTGTAAATGTGCCAGGCTGGAGCCCTGCCAATCAATCAGTGTTTTGGTAATTGCCCACTGGTTCATACATATTGTACTTTATCCTATGCCAAGTAGAGTTTTAGGGAGAAAAGTTGGTAAGATATCGCGTATCCTGATTTTGAGGTTTCCATATCCAGAACCTCCGTATCTCCCGCCATATCTCCCGCTTCGGTGCATATCTTCCCGCTTCCGGTAAGTAGTGGAAATGCAATAAAATGACTTTGCATATGAATGATTTGTTTATTTTTACACCTTGTACTATTGAAATGACCATATGCCCCTGAAAACTCTACTTGGTATAGGATAAAGCAGTTATGTATGGTCGGTTTGGATATGGGGTTCATCCCTCGTGAGATATGCACATCTACCCTCGGTCCCTACGGTCCCTCAGGTAGATATGCATATCACCCTCTGGATAAACCCCATATCCAAAACCTCCCAGTACATAACCCTTATTTATCTGGTTTGATTAACTTTATTGAACTAGTACCAATTATCACCAAACACAATCACCTCCCTATCAATACAGATTTGTTATTCATTGGTTCAGATAATGTGATCTATCATTGATCATGATCTCATCTCAACCTATCGTATGTCCACAACAGGGCATAAATAGCAAAATGTATACAATACAGCTGGGAACGATGAAAAGATGATTCATTGCATAACATCCAAACAGAATAAGACAACAGATAAATGTTATGCCATTTTCAGCAATGGGAAAGGTGTAACTCTAGAACAGTTCAAATTGCACAATACACTACCAATATACGAGTACACACAAATCAGTAATGTAATTCTCAATGGTACACCCAGCATAGGGTGTAAGACTAGATAATATGAATGACCTAATGTCAAAGATATGTAAAGACCACTAAGACTGTTTTTTCGGGCCCACTTTTTGGTTTTAGGGACCCAATTTTTAAAAATTAAATCTGAAATTTGCCCCCCCCCCCTTGTTGGTTCCCAGATCCGCCCCTGAACAGGTTTTTAATTTGTCAGATGTAACAGAAATAAACTATGTATTGGCTGGCGATACTAAACAATAAGTTGACAAAAAATCTCACCAAGATGAAAAAATCTAGGACCATTTGCAATTGTGAAAAGCATTAGAGCTGCACATAAAAGAGTTCTACAAGTTAGTTGTCCAATTACAAGGTTATATGGAATGGCATAAACTGTTATTTTACCCGTAAACTATGCTGATCAAGACTAAGGGTTATCCTGCTATAACATTGGTGCAGCAAAATACCATTTTCAAGAGATAGTGCACACAGCACTGCACCTAAGAAGAGAGTACTTTGAGAGAATTTTGATGCACCAAGCTACCAAGCCACTTGGTATTGACTACATGACTCATGTGCTAAGGGTGTTCAAAATGATTTTATTGCTCCACCCCCATTGTTTGCTCTGCCCCATTGTTCATAGTTTTTAATCAAATAAAAGAGGGCATAATTGTTTGAAGCAAGAAATCGTTTGAATCGCTATTAATTTAGACTATTACTCAAGATAATAAACAAAAACCTCTGTTAAAAACGTTAAAAATTAATAATGAAAAATGATTTTCATTAACTTCGTATTTGGTCATTAAAGATTTCTTGCGAATGTCTTGCAGAAGTATGATTGACAATTGACACTGCTTGCGCTGGTTCATTTTATCTGAATATAAGAAGTAGTTTTCAGTTAAATATCAAATTGTGCGGAAACATTGAAACTTGTAAAAATGGCCTGCTCTACCTCATTGGTAAAAAAAGTCGATGACAGGCTGTGATGATGATAGTGACAATTATGTTTCCACATAGCACTATATGTTTTAATATCCATTTTATATTAATAGTAAACCAACCATCGTGTCTGCAAATGTTTTGAGGATATATTAAAGTATACATTGGTGACATACACCACATTCGAATTCTTTACTTCTATATGAACATTTAAGTAATATAACATATGAACTGGAAAATCAATCAAATATGGTTTATTTTCACTTTTTATCGTTACTCAGACTGTTTGTACTAAACAATTTTCAAATTTTTCAAAAAACACATTTTTTATCCAAAAACACATTTTGACACCCATTTCTTCTTGTTAAATCTCAGTATCAATTTAGGAACCCTACTTTTCAATTGGTAAACATGAATTGCCGACTCGTCAACATATAAGATGTCATAATATTTTCAACCCTCTGATTCTAGTCTATTTCATACAACTTTGACCAGCACTTCCTTTTTAATTTCATTATAACAAATTATTGCAGTTTGTCTGCTGAGTCTGATACTAAATTGAGCAATAAATTGAACGAGACCATGGTGGCTCGTTGGTCTAGGGGCATGATTCTCGCTTTGGGTGCGAGAGGTCCCGGGTTCAAATCCCGGACGAGCCCTTTCTTTTAATTTTAAACTATTGTTTTGCTGATTCAGATACAAAACTGAGCAAAAAAATGGTGTTGGCATGGCGGCCCGTTGGTCTAGTGGCATTATTCTCGCTTAGGGTGCGAGAGGTCCAGGTGTAAAAGGGTAGGAGGTCCTCTCAAATAATGGTCCTACTCTCCATTGATTTATATGGTGACCTAAATACAACCCTTTTCCTTATTATCTTATACACAATCAGGGCCAATAAGGGCCGTTTAGAAAGGGGACCATAATTCCCAGGGGACCATAATTTCTTTCACACCGGTGTGAAAGAAATTATGGCCCCCTGAAGATTATGGTCCCCTTTCTAATCGGCCCTTACCTGTACTGGCCCTGATTGTGTATACGATGATAAGGGAAATAGTTGTATTTAGGTCACCATATAAATCAATGGCGAGTAGGACCATAATCTGATAGGACCTCCTACCCTTTTACACCTGGTTCAACTCCCGGACGAGCCCTTACTTTTAATTTCAACATATTGTTTTGCTGATTCAGATAGAAAACTGAGCAAAATTGGTATCAGCATGCCGGCTCGTTGGTCTAGTGGCATGATTCTCGCTTAGGGTGCGAGAGGTCCCGGGTTCAACTCCCGGACGAGCCCTTACTTTTAATTTCAAACTATTGTTTTGCTGATTCAGATAGAAAACTGAGCAAAATTGGCATCAGCATGCCGGCTCGTTGGTCTAGTGGCATGATTCTCGCTTAGGGTGCGAGAGGTCCCGGGTTCAACTCCCGGACGAGCCCTTACTTTTAATTTCAAACTATTGTTTTGCTGATTCAGATAGAAAACTGAGCAAAATTGGTATCAGCATGCCGGCTCGTTGGTCTAGTGGCATGATTCTCGCTTAGGGTGCGAGAGGTCCCGGGTTCAACTCCCGGACGAGCCCTTACTTTTAATTTCAAACTATTGTTTTCCTGATTCAGATAGAGAACTGAGCAAAATTGGTATTAGCATGCCGGCTCGTTGGTCTAGTGGCATGATTCTCGCTTAGGGTGCGAGAGGTCCCGGGTTCAACTCAAGGACTTCCCTTTTAATTTCAATGAACAAATAATTTGTCTGATACAATGATGACCAATACGGTGTAAACCGGTAGGAGGTCCTATCAATTTATGGTCGTACTCTCCATTGATTTATATGGTGACCTAAATACAACTCTTTCCCTTATTATCTTCTACACAATCAGGGCCAGTAAGGGCCGTTAAGAAGGGGAGTCATAATCCCTGTGGGACCATAATTTCTTTCACAACGGCTCATTGCAGGGAGATTTTGTAATTTTGTCAAACTAAAAGAAAACCAATTTTCTTTATCATCCTGTCAGATCCATTGAACCCATAAAACATGTATTTTTCATTTAGCCTACCTGTTCCTCACTAGATTTTTTCTTGTCCTGCTGTGGTCGTTCTCCTTTCTTTTTGGTCTTGGTCTTTTCTTTTTTAATCTTCTTTTCTTTTGTAATGCTACAAGAAATTCAATATAATATTTGTTTTAAAACACGTTTTTGTTACTTAGGGATTTAGACGTTGACTTGTCTTTCCCGAACGAATTCTTAGAAAGATTCAAAATTTACTCACTGTGACGTGTCTCGATATTCATGACGTTTTGGTTTGATGTCATGGACGACTATTTTGATATAATCTTATTATACAAACAAATATTTAAGCACGGCGAACTTACTCTTTGACAGGTTCTGGGACTGGAATAATCTTCGTAGAAAGAAGTTCTTCGGTGAATAATTCAGGTGATCTTTGATTGTCTGACTTTTGAGATGCGTCATCAGCTTTTGATTTTTCTGATTCATCAGTTGGTTTAAACTGCATCTGCTCTTCTGGAGAGGCAGCTGGGAAGACAGGGGTTTCTGAGCTGTCGCGCCTGAGCTCTATCTCGGTACCCTCTGTTGTTTTGTAGTCCGGTGTATAGACGTTATGGGCTACGAAGCTTGGCATATACGTTGGAGACTGGCTATCGGATGTCTCAGGTTCGGATGCAATACCATCACTGGTTGTAGGCAGGGTATCGGCAGTTTTTGGGGGTTCAACTTGTTGTGACTGGTCACTTGTTTGTTCAACAGATTCAGGAAGAGCGGTTTCATCCACAATATTTTGTTCTAGCGTTTTATTTTCCATTTGTGAATCATCAGTACTTGGGACTTGATGCGCTACAAAACTAGGCATATAGCCATCAGTGGATACCTGACCCTGACCCTGCTCATCGGTTATTGGTCTCTGATCATCAGCAACGTTTTGTTCATACTCTTTCTGTACAGCAGTTGTAACCTCATGCGCTACAAAACTTGGCATGTAACCCTCTGATTGCTGCTCTGTTTCACTGACTGCACTTTGAGGTCCAGTTGTTTCCCTTTGAGATGAATCTTCTTGTTGCACTTGGTGCGCCACAAAACTAGGCATATACTTCCCAGTGTTTGTCTCAGCTTCTGGTTGAACAGATTTCTCCGTTGCATAAACACGATGGGCAACAAAGCTCGGCGAATACTCACCATCTGTTGTAGTCTGAGTATCACTCATTTTTGAATCACTACTACCATCAGTTGCCTCTAGCTGAACTTCATTGTAACGAATCAGTCCAGGTGGGGCGATAGGCTCTTGTTGTTGATCTATTACGTTCTGAGATTCATTAGCATTTACATCATCAAGTCTCTCCTTTTC
The DNA here is from genome assembly GCA_903813345.2 of Owenia fusiformis. Classification (NCBI taxonomy): domain Eukaryota; kingdom Metazoa; phylum Annelida; class Polychaeta; order Sabellida; family Oweniidae; genus Owenia; species Owenia fusiformis. The sequence goes on along the minus strand of CAIIXF020000006.1, from coordinate 12,568,477 downwards.
AAGTTTTTCTGCTTCCGCCTTTCTTCTGAGGACCTCGACTTCAGCATTTGTCACTAATTGATCCAAAAGATCATCATCTGATATATTCTTAGGTGGTGCTTGAACCTGGCCATCGTCTACTGATTGAGGAATAGCCTCATCTACGGCTTGTACTTGCGTTTCACGTAATTCACTTGATGGGGCTATTTCTTGAGGTGGCTCTTGATTACCAACATACTCTGATGATGGTGGTGGAACTGGCTCTTGCATGCCCTGTTCTCCATACATCTCCTTTCTTAGGGCTTCCACATGATCTTGACTGATTTCTTCTACGCTGGGATCAACATCGAGACTTTGCGCAGGTGTCAATGGTGGAGCATGATCACGCTGAACATACTCCGGAGCATCAGCGTTCAAATCAGACGCAGGCTGTTGAGTTTGTGTGTCAACTGATGTTTCAATCATTTCACTTTGGCCCATATTGGCTGTTGGTGGTACTATTGGTTGATTTCCTGGTGCAGCCCATGGATCATATCCTTCTGGTGAGGCACTCCATGGTTGGCCCATCGGTGGGGTCGAGTAGTCAGGGACAACCTCCTGTTGTTGGTATTGGGCAAAACGGGACTCGGAGAAACCATGTTGTCCCTCAACAATATGGTCATCTTCACTACTCCTATCTATAGATTCTTGTATTTGAAGTTCAGTTTCGTGAAAAGGATCAAACTTTGGTGGAGCATCAACTTGCTCAAATTGCTGTTGGGGTGCCTCTACTGGGACTGTCTCACTCGCTTCCACAAATTCTTCCAATGGCTCATCTCCTTCCACGGAAGGTTCACCAGGTCCAAAATCTGCTTTCTGATCTTGCCCGTTTCCAACTACATCTCCGTCTAGTCGTTCGAGAGAGTCAGAAGATAATGTTGAGGCATCTTCAGGTGAAGATTCAGGAAATGCCTCTGCAGCTTGTTCAACTGAGATGTCTTCATGTTTCTTATCCGATTTTCCCTTGTCCCCTTTCTTGTCTCTTTCCTTTTTACTTCGGGGAAGCTTTGATTTACCCGCGCCTTCATTCTGTATGTCACTCATGACTTGAAGAAACTCTTCGAAATCAATGGTCCCAGAGTGGTCAACATCAACCCTCCGCATGATCGCCTAAAATGGAAAACGATTAACTAAGCATAAGCTTCCCAATGGAAAGCTTTATTTTAATCAGGCGTTTCAATAGCTTAAAGGAAATTTTACAACTTTATATTGTCGAAGCCTTTAAAATTCATGTAGTATAGCTGAGCGAAAATCGTGAGAAGGCACTAATTTGATACTGAACTATGTTTCTTTAAAATGTCGCCCATATTGTGTAGGAGTTTGATTATTCTGGATTATACATGGAAGGTGTAGGTTCATTCTAACTTACGGTAATTTTGCCTTTGGGGATAACATATCCCAAACGCTGAGAGACAGAGAAGAGTTCGTCGGAGCTAATAAGACCATCCTTGTTGATGTCAAACATACCGAAGACCCTCTTCAGTTTCTTAACGTCGGCGTCACTCAAACCAGAAGCCATGATTTCAAATTGTCAACTGAAACATTGAGCACAGAGTTAATTTTATCATCAGGTGGCTCATTCGGGGCAGATAGCATGGCGGGTATAGTAGAAAGTTCCCTTTAACTTAAATTACATATTTTTTAGTGGTTCAGTTTTCATATTACCCTTAGTTATGGAAATTAAATAGTTCCAGTAAAAGAAAATGTTATCGGTCCAATACAAAAAAAGATATTTCACTTTTTGTGATTTTGTAACATGAGGTCTATAGGGAATCAATCCGTACATTTTCAAGACAAATCTTTCAAAATTGATAAACAATTTTCAAAACCATATTTCTAGATGTGCTTTTACATGTATATTACACCTTACAAGTTAAATCGCCAAAACTTGTATAAAAACAGGGTTACAACTGACAATACTACCCTGCGCGCAGAGTCTAGTTATAAACTCTCTTTTTAGAAGTGATGCCGAACGAATGCAAAGGGTATGACAATACATTATTTTAGGAGATACTATTACCACAGTTTTTGTAGCCAAACACTAGAAAGTTATGGAAGCATTGTTTCCCTCTCTCCCATATTGCCTCATAGTTGTCGTAAAAATGGTCAATGGGGTAGGCAATCTAAGAAAAGACAGCTCGGTGTTCATCGATTGTCTATAGACTCCTGATAAGTTCAATCAATGAACTATGAATTTTATATGGCAATATAATTTATACATGGCAATATTAATTTATATACATATAGACGTTTGATTCTTTTCCATTATGCAAAAAACAGAATATTAATTCCAATCATTTTGTTAGAAATACATGTAGGTCAGCCTGACCTTATATGTTTATCAAATAGTTTTTTAATCTGTTCATGTATACAAATAAATCATTTTTGGACATTTTTATGACCCTCAATTTCTCTGAGAAATCTAAATCTGATCAGCAGTCAAGCCAAATATAAGTTTCTCTTTTCATGCAGTTCAATGTCTGATTGACAGATCTATTTTTGTCCTTCCATATTTGGGAGTGAAATTGATGTCTTGTGTTGAAGTTCCAAGGTCAAGCTGATCTGGCCACTCTCTAAGACAATTTGATAAAATATAATTTTGACTGAAATCGATTGTTTCTATTTATATTTTCCTCGCTAAAAAGATGTAAATAGAAAAAATACCTTACAAATCATTCTTGGCTATCTAATATCAGTTTACTTGAGAGGTTTTGATAATAATCATTTTTATTCGAAAGGAGGTTTCTGACAGATTTTAAAGGATTGTTTTTTCAAGATTTTTAAGGAAAAAACAATTTCACAATCTTCACAAGTTCAGAGATTCACTTGGATTTTATTGTCTCATTAGATAAACTGTTGGATTAATTTGGGAATCAATGCTAGATTTAATCTTGATAACAACTTGTTGATATCAGAATGAATAAAGATCGAGTAAAAAGGAGAAATCTGAAGAGAACACCAAGCACTTTGGTTTCAAATTGTAGTGATTATGAATCAGTTCTGAAAAAAGCGCAGAGGAAATAGATAAAGTAAAATGATAATGGGAATAGAACATATGAAGTTGGCATGGGAATTGATACCGTATCTATAGGCGATGGTTTACAACATCAGTATCTTTCCTATACACCTGACCGTTCAATCACACCATCGTTACACTCCCTTCAATAAGTTTGGCAATCTTAACTTCCTTTTTTTGACTACGTAGCATATAAACATAGCATTTTGCCATAGATTCCGAAATTATTCGTAAAGCTCACCTCGTTGGTGGAAAGTAGGGATTCAGTGCAAATTGTCGGTAAACAACCATATAATTCATAACATTAATATAACTGACATTTTACAAACTATGTACAAAATATGAAGCAACATTGACGTAGTTACAGGAAAATAAACACAAACATGATGTATTTTTGCTGGTAATTTACAAGCAAAGGTCGGTTTACTTTAGTTAAAGTGACATTTGCAGGTTCTTCTCGTCATTAATATCAAAGTGGGCGTACAGAGTAAAAATGGTGTACATATGCATGTTGAATAATCACAATTGGCAACATTCACTGATGAACGGAACATAATTTAGATAGTGCCCCAGACCTTAGCTTGGCCTTTTCATTAAACGTCTGCGTGTAAAGCGATGATGACACCTCTCTTATGTAACCATTGCTTTTATTTTTTGTATTTTATAATCTTTCACATTTTGTACCTTTTTCATTTTGACAAAAATTGTCATCTTGTTAATCTAATTTGTCAATTTTTGCCGCTAACTAGCAATTAAGCTGTAAGGTAAGGACTGTAAAGAACGTGTATTGTTTATCCGGTTGGTCTCATTACTTCACGGCGACCATCATCGTTTTCATAACCCCTTCGTCTTAATTTTTCCACATGGGCCTTTTAATTGGTAGTCCTAGGGGCTTGCTTCTCTTTGGTATGTGTGAGTCAAACCACGGAATATGCATATACAGTGAACTTTAACTTGTAAACACATGTCTGTAGTGAACACCATTTCATGGATCACACTCCGTTGACTTCAGTATAAAAACAGTCTCTACTCTCTTTACTGGACGCCTATCTACAGTGAACATTCAGTTGCTCCAAATATGTTAAATACACAGAAGTTTCACTGTATATGCATTTTTTGTACCGAAAACGTTTACGTCAATATTTACATACAGTAGCTTGGATCTGTAATATTTGAAGGTGAAACACGAATATGATATCAGATAAACATGGTTGCTTGTTATGTCAGACCTCAAGTTTTTCTAGGTCATTCAGACCCAACTTTAGAATATGTTGTATGATTACATGGCAGAACGATAATACACAGTCAGGCGCATTGCCCCCCCCAAAAAAAAATCCTAAATGGGTTTTGTAGAGTAGAGACCACTTCCCACCCACTGAGACATTACATGGGGCTATGCTGTGGACTGTGTATGAAGTTAGTTAGTAATGGGACATGTTCCAAAATGATTACTAGTAGTTATAGGCTAGCCAGTAATTAGACCAAAGTTTGTCTTCGAGGGATACTCGATTGCGCATGAACTAATGAGGAAAATGATACCCTTGCAACTACAATCCAAGAGGTGGGGAGGGACTAGTAGGCCCAATGGATATCAATTTCAACCAGACACTATAACGACTCTCAGCGTCATCTATGTGCATTAAAAAACTATGTGGAAGAGTACGCACCATTATGAAAATAATTTGACATGTTTCAGGGCAAAAATATTACGAATGCAGTTTTAATCAATAAACATTTTTGCCATAAATGTTTCTTCATTGCAATTCATATTATCCTTGGTTGATTCAATGTGTTGCAATACAATTTCCATTTGATATGTTTGAATCCATTGTGGGCCAATGTTTTTTGTAATGACAATTTACAAGTGCCTATCTAGCTAAATACTTAAATTATTTGCATTTGTAGAACTCGTCTTAATTTAGTGCCATGGATGTAATGCAACTGCACGTTTGTATTTGAAAGCTTATTATGCAATAATTTTCATTTTATATATGAACAGTCTAAGTAATCATACATATGTATTAAGGATATGTTACTCACCTGTTGAAGAATATTTAATAAATAAATATCCAATTATTTCTGCTGATCTTGAACGAATTCGAAAACGTCTGGCTGAAACAGTATTCTGACTGAACAGTGTTCCTGTGTTGTCTGCAGCAGATCACTGAGTCTCGGAAATAAGCCTCCCACTATCTTAATTATTTTTTGCACGGCCTAGGATACCTGTACAGGTAGGTAGATCGGGACCGTCTCATGAGTGAAAAACTTTAATAAGATTTATTGCTCATTAGTCACGATATGTATGGAATAAAAACAATCTGTGATGTTCAGTCTGTATGTGAGCTTACAGTGAGATATCAGAGTAAATACTGGGTAAGGACTGGAAATGAACATTAAAAATTATAGCACATAACGCCCAGAGTCAGACAGGCTCCAATCAAATCTCTGGTGGGCAAGAGATCCAAAATAAAACAGAATGTTTCCGATCACGTTTCCATGGTAATTATTGAGAACGTCCCTAGGCATCAGTTTCATCAGATGCGATATATTACCAAGTTGTAGTAGCTATATTGATTGCCAAAGGTGATCCTAACAAGTTATCGAAAAGATTGGGAATCACGAGATACTTGTGTACCTAAATGGTGGACTTCTTACCTCATCCCATCATGTGCTCATTTGAGTAATTAGTTACAGATCTTTGAACACAGTTGTCATGGTAACGGATGTTGTATCGGGGTGTTGTACATTTTTCTAGATACAGGGATGAATCAGACATAGACTAACAATGGATAATGTTCTTTTTTGGACAAATCTAACCGGAACTGAAATGATCCAAATACATGAATCATACAAAAGAGATAAGTAAAATCAAAATGCCGAACCTCTGTCATTTCACTTACTTAGTTTAGTCCGTTCCTAAACGTGTGCTTATAATTAAAAACACGAATCCAGATTTTGTCGTATATCTTTCTATTCGGTATCTTTTAACTTTTTCGATTCGGATCATGGTATACGAGGATTCTACTTAAATAAACACAAGATGTTACTCTGCCCAGGTTTCTCATTTGCAATGGGCACTTCAAAAAAAATTTACCACAAAATTTTCATTGATTTGGTTTGAAAAAAGCCAAGAGCACATTTTGAAATTGGGGTAATAAAAGGTAATATAACAATTAAGCATGTCAATTAAAACCATCTCAACTTATTCGCTCTCAGGAATTGATGTAAAAACAGAAACGGTGAAAATTCACAAACATCATTCTGATACTCATCACATCTTTCTGACTTCAACTATAAATATGTCTTCTAGAGAGAAGCTGATAGAAGACCATGGTTACTCACGATGCACAAACAATTGTATTGGGGGCGGGGGGGGGGGGGTTGTCAATCAGAAAGTGATGACTTATTAGCTTCCTTCGCCATCTATTCAATAAAGACTTCTTTTTGCTGCACAATGTCGCCATCTATACAACATAAATTTATTTTTGCTACACAATGATGAAGGGTTGTGGTTAGTACACGGGGTGGGATTGGAAGATTTGTTTGCTATGGGAATCGAGCAATTTGGTTATTTTCCTTGATGTATCAATGAGACCTTGTTCAGCAGTTCTTATTTTTTTTAATGAGTAACAAACGAAAACAGACGTTCGTGTATACATTTTCACAAGTCTTGTATTCTTGCCGATAGAAGTGTCATATTTTATAAAATTTGAATGTTGTACATTTCTTACATTTCATTTCGCAAAGTACATTTCAAATTCTAGGTCTCACTAATACTTCCAGAGTCGTATATAGATGTTATCAAGTCACCATATTATGACATTAAAAGGTTACACAAAACGCACAGGGTATAGTAAATGCTACAGAACATCCCATAAAGAACCATTATAACATTTTATCTCAAACTTGTTATCGGGCATCGCTTAGTGAAACAGCTCACAGTATTCATTGGAGTATTGTCTAGCTTGCTTTTAAAATACATTGATACCGTGACCACATTGATTTGAGAAAAAATGAACCTGGATAGAGCTACTTCCAGTTAAATTATTCTGCTCGTCATCTTTACGGTACTCACGTTTGTCAAACTTCTCGCTTCTATTTCAATACGACTATGTCTTTACAGAATCTATGTGAGAGACCCTTTATCATATCTATCCTACAAAACAACAACTTTGAGATCATTATCAGAAACTTCGTAAAGTTAGAAATTCCAATATATTGTCATGGTAAAATAACAAATATCTTAGGAATTTTCATCTTTACAGGACACTAACCCTTACGTAACAATAAGGTAAATTATTAATTTCTATAAAAAACGTTTATATGTTTAATTCAGCGCTTGAAATACATAATTAATATGAATTGTTCATTGTTTTTGCAATCTACCAGGTCTATCAGTTCTGGTTGGACGATATGTATATGAAACCCAGACTCTCATTACCTGTGAACTCTAACCCTGGAATGGTGTTTCCCAAGCAATATTTCGAGGACCAAGACGCCCAACTAAGGTAATGAAATACATCTCTATAGTGGTAACATTGTATTGATACGTATTTAACGTTTTATTTTCAACAGGTTTTTATAGTACATGTAAAAGTTAACACACTCCGATTATATTTAAAGATTACAAAGCATAATAATACAATATAATTATGATTATTTACAAAGAATGACGAGAAAGAAGCATCAGTATACCTAACGAACTTTCCTCTGGATAGTTAAGAATTCTCAGATCTACCACATTTTCGGGAAATATTATAAAAAATCTCCCCTCGGGAATATCCTGTCCACTCGCATGTTCCTCAGCCTGCAGCCTCGGGAACACGTCAGTGGACAGGATACTCCATCTGGAAAAATATTTTGCACTATTTCCCTCAATGGCCATCACTGTTTGTATAATAATAGGTCCATATTGTCAGCTCCTCTTCTTGAAATTGTTAATAACTCGATAATGACCAAATATCTAAGATTTTGCAAGGTAGGAGAAATATTTTTAATATACAGATAACCGGAAGAGCATCCGCTCAGGATCTAGTTCTGGCAAGTTATTGATCAAATAGTCCGATATCATCCAACAATTCTTTGGGACATCCATCTCTAATTGTTTGCTGGACGTTTTCAACGTTTTCACGCAGATCAATGTTTGGAAGCAATTCTGTACGGATCCAGCCAATGTCCTGCCTATTGTACACAACGAATGCCGAATATTTGTAATGCTCTTTTCTGGTGGTATGGTTTTCGCAACAATCACTACGACATCTGTTGTCAAAGACACCAGTATTCGATGTGTCATCTATACTTCATCAATACAGCAACTATGGCACCAAGGAGCATCAATGGTACCAATGTCGCCATCACTAGAACAATTTGAAGATTATGGTCACAATCTATCCAGCTCAAGTCATAATTCGCAACGGTTTGGTTTTCCATAGACTTTGGCAGACCACACAAGGTATTTCCTCATCTCGCAACTTGCAGTCACAGAAAAATCTATTTTCTTCAAGGTTGATATATTTTAAATTCTTTAAACCATGGAAATTTCTAGGGTCCAAATAGGTGAGTAAGTTTCCTTGTAAGTGGAGGGCTTCGGGGGATTTTAGTTCATTGAATATTCCGTCTACAAGGACTCCCAACATATTGTTGCTTAGGTCCAACACCTGGATATTTTCTCCCCCGCTGAATAGACCATGTACTATTATTGTTTTTCGGTAAACTTCGACTCAGCAAGGATGAGTTCTTTCAAATTATCTAGATGTGTCTCAGCCACCATTTTACTTAGCATGGTATCCTTGAGAAACCCCAAATCATTTTGGCTGATGTCCAACTTGACTAGATTTCTAGCTTTTGAGAGCATATTGAAAAACCCGATGCCTTCAAATCTGTCCTGGTTTCGATACACCAAAACATGAAGTTGATCAAGTGTAGTGTCTGATATATTCACATTCACCAATTTTGTCCCGATTTTGATCATGTGGAGCTCCCTTAGTTTTGGCAGGTTGTAAATCTGGTACCTTAGATTGTCGAGTGTGTTGCAAATAGTTAAACTTTCGAGATTTGGAAGGTTGGAGATAACGACTGGTTTTGTGTACTCGGTCCTGTAGATTACACACTTTCAAATGTTTCAGGCTTTTAGGAAAATCATGAGCTGACATGGGGGGTTGACGGTTATCTATTATCATTTGATAACAAGGCTTTAAGTCGCTTTAGCTGCAACATTAATGATTTGTTGTTCGGCAGATTTGTCATATTCAGTGATATCAACCTCTTGGAAAAATGCATTAAAGCATTACCTTCATATCTCCAAATATTGTTACCGAATATATCTAAATGTTTCAATCCGGTCTTGTTCAATGGCTCGAAAATGAACTGTTTAGGAATGGTACAGATATACCACAACGCGCAAGGTTGAGCGAGTTGACTTTCTTATATCGTAGGTTATTTAAAAGGGCATGGCTGCACGTATTCAAATCATTTCGGTCGAAATTTAGGGCGTCAAATCTTTTAATCTTATTAAAACAACCAGTTTCCACCTGTCGAAGATTATTTCCTGACAAGTCTAGGGACACAATATTAAAAACGGAATAGTATGTCATTCCATCCTTAGTTAGTGTCTCGATACCCGCCTTATTCGTTGCTATCACCCTCAACATCAGGCCAACGGTATGGCCTCCTATCCTTGGCCAGGTCTCCAGAGACAAATCAGTAACAGACTCGCTCTCAACATCAGGCCAACGGTGATGGCCTCCTATCCTTGGCCAGGTCTCCAGAGACAAATCAGTAACAGACTCGCTCTCAACATCAGGCCAACGGTGATGGCCTCCTATCCTTGGCCAGGTCTCCAGAGACAAATCAGTAACAGACTCGCTCTCAACATCAGGCCAACGGTGATGGCCTCCTATCCTTGGCCAGGTCTCCAGAGACAAATCAGTAACAGACTCGCTCTCAACATCAGGCCAACGGTGATGGCCTCCTATCCTTGGCCAGGTCTCCAGAGACAAATCAGTAACAGACTCGCTCTCAACATCAGGCCAACGGTGATGGCCTCCTATCCTTGGCCATGTCTCCAGAGACAAATCAGTAACAAACTCGCTCTCAACATAAGGCCAACGGTGATGGCCTCCTATCCTTGGCCAGGTCTCCAGAGACAAATCAGTAACAAACTCGCTCTCAACATAAGGCCAACGGTGATGGCCTCCTATCCTTGGCCAGGTCTCCAGAGACAAATCAGTAACAAACTCGCTCTCAACATAAGGCCAACGGTGATGGCCTCCTATCCTTGGCCATGTCTCCAGAGACAAATCAGTAACAAACTCGCTCTCAACATAAGGCCAACGGTGATGGCCTCCTATCCTTGGCCAGGTCTCCAGAGACAAATCAGTAACAAACTCGCTCTCAACATAAGGCCAACGGTGATGGCCTCCTATCCTTGGCCAGGTCTCCAGAGACAAATCAGTAACAGACTCGCTCTCAATGTCCGCCCGAATTCTGCTTTGTTTGAATTGGTTTGTTCCATAACTCTCAACCACCATCATTGACAATTTCGTTATGTTGTTCCCGCTCAGGTCGATGTGGTTTACATCCGGGAGCCCTTTAGGATCTTCTTTTAGACCCCTATAGCTGCAATCCATGATTCTGATGTCATCCACTGTACGTTTACAAGTACAAATAGCTGGGCATTTCATGCATTTATTGTCTCCAGGTTGTATTTGGAAAACTGTCTGGTTTTGAACAATCTCTATTCCGTTACGCCACGACTTTTTGTACAGATAGACAAGACCGAAAACGAATACAACTGCTAAACCGATCAATACCCTTTTGAGTGCACGTCTTCTGCCGTACAAATGCATCCTTCAAAAAAGTCTGGCAATACCATACAATATCTGGAAGTATACAATAACGGACTAGTCATGTGACGAAGCAATTGTATATATCACAAAAGTGTTCCCAAAACGCGAGCACAATGCTACGCACCGCTGATATAAGTCATTGACAAATCGTTGTCCAATGTAGTTATACATCTCCGAATGCAGACCTCCAGAAAAATAATGAATAAAATACAGAATGGTAAATTAATAATGTATGTACCTTCTTCCTCCAAGATATGAGCACAAGTACGAAGTTTGCCTGCAAAAAGTTCCGCCAGTCTTGCATTGTCTATTACCTGCAGTTAAAGGCTGGTGGTGTCTGGGTGTGACACTATAAATGACAACCTCTTAAATACTGTCCGGCAGTGTTGTTCTAAATAAATATATATAATATATGTAACTTCCTTGTATATGAGCTCGATTGCACTAAACATGAAATCCGATAACACATGTGTAATAGATACAAAATGTTTTAGGAACTCGAGTGTTTTATCATATTTCCGTAAGTGGCACGCTTTATAGACTTTGATAACATTTGTAATTTTTAAAGGGTGTGTACTTTTGTAAAAGGAAAATAATCACGGTAATCACGTGATTTTGGCATTCGAATGAATGAAAACCAACTAGTAGGCAAAGGAGCATCATGATATACCATGACATCTCATTTCTTCTCAGCCCTGAGATGCCATGATATAATGAGCTTGATTTGGCGATCCAGAGGCCTTATTCACAATGTGTCGCATCCTATGCGATTGCGACATCGCAATCGCCATCGCAAAAATCGCTAAAATTCTTATTCACAATCAAAGTGCGATTGCGACTTAGCAATTCAATCGCATTAATAGCGTCATATAATTGCGACTACCCTCAACCAGCCGCAATACAGTCGCAATATTAAGGGTTGCTTTATGTTTTAATTAAATGCGTTTAGCGTTCTCCGAATTATCTGATATTTTAATACAACGTTTTTCGGTATACTAACCAACATACGATTTTAAAAAAATCGTCATTTCATGTGTTCTGACGAGATAATAAGGGTCTAAAGTCGTCTTAAATAATGGAAGAATATTTTCTATATTTCATCTAAAATTGCTATCAATGAATCGCAATGTTATAATTCCCGCCATTATCAGTCGTCTGAGACACAAAATGGCGATGATAGCGGTGAACCGCAGACAGCATCTCGTAAGACCAAGATTATTTCGCGACAGAACACATCCATTGGATATTTACGATGATCATGAGATGATCGAGAGGTATCGTCGTTTTATGAGGGAATGGACATGAACTTTAATTCCATTAATAGATAAAGAGATTGTTGTATGGGGTTTTCTTCTGAGATTCAGCCCCACCCTGAATGAAATTTATATTTGCCCCGGGGATCGTGGTGCAATCGGTTACTCACAACAGACCATTATGTTCCCCAATATTTTAACTTGTATTCCATGATTCCCAAATAATTGTAACGGACTTGTTAATTATAATTAAAACAAATATTTTTATTCCAAGCTTTACAGTTCTCTGATTAATGCAATAAGTACATTTGTCTTAACTGATCAAATGCTTTACCAATTGTATGTCTCTTCATAAATATTTCCTAATTGAACATCAATCATATCAAATTTTAAATTCTTAACTTTCAATTCTAGATTCTCAACTTCATAAACTTCTCAAACTTCTCAAACTCCTCAAACTCGCTTGGCCTGTGATAATTATATAAAATAATCTCGATATGAGGTTTGTAAAGTGTGTTTTTACATTTTACAAACATATATGTTTCATGTCAAATGCAGATCCTTGTTGAATGATTTAATTCCTATAATATATCCGCGCTTGTTAAATAAAAGAACTTCTCATACAAATAATGAATAATAAATATTAATTGAAAATACTTCGTCCCTCATTTGCCTTATTCCGAAGCAAATTACCCGTATCAAATTTGTTTCCCCTTTCTCCCTCTTTCCATGTTTCCAATCCATTCACAGATCCCTTCAAGATTCCCCATTTCAACTCCGTTCCCAGTTCCGAGTTTGTTTCGAGTTCCCCGTTGGTTCCGCGCTTTCGATCTGTTCCCAGTTCTCCCCGAATCAAGTCTAAACTGCCATTTATATACCCGTAAGTGATGCTATTCTTAGCTAGGGGCCGCGTGACGTAATTTACGTATGAAAGTAGAATTGACACAAGAATGAATCATAATCGGAAATGATTCCATTTATGGTATTGACCGGAAATTATGCCTTATAAGGAAGGTGAGTAATAGTTCTTCTATATGTGAGATCGGCGGTAATTTTTGAATCAAAGAAAGTGTACAATGTTTGAATTTTGAGTTACAACATTTACAGTAAAGCTGCTAATTAACACATTGCTATCCTAATGCGATTGCTATTGCTACGCGATTGCGATATCACGTCATTGTGAATACCGCGCCAAAATTGCGATGTCGCAATCGCATTCAAATTGCGATGCTTTGTGAATAAGGCCTCTGGAGAGCCCAAAATTGAGGATTTTTGAGATCTTTCATCCCAGCTCATATTTCATTTAATTGGGGTCATTAAACTTGTGTACACATACCTGTGCTAATATTTGCTGTTAAATACAATGCCTATTATGTAATGTATTGACATTAGGTAAATGATTACATGATAACTATCACACTTATTGACAGTTATAACTCTTCCCATCTGATGTGCTCAGATCACAGAATATGCCTCATAATATCAGAGCATGTTTCAGGTGAAACAGAAAGATGCTATGAGTATCAGAATGGCAAAGGAGCACATGAACAAGAACTGGAACTACTACCTGCGGGTAAAAGACAGGTGTAAAATGGTAGATGGTCCTATCAAATTATGGTCCTACTCTCCATTGATTTATACTACTACTCTCAATAATGATAACAAATCTACGAGGAGTACAGAGTCTATATGTCTGATTAACATAATATAAATGTTATAAATAATTATATAAGTCAAGTAGTCAAAAACATGAATCTCATCATTAGTTCCAAAAATTTTAAAGAGCGGACTGATTAATTATAATTTTCGACAATGTTGCTAATATTTAATTTGTTTAAGGATGTTCCTTTTAGGTTAACATTGTTTTGTAGAAATATAGACGTTTTATCAAATATAGGTTTCTGGGATCCCAACGAGCAAAAACTCAAAACCTAGTTAGTGTGTTTTTTCTAGCCTTGCCCAAGTCGGTATTTTTTTACTTATCTGATCTTGAATTATTGTCATAATAGAAATCAAGATAAGTAAAAGAGACCGACTTGGGCAAGGCTAGTTTTTTTCTTATCCAGATAGTATTGATATTTGGCAAAGTTGGTATGATTCTTGCAATAGAATTCTGAGAAAAAAATCGGTTTTCACAAAACACAAGCTGAAGAAACTTGTTCTGAAACCCTTAAACATCTAAAATCACCAAATAGAAATAAGTGGGCTAGACCGCCGGTGGGACGTTCCTAAAGTAAACACAACAATACTCAATGTTTTTTTTAGTTTTCACCGAACATAATAATGTTTGTGTGCCATGCATATTATTTTGGAGAATATTTCTCACTGTGAAACAAAGACGTCTCAGAATGTAATTGACTTAAATCCATTGTACGACAACACATGACCTATAATAAGATGGCCTACATTTTTGTTGACCTTCTTAAAAACTATTTTCAGATTTGCCGCCCGGTTAATCTCTGGCATATTGGACTACAAGCAATAATAGATTCGTAAGTATTATCAATATTAGACATCATTTGGGTTTCCCGTAAGATAACAAATGTTATGATTTACAAATGTTAAGATTCAGATCATCTAAAATATCGAGAGGATAGAGATATTCTAAACTTTCAACTTGCAGGTCCATCCCCAACTATTCCAAGTATTTCAAATTATGTAAATTTTGAAAATGGAGAGCTAGTCAACTCTATGATAAATGAGGAGGCAACATGCCATGAGTGGGCGATCACGACACCCTTTTTCAAATTTCGACGAAACAATTCAGAAATACTGTGAAATGTTAGGTTTATGTAGACACTTGAAGATGTAATATAGGTCAAACTTATCTGATCATCGGAGTTGTTTTTCAAAGAAATAAATTCAAAAATATATTTTTACGCACATAACATGACATGACACCCTTTTTCAAATTTCGACGAAACGATTCAGAAATACTGTGAAATGTAAGGTTTATGTAGACACTTGAAGATGTAATATAGGTCAAACTTATCTGATCATCAGAGTTGTTTTTCATAGAAATAAATTCAAAAATATATTTTTACGCACATAACATGACATGACACCCTTTTTCAAATTTCGACGAAACGATTCAGAAATACTGTGAAATGTAAGGTTTATGTAGACACTTGAAGATGTAATATAGGTCAAACTTATCTGATCATCAGAGTTGTTTTTCATAGAAATAAATTCAAAAAAATATTTTTACGCACATAACCCATCACGATCATGACACCCCTTTTCAAATTTCGACGAAACGATTCAGAAATACTGTGAAATGTTAGGTTCATGTAGACACTTGAAGATGTAATATAGTCAAACTTATCTGATCATCAGCTACTTTTGTTTCAAACCGTTTTTGGAAATGTTTTTTTTGATAGATTAGTATTGTACTTACCCGAAAGAATGAATCTCGATTCATTTACCAAAAACATTCGATGACGCGGTGCCAGAAAATGAGAAAAAGCTTTTTTATACAGAAAACCAAATTACAAACCGTGAGTATCCTTACTCAGGACTACATTCTTTTTGTGGCATGATTAAATGATTCTGTGCCATAAACCCTTTTATTCTTCTTAATGTGAGACTTTTTCTGGTTAAAGCTCAATCGTTCCACTGGTAACGTTTTTACAGCTGCTTGTTCACCCTGGGGTCTTTCATTTTAGGGCCATGCAATTTAATACTAAATTGACGTGAATTGCCAAAATCACTTCAAACCATGAAATAATAATGGTATTTGGTCATTTTAGAGATGCTAGATCAAGTATTCTGAATTTTTCACGAAAATAAGGCTAATTTTCTTGGCACGCTTCACACGTTTCCAAAAGAAAATTAACTACGTAGCGTAATTTGATGTCACTAATGATGCTTTCTGTTTCATTTGATAAAGAAACAATAAATTATCTGAAATTTTTCTCCACGCAATAAGTAACATTGGCTTTAACCGTGTCTAAAAATTCCCTGGGGTGGTGGTCTTTCGTTATTCTCAGGCTATCGGTTTTCACTCTCAATTAATGAAGCGATTTTGTAAATTGAATTTCTCAGTTCTACGACTCTCTTCCAAGCAGTGTCTTCCCTTTATGACCCAGATATGTCAAAATTTGTTCGCCGATGTATTAATTTAACCAAGGGGTAGATGCTTCCCAGACAAATGATTGCCTGCCATAAACAGACAAGATAACTTGCAATATAATATTTCTCCATAGGAAATGTTTGCTTTATTAGTAATAAATCATAAATTTCCAAATCAAAACACAGTAAATCTCTTGTCTTCAGACGTACACGAAAAGCGTAGATAAAAACATCCTGCGTAAAACCTCTCTTATGTATTTCGGCTCACGATTTCACATTTTCTGCCTTTTCCGACTCAGCTGTCAAAAGATTAGGAACTTTAACTTTAGCTTCTGGAGATTCAGTAAATGGTACAATAGGTTTAGAAATACTAAGATCGTACATTGATAATCCTTCGAGCCAGTTTTGTATTCTGCATTCCGCGCTATTGTGACTAGTTTCTCTCAGCTTGCCCTTGGTGGAAGTATTCCTTTCGTAAGCTTCCCTGTACATTTGTTCGAATGTTTTCGGGTTACCTTCTCCATCATGGGTCTCTCTAAAAACAGGCATGGATAAGGACATGTTTGAAGGTGGGATGAAAAACTGGGGTTCTTCTCCCTCTATGAACTTTACATCGACCTCATTATGATTCAATTCGGGAATGTTTGCATCGTCACTTTGCTTCAGATTTGAGCAAGATCGTGCATCGCGTGTCATTTTAGTGACAATGAGTTTTTTGGAGCCTGTTCGTAAATAAAGATAGCTTGCATCAGGGGTCGAATTAGCCCGCCTTAGTGTCCCGAACACACCGGGTTCTATATCTTCTCCGGGGAGACTACAGCGATCGAACGAACTAAACGCAAAATCACGATCAGACGATCCGCATATAGAAACGTTACTAACCGCCCTCACTAAAAAATCATATGTCCCCGAACTTGCAGTACTAGATCGACTCCTTTTGATGGACCGCGCTGGGTCAAATGCATCCAACCAGGCGATATCCCCACCGTGCTCAATAACCCCTGTATCCTTATTTCTTCTCGGCAACCGAGGAGTGCAATAAACTCCGAGTTTATTCTGATGTACATTTTCACAACTAGTGGCTAGTTTAGACTTGCCGTTTACCTGAAGGCTATCCTGTTTGAAAATACGTTTAGTGACTTGGGTGTTATCACAAAATAAGTTGGGGAGGCTTCCATATTGAGTCGATGTAATTTCCCACGCTTGTTTCAACATAGGAGCCTTTGGTTTTTGCTTGGGAGAAGATGCTTCCTTATCTGGGGCGTTCACCTTGATTGTCGGAATAGGAGGCCCGGCTTGTGCCATGATGATGGATATGATATTTCAAAATGGTTCCTTACATAAATAACCCCGTTTCCTTTTCTCACATCAAGTCTGTTCGTTACCTATTGTAAGGAATGAGAAACGGAATCTATTTAACGAATGCGATATTTCCAGCTTGGCTTCTATTGATTTGTTATGCTGTTTTAATTCCAGTTAAAGTCATATAAAATGTTTTCATTGTACTTATTCTCAGCTCGACTCAGATCTTCGTCGTTCACCCTCATATCACTAATCACTTAAGGAAGAGCAATGTCGTTATCATACAAAACGATGAACTAATACATTCATTCGTTCGGTTTTATGCAATAGCTCGATAAAGAATGTAATAAACCGTCACTAATTCCTGCTGTAGTTTATTATGATGGTCTTGATTCAGACATTTATAGCATCAGAAATGACTCTACTGCCTGCTGCAGAATTGTGGCTAGAGAAAGTAATGTGACAATTGAAGTAAACAGCTGAATTTCAATTCATACGCCACGTATCTTAATTGTAAAACTTATACAATCTGAAATGTGTTTTGCTGTATAATATAAGTCTAACTGTCACGCAATATAATATCAAATCCAAGGCTCTAAATTATATGTGCCCTGGGTTGGTTCATCCTTTAAGATCGGACCTCGCTACGCTTAGGAAAAATTGAAATACCATAGGACCAAGAATGGTGTTGGTCTTCTTACTTTTATTCTAATTGTTGGTGTCTATGAACGTCTACTGTCCACTTGCAAACGCATTTTATGATCGTGTGAATGCACCATGTGCGTTTAACGACTTTTCGTGACTACGAATATGCCTATAACGTATGATGGGCGTCTGTGGAAGTTAACGTGTACAAATCTAACTCGTTTTAGAGATGCGACGGCTCTCACAGGCAGAGAGGTATTTTCCCATTAATTCCTGAGATGTTCTCTAAAAGCAGGAAGTTGTCAATAATGTGTCAATATACGACCCTATACATTACTTCAATAGTAGTAATCCATATGTCGGTAAGTCACTGAGGATGATGGAAACGGTACAGCAATCAGATTCCCCATGTCCTGAAATGAATGAATAAACAAGATTAGAATATATACAGGTTATTCTAAACATTAGCTTATTTCCCAGGTCCCTTTCTTTTCCAATTGATATTGCAAACTCTAGAAGATATTTCATCCTCCTTTCCGTTGACGTCTCCCATTGCGGACTGAACTCCGAGTTTTGAACCTTACCATCGATGGCATCATATATATGATCAGACACTCTCGATTGATTAGCACAGAGGACCGAATAGGGCTAGTATATATTGTGAATGAAGTCAGTACTTTCTCCATATAAACTGAATAACATTTGACAAATTTTACAGGGTAGGCCAATTTTTTTCCAGTTTGCTAAATTATTTGCAAATTGAATACAGGAGTCAATTTTACATTTACTCGACAAACCAATAGTTATCTATATCAGGAAAGGCAACTCATCTAGGCCTTCACTGAGGAACATTAAATCCCTTTCACCCCTGGGCTAGATTTCTTGTGGCCCATGATTGAACTTAGCAACAAGAAAATGGAAAGGACACATGAACCATTATTGCAAAATCGATCTCTAACTGAAGATATGATGAATAAACAATGATCATGACTGCACTGCTAAACATTGCTTCTTAATGAATGTAAGGTTTAGGATCCTTTAGGATTTATAAACTCAATTTAGGATTACCGATGAAACAATATATCTAGCCTTTAAATTGTTGAACTCCGGACGGAATCGAGATATAAAGTGAAATTTGTGAATGCTTATGGCTGTCAACAAACACACTGCACCTCCAGGGGCGCATCTTGAAACCAACAAGGGGGGGCCAAATTTCAGGTCAGAGGAAAAAACTCCCGCGGAAAAAAATTTTTGGCCCCTAAAACCCAAAAGTGGGCCCAAATTTTGAAATTTTGATGTCCATTTTATTCAAAATTTGGCCTGAAATTAAAAAATAAGGCCTTCAAAGGCCCAGTAATGACCAAAAAGGCCCACTTTTTGGAGCCTGAAGGCCTTTAGCCCCCCCCCTAATCCGCCAGTGACCTCCATGCTGATACAAGGGGTGATCAACAAATAACAAATAACAAATAGAGCCCTATAACAGAAACTAATTGGAGTTAGAACACTAAACTTAAAACATAGTATCAATAAACATTCATCAATATTTCCAGAAGATTTCAGGCACAAACATCGATATATGCCAAAGTCAGTACAGTTACCATAGTAACCCGTGGTATGGGTACCTGAAGCAGGTCTTTAATATTAAGAAACAATTATTAAGAACCCAAGTCATGGGTACCAGAAGCACCTCAAATATATGATGTCACAATCTTTTAATAACCATTTTTCATGCTCATAACTGATGCCCAGTTCATGTTAAATAGTGACAGTTTTATTAACCATGATCTACTTCTTTAATCATCTCTACTATGTGTGTTGTTTTTGGAGCACCTGTAGTCCTGTACGTGAAGCATCCTCAGCAGATCGTCTTGGCTTTTCAGAAATCGTTCTGTACCATCCGTAGACATTGCTTAGTCCATTTTTATCACCAAATGACTTCTTTAGCATCTCATAAGTTTTTGCAGTGATATTTCATTCAAAACACAGCATTATATCACTTCTCTGTCTTCCCTGGAGATCTGAAGTTTTCAATTCAACCATTTTTCAGTATGGTTTACTTGACTTTGATTTCCTCAATGTCGATGTCTTCTGTCACCCTATCGTTGGGTATCGACATGTATAATGACAAACCTATTGTTGGGTAATGACATTATGATTAAAAGTAGATCACATTAATTAACCGAAACTTTTCAGAGTTGATTTACACCCAAATAACATCAAATCTGTATGACTTAATGGTGTCTTTCAAACTCATTTTGGACAGCGATCAATACCTTATTGTTATGCTTCACAACCTGCTTCAGGTGCCCATACCACGGGTTGCTATGGCATCCGGTACTCCGACATAAAGCAATATTTATGCCTCAGATTTTGTGGAAATAATAATGAATGTTTGGTGATACGATGTACCAAATTTGGTATTCTAACTCCAATTAGTTTCTGAGATAGAGCTCTATTTGCGTTATTTGTTGATCGCCCCTTGTACAATAACAAACCAAAACACCCACGTCTACTCTTAATTACGGGAAGTAATCTGAATTCAATTAAAGCCATCATTTTATCTGATGCGCATTCCTTTAAATAAATAGTTTTTTAATCGACTGGATTTGTTCCCGACCTTATTCATTACCGCCCAAGCTTAACCACGACTTGCATTTGGGGTTATCAAAATTATATCTATCTCGTATATTATTACACAAGAACGCTTTCGAATCTATTCCTTATTGCTCTTCAATCAATAATAGAAACCTTGCTTTCTCAACCTTCTGTATTTATATTGATTCTGGTTCACAGGCTATTTCATTTCTTTCGTTTGACACATGGAATTAGGGCTTTGGTTCAGGGAATCGAATGGTAATCTCCCGTGTTTAATTTACTGGGTCTGTTAATTCATCATTTAGGCATATATTGAATTAAGCTTCTGCCAATATCTACGTCTGATTGTGATTGCCCATGTTGCACAATGTTAACGAACGTCAACATCTTTCTATTTTGGGTTCAAGTGTAGACGTAAATGAAATGTCTGGTGATGTTCACATTTAAGTTGCTTTACTCTGCCAGGCTTCAACATGATCTAATTCTACAAATACATTGATTTTACTCTGTTGTCATCAGTTGATAGCGCTGTAAACTCCAAAGATTTTCTCGCGGGGCGGATTTTAAGACCTAAACCCGCGGAATTCGCGGGCCATTTAACGGATTTTGCGTGATCCCGCAAATAAGCCAAAGTTTGATCAGATATTCGCGGAACAATCAAATTAATCGCGGGACGATTGACAGCACCGCGAGGATTAATAATATCGATGCCACAGCAACGGACTGCGACTCACTTAGCTTTCCAAGGCAATCCAGCACCAAAATGGAAGAACAATAATGGTCATGCTTTTCACATCTGTCCAGGAAAATGACAATTCAAACTATTTTTAATGTTAAAATCATGACAAAAAGATTATTCATTGTTCATTGTTCAAAATGTTGGATGGAAATTGACCAATTGTCCAGATTTCGTAGCAGATTTTTATTTTCCCTTTGAAACTGTACAGATAATCTGACCATAAACGTTTGAAAATGGACACAGAGAAGCCGCTTTGTCACCGAATGGACACTATTCTAGCATGATGTACAATATCTGAATTTGACAGTTTTCTCAACAAACGGGTCGAATGGCGTCGCACTATTTCCAATATGTCAATTAGATTGGGTGCTGACAAGTTAAGAACGGGGAATAATACACGTTAATTAACCAGTTTGATTTTCAATCAATTTGTACATTGGAAATGCACTTGGTAATTGTGAATAGATCTAGAATCGCTTCATCAAGATTTCGTTTCACATCTCTTACTTTCAACATATTTCACCAAAATTTAAAACATGAACAGGGGCATAGCCACAACTTCTCGAAATATGCGAGGCAAATCTAAACAGGTGGGGCAAATCTAAACAGATGAGGCAAATCTAAACAAGTAAGGCAAATCTAAACAGGTGAGGCAAATCAAAACAGGTAAGGCAAATCTAAAACATGAACAAGGGCGTAGCCAGAACTTCTCGAAATATGCGAGGCAAATCTAAACAAGTGAGGCAAATCTAAACAGATGAGGCTAATGTAAACAGATGAGGCAAATCTAAATAGATGGGGCAAATCTAAACAGATGAGGCAAATCTTAACAGGTGAGGCAAATCTAAACGAGTGAGGCAAATCTAAACAGATGAGGCAAATCTAAACAGATGAGGCAAATCTAAACAGATGAGGCAAATCTAAACAAGTGAGGCAAATATACAGAGATGCGGCAAATCTAAACAGGTGAGGCAAATCTAAACAAGTAAGGCAAATCTTAACAGGTGAGGCAAATCTAAACGAGTGAGGCAAATCTAAACAGGTGAGGCAAATCTAAACAGGTGAGGCAAATCTAAACAAGTGAGGCAAATATACAGAGATGCGGCAAATCTAAACAGGTGAGGCAAATCTAAACAAGTGAGACAAATCTAAAGAGATGCGGCAAATCTAAGCAGGTGAGGCAAATCTAAACAGGTGATGCAAATCTAAATAGATGGGGCAAATCTAAACAGGTGAGGCAAATCTAAGCAGATGAGGCAAATCTAAACAGGTGAGGCAAATCTAAACAAGTGAGGCAAATATACAGAGATGCGGCAAATCTAAACAGGTGAGGCAAATCTAAACAAGTGAGACAAATCTAAAGAGATGCGGCAAATCTAAGCAGGTGAGGCAAATCTAAACAGGTGATGCAAATCTAAATAGATGGGGCAAATCTAAACAGGTGAGGCAAATCTAAGCAGATGAGGCAAATCTTAACAGATGAGGCAAATCTAAACAAGTGAGGCAAATATACAGAGATGCGGCAAATCTAAACAGGTGAGGCAAATCTAAACAAGTAAGGCAAATCTAAACAGGTGAGGCAAATCTAAACAAGTGAGGCAAATCTAAACAGATGAGGCAAATCTAAACAGGTGAGGCAAATCTAAACAAGTGAGGCAAATCTAAACAGGTGAGGCAAATCTAAACAGATGAGGCAAATCTAAACAGGTGGGGCAAATCTAAACAAGTGAGGCAAATATACAGAGATGCGGCAAATCTAAACAGGTGAGGCAAATCTAAACAAGTGAGACAAATCTAAAGAGATGCGGCTAATCTAAGCAGGTGAGGCAAATCTAAACAGGTGAGGCAAATCTAAATAGATGGGGCAAATCTAAACAGGTGAGGCAAATCTAAACATGTGAGGCAAATCTAAACAGGTGAGGCAAATCTAAAACATGAACAGGGGCGCAGCCAGAACTTCTCGAAATATGCGAGGCAAATCTAAACAGGTGAGGCTAATCTAAACAGATGAGGCAAATCTAAATAGATGGGGCAAATCTAAACAGATGAGGCAAATCTAAACAGGTGAGGCAAATCTAAACAAGTGAGGCAAATCTAAACAGATGAGGCAAATCTAAACAGATGAGGCAAATCTAAACAGATGAGGCAAATCTAAACAAGTGAGGCAAATCTAAACAGATGAGGCAAATCTAAACAGATGAGGCAAATGTGATCAGATTTCGTTTTTAGTTTCAAATGAAAAAAATCGGAATAATAACCTATTTCGAATCTTGTCTTTGACTATAAAAATCGTTTTGCAGCATTAAAACATATTTTGAAAAACATCATCGAACCATCGAATATCACTTTAATTTGAAAAGCACAGAGGTTAGACAAGCACTCTGGGGCAGTGCTAGTCTTCAACATTCTATTCCAAGACACTGTCATGGGAGTTCGGCAAGAACAGTCCGACCATAACATCGTCATCTCTATCTGTTATAAGTAATACAATGTTTAGATGGAATTGACCTTCTAATACAGACGTCGTATTCATCGATTGACTACGTTGCTGCTCTTGTTAAAATACGTCAATATTGACAGCTTGAATCAAAATTTATTGAATACGAAACATAAAGAGAATCGTGAAATTGAATTTTCTTTCATGTTTGAACACAATTATGCGTAGATATAAATTTTGGTTTGATTATAGGCCTATAAATCTAATTTAGTATTAATGAAGCAATATGTAAACGTTTTCCAAAACAGAAAGATATACCGAACAACCAGAAGTAAGATTTTCAGATCGTCTATTCATTTTGTCCAAAAACATTGGTTTTATTGAAGCTATTATCACCCGTGCAAAGGTGGAGGTTGTTAAGTTACGAAATGTTGTGTACAAAAATGTTAATTTGAAATTAAAGAATGTAGACGAGTGGAGGATCTAATTTAGTATTTTTATTTTCTGTAACAAGAATTGATATATATGACCAAATATAAGTATTAATGATTAAATATGCAGAACTGTCCAAATCCAAAAAGGGACGATCCCTTTTTGCAGCCTAAAAATTGAGGAAGTATCCTGAATTTTAAATAATGTTAGAACTGTTAGAATATAACAAAAACTGTGAAATAGTGACATATTTCGAAACTTACCCTCAACTCGTCTCTTACTTTTCTAGATCCATTAACCATTACCTAAACGTTCCATTAATATAGTTTACCTCTGTATTCCTTTATCCCTTAGTACTACGCTTGGCTTCGATTCGTTATAAAGATCCCTAGACTACGATAGCAGAATACGAAATAAATGAATTATATCCACTTGGATGGTAACTGTCTGTTCCATTTTTACTAATATAGGGTTTTGTTTATGTTGCTGAACTCCGTATAATTTATATCTCCAATGGCGATATATATCACCACACCAACACCTTAAAGATTGGATATAGATATCATCTTTATATCAGAGTTCCAAGACCGTCATGTGCTGTAAGTGGGAACAGATATCGCTAACGACTCATCAATAATTTTTATTGGTGTTTTGGTTCTTGATGTGTACTAACATATCTGTTTGTTGATTTTTGAATGCGTGAGATATCACAGCCTTCTCTCAGTTTCCTTGTGCATAATAGAGATGGTCTGAGTATCAGAATGTGGTATCCCGGGTGCGGTGTATACGGATATTACAGCTTTTTCAAACTTCTCGAGGGCGTTCATAGGTTCGAGGTTAAATCTCTCGTGTACGTCTATTCGTTTACGTTGACTGTATTGCCGTTTTATTGAGCACTCATGAAATACTCTATCAGTTTTAAGTAATGGATTGCCCAATTGAACGATTGCGTAACCAATGTAAACCCACGATATAGTGGCCTAGCATCAACTTACTGTATCGAAACCTACAGGTAGCTTTTAATAAATCCTGAAAATTGAATCATTTTTTAGATCATAGGCTGTTATGTTTACTGCTTGCTCTACTCTAGTTATGTTCTCCTAGGTTCATTATATTCTCATAGGCTCTTAATCTCCTACATTAGCTATATGTTTGTTTAGTTCGGCTCTCGGATAATCAATGGAAATGAAGACCACCAATAGACTAGTATTGTACTACGGATAATAAGGAACAAGCGAGGGAATATCTGATATCAATATATGCTTTCCACAGTTAAAAGGGGAATTGGTAATTCGCGCGTGGAGATTTATAGAATTTTCCGTAATAGATTTCACTGACAGTTGATTTTAAGAAGAAAAATGGGAATTGCGTTTTGTTCAGTTTCATTTATTTTTTATTTTATTTCCCATTGTGTATTTCAAAGCTTCGATGTCATGAACATTTTATAAACATTTTTGTTTGTAGAGAGAAAGTCCAGAGGCTAGAAGCTTCCCGAGAAAGATGGAGTTATTCATGAAATACAGAACTCATGCAAAGGGTTAGGGTTTGCTTGCTTGTTGTTATTTTTAAAAGATCGTGCTCATGACATTTTAATTTATAAGAGTCATTCTTTATCTTTTGTTTTAGGGGGCGTTTATTACTCCAGTTGTGAATCCCTCAATTGGTTGGGATGTTTTTATTCTCTGTGGCAGTTTTATATATGTTATGACCTTTATATTTTTAGAAGATGTCAACACAACCCATCATATTTCCAGTCAGCTCAAACATGTTAACGTTGGTGTTTCTTTTTGTCCTCGGTATCAAGGAAAGTGTAATTTTATAACGTATTTACAAAAGTACAAATACTTATATGAAGAAGATTCCTCTTCAAGGATTATGCACTGGTGGAAAGGATGAATTTAAAAATGTGTAATTTATAAATCTAAAGTCTAAACAAACTCCCTAAAATTAATACGTGAATGCCTCATCATTTACATTTAGTAATTACACTATTTGTCATTCAAATCCATCAGCTTTTCAAAAAATATTCCTATTAATTGCAAGACGGTGTAGATAACGTATGATAACAGTTTCATACAAACATTCATAACTGTTGCAGCGACACCTTTTGTAGCTCGGGTCGCTAAATGAATGAGTTTTCCATCATCCCATGAGACCAAATGTACTTTGTGTGCTCTAGTTCAATTTGCAACGCGTCAATCACGGTTCGAGTTATTGTTGAATACTTTGAAATAACGTGAGATTCATTTTCGAACATGAATATTTCAAATCATATAACATTAGAAGACGATAGTGATTCCAAAATGGATGGCATTGCAAAAATCAAACAGCACACTTTTTAATCGTAAAAGTATTTAAAAACAGCGACGTTATACGTTAACATCTGGGATGTCAAATGTATTGATTCGCAAAGAATGTTTGACTCTTCAGAATCGAAATCCGGTTGCCCTTTGCGTTGGTAATGCAATAGATTCGTGCTTACTTTCATGCTTTAGTTAATCTGAAACAAAGGATCAAAGGATCAAATTTATATGAACATGGGTTTTCTGACTAGAAATCTAATACCACGTGATCTATTCTATTCAACAAATTTAAAGCAGAGATAACAGTAAGGTATTAACAGGCAAAATGTCACCACCATTTGTTACATACGCCAACCACCGATCGCCAGTCGCCAGTCGTCAACCGCCGATCGCCAACCACAGAACCGCAGTCACAAAAAACGGAGATCATAACTATATTTCTCCATTTTTTGGTGGTGACATAAGAACTGTAAGAATCATCATACCGTCTGGCTAGTGCAAGTATGAATTGTGTAATCCAGATACCAACTTTGTAGAACCATGTTACATTAATTTCTAAAAACCAAAATTTCAGCCGTTCATTTCCAGAGCGGAATGTGATTTAATTAAATCTGTGCTTCGGCCAGTTTCCTACGTGAATGTATTATTCCAAATGCAATAATCCTGGACTTCCGAGAAATTACAGAGAAGAAAAACACGATATCCATAATATGATGAATGATTCTCTCGCACTTGTTTCAAAGAGGGATGGTGCATTTGGGCTTTTATCCCCATCCCGTTTTATCATTTTATATCAAGAAAGAGACATATTATATGTTTTATAATCTCTGATAAAGACATGAAGAGGTATGGAAAGAGATCTCTATTATTTTAGCTTTTAGTGTCGTAATGAACCACAATTCAGCGCGGACAGACCATCATGAAAAATTGTTTCAAGTCAGAGGTGTTACTCAATTTATACATAGCTGGCTTAAAGATATCTGAATTTTACTGATGTGAGTAAAAGTCTCGGTAAAACAATCTTCAAATCTTTAATCAATAAAGCAAGTCAAACGATTTCAATAAAGTGACACGATACCAATTCGTCATTTAGACCTTATTAATTTTTCAAAGGGGTCTCATTTGAAAAAATGGTACTCACTGTGTAATTTGCTCAATCTGAGACTTACACACCCTAAAGTAAATCGAGTCCAGTTCTTCGAAAAAGGGGACCTGAATTTTCAAAAAGACCCAAACTACTGTATGATATAAGATCTTTGTGGGCCATTCTCAGGTGCATCCTTGCCTGATCTTAAATGATATAGCCATGGGAAGAATGGGCAAATTGATAATCAGTAACCGGATTAGTATTGTACATACAATCCTTTTTTAACAGAAATCAATTGCTACATTCATCAATTTTTTTAAATTTACACAGGCTCTAAAAATAACAAACCATGTTAGGAATTCGTTTTTTCATTACGTGACATTTATCTGCCTTACTTGCGATGGTTATAATTATCTTCCATTACTGTCGATCGCCTGGGAGTCCAAAGCTATGATAGTTCAGTAAATATTCGCATTCTGTATTCTGTTATTCCGCAGGTTGTTCAAGATCATCTTTTAAATCTGAGACAGAATCCAATAAATAACTGTGTAGGCTTATGGAGCACTTTACGAAGATCAACTCTACGGTCTTATGTCTCTGTTAATTGTCATCCTAATGCGGAATCCATTATCGCTTTCAACATTTTGTTTTCGCTTCTTTCTGTTTCGCAAAGCCACAATGCTTTTATTTATAATGACGACGAATTACTTTATGAGATTATCATCACGTAACAAGTGCCTAAAGTGGACTGGTTAGCATACAGTATGGTCTTCCTGCCCACAATGTCCCAATGTAACTTGCATGGAATTCCATTGCTTAGTCTTTCCTCAAGACTGTATACCCCCATGTACATTTTCCCAAAATGTTGGGGGAGGGGGGGGGGGCGGTAAACGGTCTTGCAGCAAGACTATGAATTCCTAGAAAAACAACCGGGCTATTTTGGAAGAAGAACACGTCAGGAGCTAGACGACGGCGTAGAGAGTAACATGCGCCCTGGGGGCCAGATTGCATATTAGACAACGCTAATCTTGGAAACGGCAAGATACTTATCCGGGCATACCTATGCCAGAGTCAATAGAAGATCGATGATTTCCATTTTGTATGGATATATAGGGCAATAAATGATATAATTTTCATCATGATCATTTTCTTCATTAACACCCAGAGAGCAGGCGAGCTTAGTTGTAAAGTAGATTCATTGTATTTAGTCAAACGAATGAGAGAGGTATTCGTTAAGAAAACGTGTATCCGTAATCCATGGGGGAGGAAATAAGTTGACACGAGTGATTTTTAACATATTTTGACAGCTGTAACTTATTCTTTCAGATCATCCCAGGCAATGAGGATACATGGTCATTAATCATAAATCAGACTGAAAGAAGAGATGATATCATTGAATGATGTATCATTGAACTCCTAAAAATCCATGTTTGGAAGATTCGCAGGCTCGAGTCGATGACACTAAATTATATCTCCTTGTATTCGCAGGCTTGAGTCAATGACACTAAATTATATTTCCTTGTATTCTACAGACAGGATCGATCCTTTTAAAGTAATTCATCTTAGCACGTCTCGATTCATCACGGTATTTCATATGATAAAAAGTAACAATGATTGACAAAAGTTCCTATATTCGAGCGAAGATGATTATTAAGATTGCTTATCATTATTAGGATGAATGGGCCAGTTTTTATTGACTGTGTCAAGGCTGTTTTGAGTTAACATGGGGATACAAGTGACTTCATATCTACATTGTGAATGTAGATACACAGGATTAAAGTCAACTGCATCTCCCAAGTCAATGACACCCTTGCTGGAATCCTCAGAAATTTTCTCAGAAGAACTCAAGTTGATCTAGTTTCAATAAGTAGTAGATTCATGTGAGACAGTATTGGTAGAATCCATTTTCAATAGTAAGAATAAAGGTATAAACAGGACACTAAAACTGATTAAGGCCTTTTTGAAAATGTTGGTTAGCTCAAACTTTTGAATCACCAAAATCTAACTGATAGTACCATGGCATCAAATGGCTTAAAAGAATGGAGATGTCGATGGTTTATATCATGATGAAGGATATCGTCATCGTGTACGTCGTAATATATTATGTATTGCCGTATCAATTGCAAACGAGATGATTAATCATATTACATTGAACAGATGCTAATCAAACCTTACATGAAATAGAAATTATGGAAAATTGTAGAATTTCTCCATGGGCATTTCTCAAAAATTTATTTACGTATCTGATGACAGAGCTTGGAACATAAGACGTCTCTATCCAATTTGCTGAAAAGTAGCATTTTAGTGTGATTGTGTTCCTCGGATATTGCTTTCTGCTATCATATTGTAATTTCTACTTTAGTAGGTGTTATTTGAACCACTAAAATGGGTCTGGTATGCTTATTTGAAAATGTCACCATCTACTTAATTTATTGTCCTTTAACACAGGACTTCATTAGGTGATCCATTACCACAGACATCGTATCACATTCTGAATAAGAAAGAATAAAGAGAAGCTTCTTATATGACAGGGTGACACACTAAATGGATCTAACTTGTGAAACTTAAAATTGCAATTTTTGAACGGTCTGATCGAGAGCAGCCTACAGGGAAATCATGATATATCTATCAAATCCCAAAGCTGTAATGCTATCCTTAATTTAGAAGAAGATGACAACACATTAGCCGAAACAATACAGTAGTTACATGTATTAAATAAATAGCGTGTTGCATTTTTGGATTAGCAGATTCATGTTCTCCTTCGGGAGAAAATGGGATGAACAAACAAACAAACACACAAATAAACAAACAAACAAACAAACAAACAAACAAGATAAGCAATCAATCATGCTTCCAATACCTGCATAAGATACATGATAAATAAAGTGTACTCCCAAAGTGACATTTTAGTGATCAAATTCGTTTTTGGGAATAAGTAGACGATTTAAAAAAAAATTAGAATATTTTTGGCTCATATCATTCCTTGCCATTTTTTACAATAATGTATTATTTTTCTATTTTTATGATTACTTACAGTAAAACATGCATATAGTGAACACCTATGGAGCCACAAAAAGTGTTCACTGAAGGTAAGTGTTCACTACAGAGGGGATCTTATGCATCAGTCAATGTAAAATGTCTCTTGAAGTGGTGTTCAATAAACACAGGTGTTCACTAGATAGAGGTGTTCACTAAGACAGATTTTACTGTATTTATAATTTGGGATATCAGAGAATTTAAACTTTTTTCCTTCATTTTTGCACTTTGAATCCTGAATAACTTCACCAATTAATAACATATCGCAGGTTTTTAGGAGATATTGTATCTGGGATTGTAAGGAATAGATTGGTAGGTCAATTGTACATTTGTCACCCCATATAGATCTGATTGTGCCTTTAATATTGCAAAGCATCAACATTAAAGAACCCACACATTTGTTAGCTTAGCCAAAAATAATCTAAAATCTGGTTCTCTAACTTATATTTGTATTTCTTTTATTACATGAGCGACTGCTTATTTCATCAAGAAAAAATCTATTATGACATTGATTCCAACTGTAGGTTTACTTGGTCCAATGCCAGTCTATGTTTAAATCATTGAAATCTCAGATACTGAAGCAATACATGGCAACATTTACAAATAGTCATAAACTGGAGGTAGTTTCTTTTATTCCATATCTTATTCCACAATTACGGTATCGTGGTACTTAACAGGAAATGACAAAACATGTTGCATTTTTAGACATTTTTTGAACAAAGATTACAGAGTTCCGTTTTGAACCCCAGTCAATTCAAATAGTTCCACATATCATTTACAGGACAAGGATCGCAATGTACATGGTGAGAATGACCCTAAACATGATGAAATAACCTTTTCAGCCCTCTGAAATTTGTGACTGAATAATAGCTAAGCACACATGTTTTGTCACTTCCTGTTTTGTCATTTCCTGTTAAGTACCACGGCACCTTAACAATACATAAAAAACATCTGAAAACAAGCATCCCATCCTCAAAATTGAACAAATGTAATCAAACATTCGTTATTTACGGAAATACAACCTGTGTCCTGTGCTAAGGATTGATAAAAATAGTCACTCTGCCCCAGTAGGACTTAATCAGCAACATTGGATTGGATTATTGATTGATAATTGATTACATATCAAAGTGGTCCACCCACCATTAAGGTAGCTCATGTAAAGCAAATAATCTGGTGATCATTAACAGAAACTTCATAAGGTTAAGAATTTTAAGTCCATTATTATCCAACTATGACATCACCATAATAACTATGGATACAACAACTGATTTGAGAAACTTTATGAAACGTTTTTAAACTTTGCAAAGTTTCTGTTAATGAACACGGAGATAAAGAACTTGGACTTGTGTCCTTGTTCCTGAATATCAATATTTGTTACATTTTTGAAATAATTTCCAAACAGACTTGGGCCGGTGTCATTCTCAGGTATTTCTTTACTCCATTTCTATTCCCTTTGAGTGGCACTGTCCCATTTCTGTCCAGTTAAAACCAACATACGAGTATATGCTCTTGAGAGCGTCATGTTGTATGGAATGTCATTATGTTTTTCAAAAAGTAATAAATATATGAATCTGACTTTAAAATTAGGTAAACTACGAGGCCTACCTAAAAATATGGACAACATAAATGAGAGGATAAAATGACAGTATAAATATATAATATAAAAAGAAATACTCCTTTGATTAACTCCTTTCCTATACATCTGGATTAAGTTGACTCTTACACTATAATTATTGTAAGTGATGATTTGTGATGTCATATAAAAGTAATTTATGTCAATGATCTTGTCTACTGTGATGATTAAACGCTGGATTTACAAGCACAGGAGTCTTTAATCAAACCATTCTCCCTGCATCCCCATTTCTATCCCTCCATAGATGAGAGCACGAAGATAATAAAGGAGGGTAGTGTCCAGAAGCCTGAAGAAAGACAAAATCATAGATGGATGGATGGATATATGTAAATAGATTGATCCCTTAAACCCCCATCTTTTAAAACAACACATTTAATAGATCTATGTACTATAAGTTGGTCCCATAAACCCTTGTTTTTTAATACATTGATACACTATAATTTAATAGAATGATATTGCTGTGCATTACCAAAGCTTAATAATGAGATGCAAATTATCTAAACAGCTCTATCCCTCTTTTAATGATATTATATATACGGATGTCTCTCTTTCTATTAAACCATTATATTTTTGTGTCATCATGCTCTTCTTTGAATAACATTTTTAAAGTTGAGCACTCAGTTCTGAAAAAACAAAGTTAAAGCCTCAGTGACATTTACTCTACAGCGGCCATAGTTTCACAAAATCGATAAAGAAAATCTACATCCTACTGCTTATCCCTATATTTTACGCTGCATATTTCTCTCGATTTTGGGAAGCTACAGCCGCTGTAGATCAAATGTGACATTATCCTCCACAAAAGCTACAGTAAGCAAGGCAAATATTACTTTTTGTTCATTTTCTCAAGTAGATTCTTCCCTCAGTATGAGTATTTATCAATTCATCATTGTGATCAATTTGACCTTGACCTTATCAATATTGGATTTCTTCAATTTGAGGGTAATCTAAATTAACAATACTGTATATGAGTATTCAATAATTCTTTAAGCCATATGCAAATACAGGATTTAGAACAAATTAATGCTCCTCTCCACTTGCGAAGATAAGGTCAATATTAACATCCATTGACAATTTCAGCATGATTCATCCGTAGGCTTTTACAGTCACCTAAACCATAATTTGTTCACAGAATCATTCAATTTCTTCTGTCCAAAAAATATCACCAATTTATTTCAACATTTTTCTAGTTAATTCTTGTTATAACTTCTTAAACATTTTCCTTAGTTATTTATTCCCATATATTCCCCAATAAGATTCTAATTATGGAAAAAATCTACATCTTAATTGCTGGTCTACACTCAAGATCCATTACGATGTGATTAACATGGGGTGCATAAGACTTAACATGTTCAATATGTAGCAACGACACAGCCCATCGAATACCATGTAAATCCTCCAGTATTCTTTTGAACTTGTAAGCTGAGTTAATCGACCACTCCAGCCAGTGTTTATTGATCTTCAGTAATTTGTCTGCGATAACGAATTCACGCGGAACTTGATGACTACTTGTCTCAATCTGCTGGTGAAGTAAAGTGGAATTATTATATGAGAGTTGCGTGTTTTGGATTTGTGCTACATTGCATGTCAATTCAGGACTTTTACAGTTCTTATTAGTGGGACATTTTGAAAGGATCTCATTAGAGTTATTGCTATCAGATTTTTGATCGTTAATGACTTCGTAATTGTGTTGCTTGATCAATTGAGATAAACCATCACAGCTTTTGTTAATTTGCATAGGAATGTTTCTCAGGTTCATGTGGGCGTTTTTCTCGTCCTTGTTAATACTCTCTATTTGTGGATTATTCCCACTGTTGTTAAGGGGATAACCATTAGTGTCACATAGGGGTGCTTCATTTGATCCAATCACTGTGATCCAATTGGAGTAATCAAGCGGCTTTTCATGCAAATCAACTCCATAAATGTCATCCAGTTTAATTTCATTGCTACTGCCTGTTTGAGTGATTACGTTGCTGGCTTTGTCCCTAGGGAATGCAACAAAGGATGTTACATTATTGTGAACGTGTAGTATACCCCCAGAATGAGGCTTAAGAGCAGCACATGCAATTTCCCACCCCTGCTCACTGCTGGGTATGAGGCCTAGGTTTACTCTATCTGCAACTCCTTTGGGACACACCTGGAAATATAAGACATATCATCATCGACAAACAATTTTTCAAATGTTTTGGTTGCATGGGAACATCTGCATTTAAATTTGAAAAATTTTCATTCATTTACCATGCACATTAATAAAGTAATGATCATAGTCTAGTTTTCATTTTGTAGCAAACTTCTTCATAAAGAGGGTTAAGCCCCTCATTAAAATATGAAAATCTTCATGCTCATTTCATTATCATGCATGAGGATATGCAAATTAACAAAATATCCAGTTCTCAGGGTATTTTCTGAGAAAAACAATGCTTTACTTAAGAAATCAAATGACCCTTAAATACTGAGTTAAATAAGGGGTACATGTAGTTCATTTTTTGAATGACAATGAGGAGACTGATTTACATGAGTAAATGACATTACTGGGTGAGGTAACCCAAACAAATGTTAATAACTCTGTCTTCCAACATGGATATAAATCAAATTTTGCACAATTAAACCTTTCAAGGTTCTTTCATTCTACTACGTTTCATTGGTCTAGTTCTAATGGTCACAATTTTATTGGCCATTTTACAAAACATGCTCCAAATGCGTAAAAATCACCCAATATGAATCCCTAAACTTTTATCTTTGGAGCTATTTTCAAAGATGTCCACACCTACAACTCTAGAAACATGTGCATCTAAAATGAAACTCCAGGCAGGGGAAAAATTGTACCCCCTTGGTAAATCCTGGCAACATCACGTTAGAAGCATCATAGAGTTGGAACAAGAGATAAGAAGGATGGTTAGACCCATAACAAGATATCTGTAAGTGTGTAGTCAGAACAACTTCACTCCGTACATCAGGCCTGTCAACTTGGGAACACCTAACATGAGTGACTTGGAAATGTTGAACACCTCTCCTCAAAATATGGACACCTTGGTCCAAATCTGAACACCTTGAACGGAATGCGTGACATATACGTAATTCGCGTGAAAAGTCCGAACGAAATGCGTACATTTTTTTTCCCGCGTTCGTATTTTTGCTGTGTAGACGATCTTTTTTGGACATTTTTCGACAGAAATATTTTTGCTTGACAATTACCAGGTAAAATGCGTATTTGCGTGACATTTTCTGTCACGCAAAAATAACTGGCGTGACTTCAAATTCTTCAGCAAATGCGTGACAAATACGCAAATTGCGGGACAGTTGACAGGCCTGGTACATTCAAATTGGCCTCCAGAAATGAGACCAGCATTTTGAGGATGTTTTGTAAAATAGCCATAAAATTGTGGTAATTTGAAATAGACCAATGAAACTTGATAGAATGAAAGAACATTGAACATATAGTGATGATCTACTCTAGAATTCAGTCAATTTGAGTATAATAGCCATACTTGAAGAGATCAGAAAAATATTACAAAATCCCACATTAGGTGGCCATTGTGAGTTTTACAAGGATCGAATCAGAAAAACGATACAATATTTGCAATCTACTTTAAATTGTATTTCATTTGAGTATAATAAAGTTATTCTTCAGAGAGATCTCACAATTAATGAAAATTCTGATGGACTGACTGACGGTTGGACGAAGGGCTTCACTATATCCTTACTGAACTTTGTTCATTGAGTTAATAATTTAGTATGGCACTGAAGATTCGGTCAAAGCTTTAAACAAATTATGTCTTACATTATTTGATAAAGGATGCGATGGGATGAAACATAGCCATTGATAAACATTAATGTAGCTGTCTTTATGAAAACCCATGAATAGAACCAATCTCTGAGACTAACTATATTTAGTAACAGATACTCTGGCACTTAAGATGATATATCCAACTCATTAATGTCAACATTACACACTTCAAATGACATTACTAGATTTTATATACATCAAATTGTACATACAGAATATACTATATATAACATACAAGATACAGATCCTAAATATAAAATAAAGCCCTTTGTATTTAACATAGCCCTCATATATCTTCGTTATATATTCATATTACTGTATTTAGTTCGATATTTGTTATGGAGATTGCCCAATAGACTAACAGCAATGAATATTTCTGTCATATTTCCATTTTAAGCATCCATAAGTGGCTGTGCAACAGGAACTATAGTGATAAATATCACACTTAAAAATCTTGTTATGCATAGAGGGGAAGGGTGATCGAACATTAACGATTGTGATCAAATTGTTTCTAGATCTCATTTTTCCTGTATTTTCACAACTTAAAAAATTCAAAAATGAACAACCTGAATTGCAAAAAAACAAATACAATGAGACCTCGTAATTAATGAGATTACATGGGCATCTGTCAGTAATGCCTTGGTCACATTTGCTCCGATTTTAACTATGGCACCCGGCCGATTGAGTATTTTGTTCAAATATTGACCCAGGCATACGCAGAGGCAATTCCAGTGCCCTTTAAATATATTTCACAGAAAAAATGAGACACCATTACTCCATTACCATTACTTATTAAGTAAGTATGTTTTGGCCATATTATATTATTAGGTAATGTTCATTCTGAAGTAATGTTAGAAGTTTCAATTTACAAGAGAGTGTTAATGGATCAAAGTCATAAAAAACTTTTTACTGAGCATTTTTCTCAAAAAACTTCATTTATATAAGTTTACTGAGCATTTTTCTGAGAAAACTTATATTATATAAGTTTACTGAGCATTTTTCTTAGAAAACTTATATTATATAAGTTTACTGAGCATTGGTAAACTTATATTACTGATCATTTTTATGACTGATCATATTTAAGTGGACACGCTGACAGAATCACCACCAACAAAGCTACTAACACTTTTCTGTAGTTTTTTAAACTTCCGACACTCAGAGTAAAGTAGAATATTGCACCAGAATTTTTAACCATATATGTACTTACTGATAGTCAATGAATGATACCAGCCAAATATATTCTAAAAAATTTAAACAATTTTTTGAAAGGTTCTTGGCAAGATCCAGTTCCGCCTTTAACTAGAATAACCCTATTCTATATATTTTACCCATTCAGAAAAATCCAGATTGACAAAATTCTGAACCTAATTGACTGACTCCCTTTAAAGAGAAAACTTGACGCATTAACACAAATCAAGTGACTTTTAAGCCTGAAGAAAATCTGAATTACTGCTATGCTGGAAAGGAATTCTATTTAGTCAGAAAATAAAAATGATATATTGCATTGATAAATGTCATTGCAATGTACATATTACACCTCTAGAGACACAGAGGTTTGAAATCAAGTTGAAAAATGCAAATTCAATAGGATTATAGAAGTATCATGGGAAATACACAGTTCTGAGATTAAACTTGTGATTTTATGACATTTAAGACTCTAGGAAGGTTGCAACATTCACTGAATTGATGCTTGTGGTCTGTTTTTACTACCCTTTTTAAAAGTTTGATAATGTAACTAAGAAGAGATTCATCTTCACTCTTTGAACATGTGCTAATCCTTCTAGCCTTAACCAATCAGATTTTGCCGATCAAAAAAGTGATCCAATCAGAACGGGAGTCACTGCATCTTTTGCATTCATAAATAGCTGATATTTATTGTCATCCTAAAAATTCCATTACAAAATACATAAAAGCTATTCTGGGGTTAATAACCATTAAAACTGAACATTTATTTGTCCTCCTCAGACTGTAGGAATTATTATTAGTCTACTGGGTAACATTTTAAAAATAATTTCATATTCTTGATATATACATGACACTCAATGAGTGAAATTGACAAGTTATTCTGACTTGTACTTAAACTGGTTCAAATTAATAGGTCACTTTGACAGATGTTATTTTCTCATTGCTATTATCTCATTTGGAAGATTGTTAATATAAATATGAGGGCGATTCATTGCAAGCGAACGAAAATGATTGATTTACTTGAAGGAACATAACTGATGCTTATTAAATTGGTTTGAACCATCATCTCATCATGTTTAATTCTGCATTTTTATGCATACAAATATAAAATAATTGTAATATATACCTTATCACTCCCCCCAGTTTTCTGCAAGTTAAAATGCTCAATTCTGCAAGTGAAATTAGTGAATTCTGCAAGAAGAAAGGGCTAATTCTGCAGAAATTCCGCGGATATTCGCGGCATTTTTTTATATAATATAAATAACTGTTATTAATTTATGTCTTTGTTTAACTTTCTGAGGAGAACAGAAAGAAAAACTAATGCTTTTCGAAACAGTAAACGGGAAAATATCGTGATAGTCAGGTAGTCAGTCACTACATACATGCTGCCATCTAACGGCAGAAATCAAACGATGGCGTTTAGAATTTTCACTTCGCATAATTTGGGTTATTTCTGCAAGGGATTTGACTGAAAACGTGTCAAATTGTTACAGGTAAGACTGACTTTTTAAACTTTTGGAAAATATATGGATTCTGCGGAAAATTCCGCGGAAATTGACCAAAATAGTTGATTCTGCAATTCCGCGGGCAGTGGCAAATTCCGTCCGCGCTCTGCAAACACGGAATCCTGGGGGCAGTGCCTTATTAAAAAAAGAATGTGAAATATGGAGGAAAAGTACAGCATAGAAAAATGTCCACCCATGTTGTATCCCCCTTATCATAATTTAGCTAGTAATACTCAAAGCATTACTCTAAAGCATTGCGGTTCCAATTATGACACAGCATTCTCAACAGTGATTTCAAAAAGTGGTTTAAAACTCTAACGTAATGGCTGTTAACATCTAGATGTAAAGGGAATACCCAGCAAGTGGAAGAGAGACCCATGACACATACATTTTATTTTAATGATACTCCGAACATATTTTTTTTCAGTTCTAATTATCTAACTACATATGAACCATTTCAAGGAATTAGCCAATCAAATTGTAATCTATGAAAAAGAATCATGGTACTTAGAGAGGGTAAAAATGTAAAACTTGTATATAATTTTTTCTCTCTTGTGCGTCCAATAATTGTTGTATTTTTTCCTACATGATTTATCAATTTTCTCGATCTCTTTATTCCCTCATGACCGTTATTTAAATTTCTATTGCCATCTTTCTGGATACAAATCCTTTGTTGTGGAAAGAACAACCCATGGGGATCAAGTAAGAGAATGTTTTGTATAAATCAAATTAAATGGAGCTCTATAATGAAAATAGTTACATCATTTTCAATGAGTCTTAAAAATACAATTAAAAATATGACCATTGAAACTTCAACTAGTATTAGGTTTAATCAATGATGGTTTCAAAGAAATGCAAATATATTTGTAAATATTTAATCTGGAACAGCTGTTGTTAGATGTAAGGTGATATAAATTATTCATGTTAAAGAGAGGCTTGCGTGTAAGGTCAGCTTGCATTCTGTAGAACAGAATCGTAGAAATGCCCAACATTTACAAATTGAAATCCCTTAAATTAAATTCCCTAGTTCTTCGTTGATTGAAGTGTGAAATTCCCCAAACCAATTTTTTTGTTCTTCACTTGTTCATTAGTGCATGTAGATCATTAACAGACAATTTTATTTGAATGTAGTTTTGGTAGTCAGATCTGCGCAATTTTTAGTTAGT
Organism: Owenia fusiformis; assembly: GCA_903813345.2. Classification (NCBI taxonomy): domain Eukaryota; kingdom Metazoa; phylum Annelida; class Polychaeta; order Sabellida; family Oweniidae; genus Owenia; species Owenia fusiformis. The sequence goes on along the minus strand of CAIIXF020000006.1, from coordinate 12,528,423 downwards.
CATTTCTCATTTCATGTATCTTTTAAGCTTGGTGGTTCAATGTTCTTCTCTTCAGATTTCACTGAACCTTTAAATATACAGTAAAACCTGTGTAGATTGAAAATTTTTTTTCAAGAAAAATGTTGGTAGGTGTTCACTTCAGAGAGGGTAATTTATACAGAAGTCAGTAGAGTATGTATATAGGAAGGGTGTTCACTAGAGAGAGGTGTTCACTAAGACAGGTTTTACTGTAATTCACTTAGACACACGACCCAGGATTGTTTTGATTTTAAATAAAATCTCTGGCTTTCTAAAACCTGTAATGAGGGAAGTTAAAAAAAAGGAGACACACAGTGAGCAAAATGGGCACCATGTAATTTACCCAGCATGCTCAAAACCTAATCAGATTTTGACACTAGCAGTGCTTTTGCATCAGTATATATTTCAAGTAAAACAGAGAAGTGTTTCTTCCTTTAATTTTAATGACAAGATTTATGTGGCACCCTGCAAGATACATGCACACCTCTCAGCACAAGATTGCAACAATAATGCACTCTTTTCAAAGAAATGAAATCTACTGTACATGTATCTATAATGTCCACGTGGGAAGAAGTAAATAGACAGTTTGATGCATACCTCTCTGTTGTCACCTTTGTGGACTATACACCTATCAGCGACATGATTCAGCACAAGATTTTTCCTCAGAGCATCTACTGCATTCGGATTCCATTCACAAGCATGAACCAGATCTGCTTTACTGTGAAGCAAGTATGGAAGAGTGAAGTAGCCTATACCTACAATACAAAAGACACACTCATTAATAAGGAGTCCATTCACATGCATGTACCAGATCTGCTTTACTGTGAAGCAGGTATGGGAGAGTGAAGTAGCCTATACCTACAATACAAAAGACACACTCATTAATAAGGATCCCATTCAAACGCATGTACCAGATCTGCTTTACTTTGAAGCAGGTTTGGGAGAGTGAAGTAGCCTATACCTACAATACAAAAGACACACTCTTTAAAAAGGAGTCCATTCACATACATGTACCAGATCTGTTTTACTGTGAAGCAGGTACGGGAGAGTGAAGTAGCCTATACCTACAATACAAAAGACACACTCTTTAAAAAGGAGTCCATTCACATACATGTACCAGATCTGCTTTACTGTCAAGCAGGTATGGGAGAGTGAAGAAGCCTATACCTACAATACAAAAGACACACTCATTAATAAGGATCCCATTCAAACGCACGTACCAGATCTGCTTTACTGTGAAGCAGGTATGGAAGAGTGAAGTACTACAATACAAAAGACACACTCGTTAATAAGGAGTCCATTCACGTGCATGTACCAGATCTGCTTTACTCTGAAGCAGGTATGGGAGAGTGAAGTAGCCTATACCTACAATACAAAAGAAACACTCATTAACAAGGATTCCATTAACATCCATGTACCAGATCTGCCTTACTGTGAAGCAGGTATGGGAGAGTGAAGTAGCCTATACCTACAATACAAAAGAAACACTCATTAACAAGGATTCCATTAACATCCATGTACCAGATCTGCCTTACTGTGAAGCAGGTATGGGAGAGTGAAGTAGCCTATACCTACAATACAAAAGACACACTCTTTAATAAGGAGTCCATTCACGTGCATGTATCAGATCTGCCTACTGTGCAGGTATAGGAGACAATACAAACTTGTTATATGTTAATGAACAAGGCATTGGCACAAAAAATGTCACAACATTAATAATGTACATGATAAGTTTTTGTAAATGGTTATAAAAGTGTGACAATGCTGAAACTAGAAAAACAGCAACTCCACGGAGAAGCAAATCCCACCGAACAAAATATGTTTTGATAAATAGCGGCCATATAAAATTTGAGCCAAATCCATCCACTGGTATTTGAATTATCAAAGATTATGTTTTTATGAAACATGGTTGCCATTTTGAAATTCAGCTTTCATCTTTAGATTTCTTCTTTAGCAGACCTCCTCTGTCCCAATGCATCAGCATATAGAATTTAATCCAAATCCGTCAACTGGTATTTGATTTATCTAGGATTACATGTTTAATGAAAAATGGCGGAGATTTCGATAAATAGCAGCCACCTTGAAAATTTCTTCTCAAGCAGAGCTCCTTTATCTCTGGGCATCAGTATATAAAATTTGAAGTAAATCCGTCCAATGGTATTTGAGTTATCAAAGATTACCTTTTTTATGAAAAATGGCAGCCATTTTGAAATTCAGCTGACGCCTTTGAAATTTCTTCTGAAGCAGATCCTCTTTCCCCAAACATCAGCATATAAAATTGGAACCAAATCCATCCACTGGTATTTGAGTTATCAATAACTACGTTTTTTCTTAAGAAAAATGGCAGCCATTTTGAAATTCAGTGGCCATCTTGAAAATGTCTTCTTAAGCAGAACTTCTTTGTCTCTAGGCATCAGCATATAGAATTTGAACCAAATCCATCAACTGGTTTTTGAGTTATCAAAGGTTACGTTCTTTTATGAAAAATGGCGGCCATTTTGATATTAAGCTGCCATCTTGAAAATCCCTTCTCGAGCAGAGCTCCTATGTCCATAGGCATCAGCATGTAAAATTTGAACCAAATCCATTGAATGGTCTTTGAGTTATCAAAGATAATGTTTTTTACAAAAATGGCCGCCATTTTAAAATATGGCAGCCATCTTGAAAATGTCTTTTTGAGCAAGGCTCTTTTATACCCAGGCAACAGCATTTAAAATTTGAGCCAAATCCATTTACTAGTGTTCGAGTTATCAAAGATTATATTTTTTCCAAAAATGGCCGCCATTTTGAATTTGGCGGCCATATTGAAAATTCCTTCTTGAGCGGAGGTCCTACACCCAAAAGGCATAAGTCTATAAAATTTGAATGAAATCTGTCAACCGGTATTTGAGTTATTGCCCGGGCACACAAATGGACGGACGAACGAACGGACGGACGAACGGCTGTTCTGTATCCCCCTCGAACTTCGTTCGGTGGGATAATAAAATAATGAGTGAATGTTGCTTTAGAGATAACAATTAATATAACCCTCTTTGCTATATCCACCAAGCAAGTAGCATCATACGGTTATTATTTGATTATAATACATGTAAAAACATTAGAAAGAGGCAACACAAACCAGCAAACATCCATTACACTATCCAATTCTGAACCTAACTACATCATATGTAACCTACACAATTTTTTCAGATAGTAAAACAGAAAGTTGCTGCCAGGAGGAAAGTCCTTTGAGTTAAACACAACTTTCCATCAACAATGTAATGATCTGAGGGGGCCTCCAAAGAATGACCAATGCTGAGCGGAGAGTAACAAGACAGATACAGACACAAAGAAGTGTGCTAAATTTAATACCCTGTGTGGTTATCGATTAAGGCCCTCAAATCCAAAACCTGATGCTATTCAATACTTGAGCTTCCAAAACTTAAGGTAGGGTAGCTGTGCTTTAGTAGTAACTTGTTATCCAGGGGTTTGTATTCGGTATGATCATAACTTACGATTCTGAGAAAACCATTGTTTAATTTATGAAAAACAATGACTTGTGACCAAATTGCAAGTTACAACAGTTCCAAAAACTGCCCCCAGGGTTATTACAACACCATATTTGGAAGACATCAGGGATAATTTGTTGAACTGTCTTACCTGCATAGAGGTCAACTACAGTCTCTCCTGTACAGTCAAATGATGACACACGCAGTTTTTCACTGATGTTACCCTGACTGAACATGTTCTTGGTAACATCAAATGTGTATCTGAAACAAAACAAGTATTTAAGCAACCATCAGTGCAACCCATAAGTCTTACATCAAACCCTTGTACATGTATATCCCATACTTATATCAGAAATTTTACAACTGGATCAGGAAGAGTGTGATGGGGATGAGAGATATTATATTTTAATGCAAGAATTAATACACAAATGTACATGTAGCTGTTATACCTCAAATAATTTTCCACAAGCTAACAAAAATGTAAATAAATGTAACGTCATATACATATGGGTATATACACACATGGGTATGACATTTTTTAAAGATGGAAATATTTCTTGGCCTACTTGATATGGTTGTCTACATGTTGCACCCAGCCATCATCTCCTAGCAACAGTTTCACCTGGGGTGTCCGGAATCCATCACTTGCTATGCGACACTTTTTGGCGAGTCTTTTACAACCCATTGAATTGGCAACAATCTTCCATATATCTAGCCCTACAAGTGTTTTAATTCTTTAAAATAAGGATAAATTAACTACCATTTAGAATCCATCAATAAGAATATTATAACAAAGTAAAACTGTTCTATAAGTGATTGTTAATGATCAGCACAAGACAATGGCAATATAGTATATTTTCATAGTGTGATAAAAATATATTTATATTGGAATGGTTTGATAACACAAGGATTACAGGTATCAACAAAGTATAAACTCAGTGACTCACCCAAACTTTCCTCCCATACTGGGTGCTGGAATGCTTTTTCAGGCAACATGACAAGATCACCATGTCTTTGCCATCTGGATGGAATATCTTCTTCGATATCATTACACCATAGCACATTTTTAGTTTCCAGGGCTTTTCTTAAGTCACGTATAGTTGCATCACGGACTTGAGAGGGAGGGCACTTGTTTGACACTTTTTCATCAACATCATCCGTTAAGTAAAAATCAATCCCTGTAAAACAGAAAAATCAATTTCATAATATGAATATGTGGCTGTAACCAAAATAGTAGCCGATATTTATTGCAAATTTAATATCTAATAAAATGTATCAATGCCTTAATGCCAATGCCATTGAGATCTTACATGTACATGGAAACTGAAATATTACTCTCAATTCCTGGTTTCTAGACAACTCATCCCAAGACATTAGTCTTCCCTAAGACAACTCATCCCAAGACAAGTCATCCCTAAGACAACTCATCTCAAGACAAGTCATCCCTAAGACAACTCATCCCAAGACATCTCATCCCAAGACTTCTCATCCCAAGACAACTCATCCCCAAAAAAGAACTCTCATCCCCAAAAGAGCAAGTGCTAGATGTTAGGTCATCAAGTCTCACCCCAGAAAGATTCAGGGCTCTATATGTCTTAATCACAGAATTATGCTCATACGAAAATGGGGGTCTTTAAATTGCTTCACGCACAATGGATTTTTGTCATCTTTAGGCAGCAATAATTACATGATTAGAACAGGTAAGGTCCTGAACTTTTGGGAGGTCAGACCTGATTGCCTAATCTGATGCATCTGTAATATTGGCGATTCTAGGTCTTCTAGAATGCATGCTATCAATGCATGAATTTTGCTTAAAAACTGACGCAGGTTAGCATTACTGATATATTAGCACATTCTTATAAATCAATGCTTAAACATCAATGCTTAAACAATTATTTTATCAGAAATTAGGAAAAGTACCATCTCCTAGGTTTTAGAGCATATTGAAAAAGATTTTAAATTCATTTTTCATTTTCAGACAATTATTAACATGGTAGTGAATGAGTGTCAGAAAATGTGGTAGGGGGAACAAATTTGACAATGTACTTTCAACAACTCTAATTGAAAGCCCATGATTTGACTGATATTTTTGTGTTAGCTTTCCTCTACCAGGAGACCAACTGGGCAAAACTCCATCTTGACCCGGAAAAAAGTCGAAAAGTGAAACACCCTAACGTCCATTGAGTAACTGTCAGACAAATGGCTGCACCGAGTGTTTGTACTTTACCTTCTTCTAAGGCCACTGTATCGTGGCCTTCCAGTACAGATATATTTCTGCATGAACAACTGGTCATGTCGTAATCATAAAATTTGAAATCATATGTCCGCCATTTTTCCACATCACAATTTGAATTGCGAGTTTTGGTCTTATTACCTCACCAAAAATTCCAAAACACACACAAAGTGATCAGTGTATTAGTTCACATCTTCTGGATTGCTAACTTAGCATTTACAGCCAGTTACTAATGTCAGACGTTAACGACATTTCGTCCAGTTTTCGAACATCGCCATTCTTGGAGCCATTTTGTTTTAATTTTAGACGAAATCCTGATGAAATCATGTCATATCTCATCAAGGAGCCGAGCTGGGTCCGGTTTGATTAATGATTTATTTATCTGGCGATTTTTAAAATATTCAATAAATTTATGACACCCTGGCCAGCTTTTTTTCAAATAGAGTTCACAGTATTCCAGATGAAATCCCCTCTAGCCAAGTATTGGCTAGAAACTCGAGTAATTTGTACTGTACCTTCAATAATGTTGATTTCATTGAGTTCAGTTTTGCCTTCTGGGGTGACTGGGATTGCCAGTTCAGTTTCATTAATTCTTGTAATTTTGCGTGCTTTATCCAGCCACTTCCTGCAGTTGAAATATTTTCTGGAAATAAAGGAATTTATATTGCACTTTTGGACAACTACTGTAGATTGGGTTAATTTGGCGCTACTTAATTTGGCGATTTTGCCATTTTTGGCATATTGGCGGCTATTTAATTTGGCGGATTTATATGCAAAAAAAATTTTTAAATAACTTACGCGCTGTTTGCGAATTACCATGTAAATGGGCATGTTTGGCTGTGTTCATTTTTTTCTTTTGAGGACCGCTGGCGATATTCATCACGTTTGTACATTTTTGTGAGATCATCCTTTACATTTTGCATCTCGATCGATGCTGCTACTATACCGCGCATTTCCTTTGTAGTTTTCCCAGAGTATTAATGAGTGACTGAATAGTTCTCGGCCAATTTATGAGAGACATTTTTTCATATTTTTGGAAAAAACTAAACAGGAAGTGACCTAAATACACTGGACGAAATACCCTAGATAATTCCCGGGGATTCATTCTAAATTTTGGCGAAGATTTATATTGGCGAATTTTTCAATTTCGCCAAATTCGCCAAATTAAAGCGGGCGCCAAATTAACCCAATCTACAGTATTATTTCTATAACCACACTTCCAAATATAGACTGAACCATTTTATACTCTATTTGGACAAAATATGAATTAAAATTACAGTTATAAAGTTATATTTTCCCAATATTTGTTTGTTTGTTTATAAGCCTATTATCACCCACCAGGTTTTGTAATTGAAGATAACTTCTGTTTTTTACATTCAACGACTATTTTGCGGCTGGTTTGAAGTTGACTTTCAATAATATAATTACATATAAAATTTATTATTGCATATTTGTAAAGATTTGATGTCTTTTACCTGAGAATTTGACCTTTTTGTTGAGAAGTGACGACAAAATATTTTTCCATTTTTTTGGTGTCGCAAAACTACTGTAGGATATTTTACAGTACTGGTATGTTACTTCCATAACGGTCTCTAAATATTGATTATAAGGAAATATTTATAGAAAATCATTATGTTTATCATATCTTTAAATTATATTAATATGATGGAACATAACAGAGGACAATACTAATTTGGAATAATATTCGGCAAAATAATTTCTGAGTGGTGTCTCAAGTTTGTTTTGGTCGGAGATTTTAACGTTTCTCAACATTTTCAATATTTACTGCACTCTTAGCGATATGTAGGTGTTTGTGGACCCATTAAATTATGAAGTAGCAATTTTGAACATACAGCATTTGTCTACGTCTTCCAAGATGACAGAAAATGGTAAGACTCAGTCTACAGTTGGGGACATAAATAAATGACAGGTGGATTTGCTGAAGTGAGGATTTCCCCACATGCTATCTATTGCAAGACTAACGCCTGGTGTAACCGTCACCATGTTATTCGGTGTTTTTTAAGTAGCGCAAGGATCCTGCCATGACCGTGGCAGTGTTATTTTGTAAGCCTGGTATAACCGTGACAACGCTGTATTATATTGCAAGGCCTGTCATGACCGTGAGTGTTATCGTGGAAGCCTGGCGCGGCCGCAGCATTTACGTTTAATTTAAGAATTTTTTATTGTTGTTTGTTAAGTAATTTGTTTACTATCCACTTTTAAATAAATTGTTTATTAGCGTGACACAAATAACTTGTCTTATTCTGTGTAAATGATTAATAATTTTAGAATATGCGGAAATAATGTGAATATAATGTCTAGTAGTAATTTTGATATTAACATAATATATTACCTTGTCACGGTCATGCCAGGCTTTGTAATACACATTGTCACGGTTATAGCAGTAGTCCTAATCATAAATTTCTACATCACCACTTTCATACCTGAACTTGTAATACTACATTACACTGCCACTGCGGTCATACCAAGCCTTGCAATACTATATTACATTGTCACGGTCATGCCAGGCCTTGCAGTACTGTGCCATGCCAGGCCTTGCAGTACTATATGACATTGTCACGGTCATGCCCGGCTTTGCTATAAACATTGTCACGGTTATAGCAGTCCTAATCATAAATTATTGCAAGGCCTGTCATGACCGTGGTAATGTTAAAGCCTAATATGACCGTGACAATGCTTATAAGGCCTGTCATGACCGTGGTAATGTTAAAGCCCCGTATGACCGTGACAATAGTTGCAAGGCCTCTCATGACCGTGGTTGTATTTAAAGTAGCATGAGAACACTGTAATGACAATTTCCTAATTTTTACTCATAAATAATTTGCGAACAAACTATATCTCTACTCTCATTCAAAGAGCTTCGATTCGAAAGCATATATTTTCTATAATGATCAATTAATAAGATTTATTCATAAAAAATACCAACAGCAACGGGTCATTAATGTCATATAAAGGTTGCGGTCGCGCCAGGCTTACACGATTACACTACCACGGTCATTGCAGGCATTTTAATATAATACAGCATTGTCGCGGTTATACCAGGCTTTCACGATAACATAACCACGGTCATGGCAGGATCCTTGCGCTACTTAAAAAACACCAAATAACATAGTGACGGTTACGCCAGGCGTTAGTCTTGCAACAGATAGGGTCTCGATTTCCCATGTTAAAAATAAGAGAATTTACAAGAGGCCATAAATCAGTGGATGAGATTGTACAAAATGTAAAATATACAAATTTTAAGGGATATGTATCTAGACAATATTGGAAATTATGGGCTTTCAGACCACCATAATTAGGAAATGGTGATCGAAAATCGACCTGTCATTTATTTTTGTCCCCAACTGTAGGCTATATTTATTGATCTAGAAATCACACACCCCTTTCAATTTTATTTCATTCCCTCCAATTATTTCTTAGAAGTGAACACCAAATGTAAACAACTTCTATCAAAAGTTTCAAATAAAAATCAATGGGATAGTAATGCAGTTAGGGTAACATTTCTTGTTGTTGTTGGAATCTCGTGGGTAACATTGTACATGTATGCAATTTTCAATCAGATCGAGATCTACTGTACAATGTTACGTTACGTCAAAATAACAAAATGGAGGAACTTCCTGTGTTCGAATTCCGTCAAAGTAACTAGGTTGGGAACTATTTACTTAGGTCCAAAGCCTTCTCTTTATTCTGGCTTTGAGTGAAAGCATCGGCTTTCAACTACTGTAGAAAGCCCATGGTGAAAGTTACATGTACTGTAGTTTACTGCAGCCGTGGTATTCAATATTTGGAAATCATGGTGACACATGCGGTTGTTACGGCATAATAAATGAAACACCTCTATGCATACATTTGCAGACTATCAGCTCATATCTGCATTTCAATCAATTGTTATATAGGATTTAATTTAGCCTAGTCTCAGATTTAGCCAAACGCTGAATGGCTGTATGAATGTTAAGTATGAGGTTCTTTCCGAAAAGAAAGTTTGAAGTATCTACCGTAAATTCAGACAATCAATGGGACTATTTCAATATTATGAATATTCTTCCAAATATTTATAAAAATTATTAAGCTATGGCTCAGTGGCAGAGTCAAGGTTACCAATATCGCTTGGCCCCGGGTTTGATTCCAGGTTCAGACAAGTTTGTTTGTGCGTTATGTAATTCTGGGTGTTTGACTGAGTGGTTCACGACTCGTATTAAAGGCTGTGGTGTGTACCTGTATGTCTGTGTACCTGTGCACATAAAAGAACACACTGGGCTCCCGGGGGGTTCACTGTATATAAACCTTGACGGGGATCCTCGGCCCACATGGGGTATCTTTTTCAGCATTTGGTATGGCAATGGACCCATATTTTAGGATTTGGTATGGGATTGCCCCGGAATATATGAAATCTGGTATGGCAATGGTCTGATTTTTCCACTTTCTGGTATGAGAATGGTCGTGAAAGAGGGGTTCGTGGGATGGATTCTAAAAACAACAACATTTGGTATGGCATTGGTCCTATATTTGTTCATTTGGTATGACATTGGTCCTATATGTGTTCCATTGGTATGTCATTGGTCCTGTATTTGTTCAATTGGTATGGCATTGGTCCTGTATTTGGGCATTTGGTATGGCTTTGGGTATGCAAATTGGTTGGTATGGGAACATATTGAAATTTGACAGATTGGTATGGGAACATATTGTTATCTGAGGGTTCAGCCTAGGACCCCTGTCAAGGTTTGTATAGAGTGAACCCCCCGGGACTGGGCTCCTCCAAGGAGGGGTTTCTGGCTCTGTCTTCGAGTGTAAAATATGTAAAATATGGAATATACCATTGAGGTATTGCTCGCCAAATATGGCAGTAACCATGATATAATAATAATAATTTCTAGGCACGTGTGACACTTTTTTTAGAGTACATACAAAATCAATGAAGTCACATCTAACTGTAAGCTAGAGACTCGAGTCTGGAACAGTGAGTATTATATATAGGCTAGAGGGAAAACCTTAAAATGACTACATTCAAGAGGCTACATGTTCACCATCATGTATTTTCAGTGATGAGGCAGGCAGAGAGTGTTGAAGATCTATTGGAAGCCTCCACTCCACAGTTGAAGGTACCAAGTGAGGATATACTACAGAAGGGTATTGCTCTGCTTACAGGTACATTGTATAGGGAAAGCTTACTTTGATTTTCAAACACTATGTTTACATGTACTGTAAAGTTCATAGATTTTTATTGTATGCTGTTGTAAGTGATTATTGATTTTCTTGAAATAAAATTATTAATAATAAAATGGTGTCTCATATTATCTATATTCACTATTCTATATAGACCTCAAGTTATCATGTGAGAACATTAATAACATTTAAAACCCTTGTTATGCATACTACAATACTGTAAGTCCAATTATCTTTAGGCATCTACATGGATGTATGTTTATTGCTTTATAATTATTTGCTATGTTTGAAAACATCTGCTTACACAAATTACTTCCATTTTCATCATATATTATACATTATACTTACAAGGTGGCTGTGATGTATCTGGGCGTCCATTGATTATGCTACCAGCACGCCACCTATCCATCTTAACGTCTCAGTACCTTGGTGCTATGGTCCCATTCTTCAAACAGATTCTCTGGAAGCCCTCCAATGGATTCGCAATTGTAACTGATCTGACAATATTGAAGAAAGATGGAGTAACTGGTTTTATTTCTGTGCTCAAAGATTTTGAGGTATGTCCATTGGCATAGATTTTATGGTTTGTACTCTGAGAGTATGAGCACTTAATTAACATTAAAAAATACAATAAAAGTCTATCAGTTAAAAAGTAAAACTGAATTTGACACAAATTATAGCATAATCATGAACTTTATCAAGCCATGCCTTAATCTGTAATAATGATTTTGCTGACAAGTAATACCATCCTTCAAACGAAATCATCCATTCTCCAGAATTCCTTAGACATACATGTAATGAATATTCTCCAATAGTTTATGCTTTTATTAAAGAATCAGCATGCTGGGAGCATATCTTGCCTCTATTTGGTGCAGCCCAAATCTAAGGATTCATTGAAGGTCATGCAGAAACTACTAGGCATCAAACAAGACAAGAAAAAGTATAATCCACCAATGTTTGAGGTAAGAAATGTATTTGATATTGTCTTCTCTCCTCATTTACCCCACCCTTTTGAAGCTAATTAAACATTCAGTTGGGAAAATTGAAAAAATAAGCAAAGTCTATTCTGATTATAGTGGCCCAGTCAAAATCACCCTTGTTAGAATTGACTACTCAGTGTTTTTGCACTGATGGAAAACAAATAATTTAAGTTTATTGTCCTTACAAAATCAGGCTTGTAACTTTCAAAAATCATGTTGACATTTGACTCAGCTCAAGGCATTGCATGATTCAACGTGCATTTGGATGACGTTTTATTATTTTGTATTTAGGTGTGTGTTGTTAAGTCTCTAAAGGAGTTGACCATGTACATCTCAGAAGACCAATTGATCAGTGACTTTGGCGGGACATTCCCATACAACAATGATGCATGGATTGTCTTACAAAAGGTAATAGTAGTATAATAGACTTCTTCTACTGTAGTGTATCACTTGTAATCATGTTTCAAAATAATCACAATTTGTTCAAAATTTCTTTGTCTTTATTCAAAGTTGATACAGATTAAATTGGCAAAACTCTTCAATTCTTAGCAAATTGAAAAGTTTTAGCCCCTTTAGAAAATTGAAAAAGATTAATCCCTGTTCTGTTACAGGTGTGACAATTGAACATTGTATCATTGTATCATAATATTATCACCATAGGTGATGGAAGCATTCTCTGGTAACACCAAGGATGTGATGGAGCGCATCCCTGCTGCGGAGGACAGAATACAGATGCTCTCAGAATATGATACGCCTGTCTCCAGCAGCGAACTTCCTGCTGCGTTATCAGAATTGTCAGAGAAATACCACACCATCATGAGGTTAAATATTATATATGATTCATAAAATGAAGAACTATGTACATTACAAATTATATAAAGGCTTTTGTATATAACTTGTATGTACTCTTTTTTAGTGTGAACTTTAGACAATTTGGAAAATTGTGCAAAACTGGAAATAAAATAAAATTGATATCTTAAGTAATGAAGGATGTCAGTTACGATATGAGTGTAGTTTAAAATGATATAGTATAATTAAATTTCAGAGAGCTGAACATTGAGTCAAGCATTGATGAAACAAGTGCCTTATTAGAGAAACTGAAGATACCCGAAGATTTCCCAGTTTTCCGTGATCTCAAAGACAGTCCATTCCTAGAACATTCCAGAAATACAGCAGAGAAATCTCACACTGATCTAGTACGAGCCAGAAATAATCTACAGTTGCTATGGAAACAGGCTGAGGATCACATGACTAGCTCGATAGAGAAGGATGATTTTGAACATGATGCTGAAGAGGTAATTGAGAGTTGGACTACATGCATGTAGATTGTTGAACATTTCCACTTTTCATTAGAGGGACTACTTTTCCTGGTGTCATTTGATCTAATGCCATGTAATTTCATGGCAACAGTTAATACATTACTAAATAATACTTCCCGTAGTATAACTGTTTTTCATTTTAAAGTGCATAAAAAGTGGATCAATTGATTACCTTAAATAATGTAATTTAAGCGGAAGACAAAACCTCTATTGCTACACAAACATTTATGTTTAGATGAGTACTTGGATCAGAGATGTTGGGGTGCCCACCCTAGAGATACCAGCTGATATAGGGGAGAATACGAGTAGAGCTGAACTACTTATGAATCACTTCAACACTGGCTTCTATACAACCGCTCAGGTAATTGTGGTGACTTCAGTTTTCAATCATTGGAGTTAGTGTGCACTTTGGTATCCCTAGCATTGAAGTTATTTAAAAATCAATATTTTTACCAGACTTTCAATTTGTAAAGAAGAAAAACCCCTTCAATGTCTTGAAATGTGAGATACTGTTTTATGAACATTGTTGACATTGTTCCCTTGTAAATTGTACTTCAAAAGTTATGTAATTGTAAACATACACTGACTATTTGATTTATGGGCAATTCTATCTAAGTTGAGAGGCTGTGCCTTGTGGATAAGAGCCCATTATTGATTGTTTTATTACTCCTATACATGTACTGTCATTTCAATTTCAATTTGTTTATTTCACAAAACACTTTATACATATACAATGAGTGGGTGACACGAGGGTTTGTGTATATTCCCAAGATGGAGTAAATTTACAAAATGTGTGAGAGTGGTCATGGGTCTAGCTTTCTGCTTATAATAACATTTTGCCAAGTTTAAGGTACTAATACTATACTAATGTACTTAGAAAATAATGTGAAGAAGAATGTTTTGATAGAATGTATAAAAAACAAGAAAATTCAGGGAAAAAATTTCTGAATTTTTTCACTGAATTTTCTTGTTTTTTACACATTTACAAAACAAATCTTCTCACCAGTCTTTTCTAGGCGCATAAGTGCACTTTTTGTGCAAAACTGGAAGATGTAGACAATGTGTGGAAGGAGTGATTCCTGTTTGAAAAATAACATGTGACTCAATTGAGGAATGCGGCAAAATTCTGAACATGCACCCTGGCCTTAACTTCAAATTTTGACATATGTTAGGGCAGATCTGGTGATATTTTGGGATATCCTTGGCAATATTTATTAAGTGATGCTATTTTGATTTAATTTATTTCCAGAAAGTAATACAGAGTGCTGAAGAGTTGATTTCTAGAGTGGATGAGAAGATCATACAAGGGAGTTCAGAGATCAGAGATATTCTCATATTTTCAAGAAAGTTCCAAACAATGATTGATGAATTTAGGACTAAACTTGAGGGCAGGAGGATTCTATATGCCAACGTCTTTCAGTTTTATACACTCACTGAGAAGGTAATTAAAAGTTTGATACGAATCCAAAGGTTGTGCTACTGTTTTATTTTATTTAATAAGATAAACTTTTGCTTTAGCAAGGTTTGTTTCTTTGGGACTGGTTTTAAAACTTTGTTTTAATATGTCAGAATTTACACATTTATTTACTGATTAAATATGAATACATGCAATATTATGTTTGATAATTTGTTCATAAAACATGCCTTTATTAATCAATTGTTTTCTTCTTATGTTGTCAAGACATCATTTTTATGCCACCACCAGAACTGGTGATATGTTGCGATAGTCCCCAACGTTTTTGTGGACAGTCCCAAACGTTTTTGTGGACAGTGTTTGGTGGTCGGCAGTTGATGGTTGGTGTTCAGCAGTTGTCATCTGTAACAACTGGTTGTGACATTTTGCATGTTAATGCCTTGTTTGATTAAATGCTTTCTTTATTCTTCAGGTGCTCTCATGGTACCACTGTGCCTTGAACTTTCTGACTCAGCATTTCCATAACAATCCCGACCTTGACCCTGAACAATGGAATACTAATGCACAGAAATTCCTCAAAAAATATCCTAGCCCAAGGCTCAAACATCTACAAAAGATAAAGGACAGCATTGTTCTTATTCCATCCATTCAGAACAGAAATCAAGCCAGATTGTTGGTCAATAGAGTGAATATGTTGACCTCACTGTTTACTGACATTGACGCAATGAAAACATCAGATATTGAGAATGTCCTTCACTGGAAACATGATATTATGGCTGGCTTTGAAGACGTTAATTTGAGTGTAGAAGATGTGGCTCCAAAGCACACAAGCAGTGGATCACTTCCAAGTGTGGCCCCAAAGCACCATGCAAGTGGATCAGTTTCAGCTAGGACTTCTACCCCTGGGTCAAGCTCAAATACACCGCCGCTTAGATCGTTGAATAGTACTCCAAACAGCCGCCAACGTCATAACAGAACCCCTAAGTTACGGAGCAAGGAAAACTCAGAATGTGATTCAACAGACTATCCTGTGGGTGGCACGCGGCATAATGAGAATGTTCCACAGAAAATAAACACAAATGCTCAAGAAATAAATGCTAAACATAATAATCATCAGAGATCATCAAGGTCACCAGATAGGAAATCGGTTGAGAGGTACATTGATTTAGGATTGCCTGACTCAAAACAATCACCTCCAAAACATAATATTAAAACCATAACAGGGCAGCAACATCCTGGCATATTAACAGATTCTATGAGGGTCCAGAGAGGCTCCTTAAAGGTTAAGAAAAAGCTACCACCTAAAAGAAAATCTAAGCGAGATTCACAACGTAATATATTCATGCCTGAGATGTCTTACTCACCATATGACAACCCACACTTTTATCCCCAGGGCTCAAATGTTGCGACACATTCCAAACCACATGAAATTACTATGCAGGAACGATTAGATCAAATATACACGAGTGAATTACCAGAGGAACGGAAGCTTAATATGATGGCTTCAATATTCGAGACAGAATTTGTTGATCCAGTTACTGAAGAGAACATTCCTGATATCCAGGAGCATCCTGTTCATGATGCTATCACAGCAGGATATCCCACCAGACAACATTCCAAATATGGACATATCCTGGATCCATTCGCTGGCGTACCACAGCAGGAAAGGGAGTTGTATTATGACGTGTTGAGACGACAAAAATTAGAGGAGGAAATCCAACAGCAGTATTACAATAATGCAGCTCATGTTAACAACAGATTGAATTTGAATCCCATGCATCATGTGCATCAATCTAATCAGTATCAAAAGCCTATCACCTACAATGTGCATCAATATGAAAGAAAAATGAAACGTAGCTCAAGATCTGCTCCACATTTAATGTCCCAAAGCCAATTCTACCCAGGGGACCATGTGTTACCCCATCCGGCCTCTCAAAGTGATCCTTACTTACATCAATCAATGGCAAAACAAAATGGCCGACATTTTACCCAGCATGCACCTGGTGATTTCTATAGCAACACTGAAAGCAGCAGCACTCAAGATGATTTTGGAGTCTATGGGGATGACCAGGATGATACATTATACTCGGGGGTGGACATACACGCTTGGATAGCAAAGCAACAAAACAACTTGGGCAGCAGAAGTAGTGTCACCTATAGTCAGACCAGTGAAGATACTGAAGCTAACTTCAATGTTAATGATGAGAACCTTGAAAGGATTCGCGAAGGAAGACCTGAAAGGTGAGAATGTTTCAAATATCAAGTCAGTTGAATTAGAAGCATATTTAACTCATATAAAATACTTTAGATAAAAGTAATTAAAATTATTGTTTCATTCATACTATAAATATACATTTACAGTTTTTACACATCTTGACTTGGCCCTGAATTCTTCAGAGGCAGATTTTCCAGAATTGGAGTTCATAATCATCAGGCTTCTCTTGTCTTGACTACTTTGCAACTATTTCTACAAGTAATTTATACAAGTATGATATCAGTACACTGACATTTGCTATAACACCGTAATACAGACACAAATCATTACAAAATATTAATACAGTATACAATTGTTGACCTCTCCAGATGTCAACCGGCAAAATTGTATACCGAGACTGTAAACTACTGTTAACAGAGACTGAAGGTCGAGGTCAACAGTAGTTTCAAGGTTTACAGTCGAGGTATATGAATTTGACGGTTGACCGAATGGAGAGGTCTACAATTGTTTTGTTAGTCTGGAAACTAATAATACACATAAAGATGACAATCATCAATCGGCATGTTGTTAATTTTACATTTCTATTTGTATTTTTGCTATACTTGTTGTCTACTAAAGTCAAAATATCACTTTCATCAACGTTTACAAAATGTCCCTCTACCATGTTTTTTCTGTAAACATTGTGACGTCATATTCCCCATAATTCACAAGTGTAGAACAGTATCATATGCGGTCAATAATATGATATCCCATGATGCACAGGTGGGGTACAGGCAAAAGTGTTGACTGCTAATTGACCAATCAGATGCGAGTATTTACACTGAGGTACTAACAATATGTACATTATACTGTATGTATACAATATAACTACAATAAAAGATTAAGTGGAGCAGCTGTGTTGATGGAACATCTCCATTTAGTACTGTATTGCACTCCAATGGTACTTCCAACTTCCAGTTACCTTTAAGTGAATGTGAATTGAATCTTTGTAAGTCGACCATTTCCCAAGTCGAACACTACCACTTTTTCAGGTTTTACTGAATTAACATTGTAAGCAGTACAACATTTACATAAATAAAATAACTGGATGTCTATGTTCACGTTGTTGTGCATTCCAGGATTGACCATGATGTTCGAGTAGAGCATCGGAGACAGGAAGGAGCAAACATAAAGCATGTGGAAGAAACACAGGATAATGTAGCCCAAAGTCTGCATAGATCAGCTC